>NIVC01001003.1:97500-339862 GCA_002269645.1 Macrostomum lignano
TTGGTAGTAGTAGTAGTAGTAGTAGTAGTAGTAGTAGTAGTGGTAGCAGTAGTAGTAGTAGTAGTAGTAGTAGTGTTAGTAGAGGTAGTAGTAGTAGTAGTAGTGTTAGTAGAGGTAGTAGTAGTGGTAGCAGTAGTATTAGTAGTGGTAGCAGTAGTAGTGGTAGCAGTAGTAGCAGTAGTAGTAATAGTAGTAGTAGTAGTAGTAATGGTAGTAGTAGTAGTAGCAGCAGCAGTAGTTGTAGTAGCAGTAGTAGTGGTAGCAGTAGCAGTAGTAGCGGTAGTAGTAGTAGTAGTAGTAGTAGTAGTAGTTGTAGCAGTAGTAGTAGTAGTAGTAGTTGTTGTTGTTGTTGTAGCAGCAGTAGTAGTAGTAGTAGTTGTTGTTGTTGTTGTTGTAGCAGCAGTAGTAGTAGTAGTAGTAGTAGTAGTAGTAGTAGTAGTAGTAGTAGTAGTAGTAGTAGTAGTAGTAGTAGTACCTGCTTCTTACCTGGCCATCTGCTCAACCGTATAGCGACCTCGCAGAGCCCAAGCAATCCGAACAGCCGGAAAATCCGGTTCAGCTAGGTGCTTCAACAATTCAGCAATATCCTCTCGAGGAGACGGAGTTCCCGTTTGCTGTTGTTGCTGTTGCTGCTGCTGCTGCGTTGGCGAACTGCGGTAGCCGTCTGCGATGACAGCAAACTGTAACAGCAGCTGACAGCCGGAGGTCATTCGCTCGAGTTTGAGCTGCAGAATAAGAAGGGAATTTAATTAACTGAACATTTTGCTACCTTTACATTTCTGACTGTCTTAGTAGTGCTGCTGTCCAGGTGTCTAAATATGTGTCTACATGTTTGTAAGTACCTACAAGCCTCTCTGTTTTATTGTCTGCCTGGTGTCTCTCTTAATGTCTGTCTTGGTGTCTGCATTGGTGTCTGTGTTGGTGTCTGCATTGGTGTCTGTCTTGGTGTCTGCATTGGTGTCTGTGTTGGTGTCTGCATTGGTGTCTGTCTTGGTGTCTGTCTTAGCATCTGTCTTGGTGTCTGCATTGGTGTCTGTCTTAGCATCTGCATTGGTGTCTGCATTGGTGTCTGTCTTGGTGTCTGCATTGGTGTGTCTTAGCATCTGTCTTGGTGTCTGCATTGGTGTCTGCATTGGTGTCTGTCTTAGCATCTGTCTTGGTGTCTGCATTGGTGTCTGTCTTGGTGTCTGCCTTGGTGTCTGTCTTAATGTCTGGCCTGGTGTCTGTCTTGGTGTCTCTTAATTTGTCTTGATATCGGTTTTAGTGACGCTTTCAATGCCTACCCTAGTGTTTTGTCTTGATGTCTGTACTAATGCAAGTCTTGGTGTTTGTCTCAATTCCTGTCTTACTGTCTTAGCGCCAGCCCGTCTGCCACAGTTCACTCACATCAGCGCCAACTCCAGTTTGATCGCAGGGCAGGCAAACGTAGCTGCAATTGAAAGTCTCAGTAGCTGCACCAACAGACGATTCAGACGAATCATCCGCCCAAGGCTGCTCGCGGCAGTCGACAGACAGATCGGCCTGAGCGGACACCGCGGCCGCATCGTCTCCCAGCTCCAACAGGCGGCCAGCAACGCTCAGCCGGCCGCCGGAAAACAGCGACGGCGGTCTAATCAACAAAATCGCCAACGGAGCCTGGCAAGAAAAGTTTCCCTCGTTATTGTCGCCGTTGTCACCGCTGAGACAAGCCTCGGCCAGGTCGGTAGCTCCGCGAACGTCGCCAGCCGTCAGAGCGACCGCCGCTTGAGCCGGGTCGCAGCCGGCCTCCAGCACTAGCAGGCGGAGGAACTCGCAACGCCAACGCGGCGACAGATCGGCGATAGCATCGTCGCCGCCATATCTGACGCCGTAGATTGAGCTGGCGGCTGCCGCGGCCAGAGACTGCACAGCCGGCAGGAATGCGGCATTGTTGAACTCCACACGATCCTGGCACGCCTGAGACACTCCGACGGCAGCAATGGACGACTCGACGCATTCGGCCTCTTTGTCGAGCTGCTGCGAACTCGACAAGAATCGAATAACTACAGGCTCGCAGCAGGTGGCCAACAGTTCGAAAGTGACCGGAGACGGCACCAGCGGCAGCGGAACCGACTGATCGGAGATGGACAGGCCAGGGGCCGAGGGCACTTCGCTAGCCGAGCCAGCTTTGAATGCTTTCACCGCGCGCAATCCAACTGAGAGTCCTTGAGCAGTCTGAGTCGGACTAGTTGTCCTGCCAGTTGGCGCATGCTCTGACAAACGTCTGGCCGCCCTAGCGGCGAATGCTATTGATAATCGTTGACGAAATGCGGCGCGCTCCTCGGACGGACTGATTAAACGGGCTCGCTTCGCTTCCGGTGGCGATGATGAGGAATGGTTGGTAGGCGAGTCTGTCATTCTTTAACTGTATTAATAATTGCAGCAAATTATTAAAATTTAATGATATTACAGAAAACTGATTTAAATAACTGCAAACAGAAACTGGCAGACCTACAAAAGTAACATTAAAAAGTGCGAGATCAAAGTCCAGATAAAATGCTTCGATTTACTGCATTGCTGCTAAATATTTATATTTTAACAGATACTTGTAACGTGGCCACGTAGAGAAGACATGAATGTTTATAAAGCAACATGTGTGTCCGCGTTTTTCTTACCAGCTAGGCTACTACAGTATGTATCTTCACGCAATTGAAAATGCTTGCAAGGAAACTTCAAGTAATTAAATCGCATTAATCACCGTAAAACTGCTGCAATGATGGCAAATCTGATGACAAGTTGCTACTACTATTAGAATTGAAGGCTATAAAAAGCATCTCATTCTTCATCCAAGCCAAGGAAGCAAACTAAGGATACCGGTAATCTCACCCTCTGTATTGGATAACCTCACTCGATTCTGTATATTTGATAATCTCAGCCTGGACATCCTCCTGTATCGGGTAATCCCATTCTATAAATAAAATAATCCAATCCAGTACACCGGACAATCTCACCCTGTATACCGGAAAATCTCACCCTGTATACCTGATAATCTCACCCTGTATACCGGATAATTTCACCCTGTACAGCGGATGATCTCACCCTGTACATCGGATAATCGCACCCTGTATATCGGATAATCTCACCCTATAAATCGATCAAATAGTCTCACCCTGTACATCGGATAATCTCACCCTGTATATCAGAAAATCTCACCCTACAAATCGAATAGTCTCACCCTGTACATCGGATAATCTCACCCTGTATATCAGAAAATCTCACCCTACAAATCGAATAGTCTCACCCTGTACATCGGATAATCTCACCCTGTACATCGGATAATCTCACCCTATAAACCGAATAGTCTCACACTGTATATCGGAAAACAAAGCTATCAAAATCCCACTGTCTATCAAAGTCAGTCAACCATAATAACCTTCACTCTACTGCTGTTTATATTAAAGGCAGATAATTTCCAAGAAAGTAAAATTTGGCAGACGAGAATAGCGAACAAAAGAAAATAAAACAAAGTACAAATCGCTACAACAGACAGGCCAGCGCGTGCCTATAAGCCTGGCACCGATAGCTGGCAGACACCAGCACCAGGTCCCGATCGACGCACAGATTCAATTGATCATGCTCGCGCCATCGAAACTTCGAACCCAATTGTAAACTGGCCAATAACTGGTGACTTTTACTATCGAACAGGTGTACGCTGCCTTCAAAGCACTCTCTGCCGGGATGGTACTGTCCGCACAGAATAGCCAGCACGCCTAATTCGTCTTCGTAGTCAACACAATGAACGAGCGAGGATTAAAAAAGAATCCATCGTTGTGGGCCTCCCGATGCCGCTGTCGGACCAGCCGGCCAGATCGAGTGGCAGCTTCGCCAGACCGAATCTGCTGCTCCATCTCGGCCTCGAATTGAAATTCGGTTACTAAGCAATCTTCTGTAGCTTTCAATACGCTGACAGAGTGCAGCTGAGTCAGTATGATCCTGCCAGACTCGTCTGGGTGAAATGCAACTAGGCGATTAGTGTCGGAATCGGCGTGCTCTGGAACGGTCAGTTCGAGTCGCTTGGTAGCATTTGGGCCAGTTTTAACTAGCGGCTCAATCAAGAACAGGCCGGTATTGCCGTTGCTTCTGCTGCTACTATTGGCTGCTTTTAGTAGCAAATTATTATTACTATAGCTACAAACAGGCGGCGAATACAGTACATGCCAAGGCGATTTGCCGAATTCGGCTTCGCTCTGATCGCAGTCCAGCTCAAACAGGCAGGGAGGCAGGCGGCTCACAAGATAGCGAGTCACTCTGAGCTGGCCATTGTCTAATTCAAATGGCGCCAAGCCATCCAGCACAGTAGCCTCGGACAGGATCTGGTCCATATTGTACATGCGCACAGACCTGCCCGAACAGTGCACTATTAGTGCGCCTTGAACGGCCCGAATGTTTTTAGTGCCGCGAGGCGCCGCCGACGCTAAGACGCTGATTAAAGTGCCGAAGGCCAGAGCCGGAACGTCTAGGATAAGAAAGCTTTTAATGATGCTTTGCTGCCGTTGCTGCTGCTGCTGAGAGCATAGCGTGGAGTCCAGCACAACAGAATAGCCGGCATCGTACCAGTCTAGGGCCACGAATCTGCAAATTTATGAGCTTTATTAGACTGTTCATTTTCATATGCATAAAACTATCATTCTAAAATAAATTAGCAAGTTCTCCTTCTAAGCTTTCCTTAATATTAAATCTTCACCCCTTAAAATCACTTTCAAATAAATCACCCCCTTCCATGAAAATCCCCTTTATGTTTCCTTTTCAAAGAGATATTCCATTAAGCTTATCTTTCATAGAAATATCCCTCTTAAGCTTCCCCTTTCATAGAAATCCTCCTTCTTTGCGCTTTCCCTTCCATAGAAATGTCCCATTAAGCTTTCCCTTTCATAGAAAAATCCTATTAAGCTTTCCCTTTCATGGAAAAATCCTATTAAGCTTCCCCTTTCATAGAAAAATGCTATTAAGCTTCCCCTTTCATAGAAAAATCCTATTAAGCTTCCCCTTTCATAGAAAAATCCTATTAAGCTTTCCCTTTCATAGAAAAATCCTATTAAGCTTCCCCTTTCATAGAAAAATCATATTAAGCTTCCCCTTTCATAGAAAAATCCTATTAAGCTTCCCCTTTCATAGAAAAATCCTATTAAGCTTTCCCTTTCATAGAAAATTCCTATTAAGCTTACCCTTTCATAGAAAAATCCTATTAAGCTTTCCCTTTCATATAAAATCCTATTAAGCTTCCCCTTTCATAGAAAAATCCTATTAAGCTTTCCCTTTCATAGAAATCCTCCCCTTGCGCTTCCCCTTCCATAGAAATGTCCCATTAAGCTTCCCCTTTCATAGAAAAATCCCATTAATCTTCCCCTTTCATCCCACCCTTCAGCCTCCCCTTTCTCAGAAATCCCACTTTTCAGCCTCCCCTTTCATATAAATCCCACCCCTCAGCCTCTCATTCAATAGAAATCTCCCCAAGGATTCCCCTTAATAGGAATATGCCATATGCCATGGACAAACAACAGTATCAAGCTGCACTACCGCAACCACTCACTTAATCCCTGTCCTACTAAACGACACCATCCGATCCAGCTGCAGTTGATCAGCCCAGGTGAGGCACAGCTGCAACAGGCAGTTATTTCGACTCAAAGTCAGCACGGCGGCAGAGTGGCCGCAGGCGGCCCTGTCTGGCACAGAGTAGTACACGGTCTCGCCAGACCGGGTGGACACCATCCCTTGGCGCTGAGTGATACTGGCAGCGCCTAATCCGCCAAGGCGACGCAAAGCCAGACGACCTTGTCGCCGTTCAACAGAGCAGACTCTGACGCCGCCGTGCGGGAACACTAGGCGAGACATGAACAGCAGGGGCCGCTCTTTGTCCGAGTACAATAGTACACGACTCTGATCAGCGGACTCCTGCTCAGCATTGTCGCACGCATGATTCCTATCCTTACTATGCAATCGGGTAGTATACAATAGTTTAATTAATTGACAACCATAATAATTGCCAATATTCCAATTGCGATAGCGGCAACCGCGGCCTCTGCGCCATTCTTCAATTAGTTTAACAGCATTGATTGGCCTCGCTGATAATGGAGGACGCTTCTGATTGGCTGACTGAAAATCATTTTAACATAGCCTTTGGTCAATGTCTAGGATCTGGGACTATTGCCCCCTTTGGCACTATATTTGGTGAGACTATTAAGTATATCAATTTCATTTCTTAACTTTTTTAGAAACAAAAACTTTATAGCATGTCTCTGCTTTTAATAGAATGGAAACAAAAACTTTCTAGCATGTCTCTGCTTTTAATAGAATGACTCTTTTAACTTTCAACATTTCAATTTTTTTGGGCAAAATTCTCATAAAACTCATAATTATGTATTATTCTAACTTTGCATCTTCAAATGTTTGATTTGTCTTATATAGGTTTTTCTAAGGTTTTATAAGAGTGCACAGTCACAGAAAGTATATAAATGCTTCATAGATTTCCCCAAATAATCTTTTTGACTATGGGATATAACCAAATATTCTACTAATAGCTACATATTTCAATAACCAATCAATGAAATAAGGTTATGTAAGGTTATATAAGTGCTATAATGACTGTTGGAGAGAATTACTGAAATGTCAATGCTTAGGGTTAGGCTAGGGTTAGGGTTAGAAGGTTGACAAATTTTTTAAGATTGCAAGGCTTATGGGGCATTGCTAAGATGTCAAGGGGGTTGATATGCTAAGGCTTGTGGGGGGATTTTCTGACATGTCAAGGCTTACAAGGTATAATGCAAAGAGACGCTTGCATGTAGTTTATTAAAAAAACTTGTACTGCATTTTTTTGGCTCCCCAACGGGGGGCGCTGATTGCTAGTAAGCCTATCTATCAATAATAACCATATGGCCAATCATATAATATATATTAGAACAAAAAATGAAGGCTTAAACTAATTGTTTACTACTATGCTAGATTTCAGTAAAAAATGGCTTAATTTGTATCAAAGTTAACCAATTTATGTACATATATTATACTTATATACCCTAAGAAATAACATTAAACAAACTATTAAATTATATTTATAAGAATATATACTTAACCTACATGTAATTAAAATATCAAATTTTCATATATAGTATAAAGTATATCTAATACTAATAACAATTAGTTTAGCTCTATAGGAGCTTTTAGAGTTCTAATTTATAATAATTTATGATCATTATAGATCAAATAACTTAAACATAATGCTGAAACAGATAATGCATTATACATACCAAAATGAATACCACTTTTGACCCTTTTGCAGTATACAGCTTAAGTGTGCCAGATGCCTACACTAATTAATACACACAGGACTAGGGGAAATATTGTAGAGAACAGTTAATCATATCCTAATGCACTGCTTAAAGTAACATCTAAAAAAATCAATTTAAACTTGCAATCTATTGTTAGAATAAGTCATAATGAGTCATCTATTTTTAGAAATCTATTTTAGAATGAGTCATATACAAACAGAAGTGACTCAGAGCCCTATGTAGGACCAACATTTATTTGATCAAGGAACTGGTTCCCAGGAGTTGTTTTTGCTTAATTCCATATATGGTAATGACCAAACATTCATGACCCCTTAAACATGTGTGACCTAAATAAATAACTGATTTTACTTGTAAACCAGTTTTTTACCAAAATTTTATATTAAATAAAAGCAAAAATCTGAGTAAAAAATTCAGACTTGGAGCAATCTTAAGGAAGACTTTGGAAGACATTAACAAAGAAGACCTATCTCTGAGAGACAAAATCTAGACTGATTGGTAAGCATTTGCCAGATTTAGTTCTTTGTTATAGCACTAATAAGTTGATTAATTGAGTTTACAAGAGCCACTTATTGTTGACACATTTGAAAAAGGCCTCCATGTTTCTAGAGGATTTATTGATTTGATTTGAGTTACAAAGATGTAACAAAAAAGACACCCTTAGGAAGACCTATTACAGATACTTAGAGAATTCAATTGTTCATTAGGGTGCACATTCTATTATTAACTCCAAGCTTGAGGACTGTCGAGAATTCTGATTTGTTTTCATTTTGGTCAACCCACAAATAAAGTTAAGGACTTCAAGAGACAGCAGCTACTCATTGAAACTGGCTGCCATCATTGCTCAACAAGCTAGCTAGCCTTAAAACCAACAAGACTCCAAAAACTACCAACTATAAAAGGATCCACTGCAGTAAGAGTTATTTGATTTTGCAATTTGCATATACCAAGGCACTTGTTCCCCAGTGTTTAGAAGTAGGAGTTTGAAGTGACTGATCACCACTCTTAAACTTTTTCAATATCCTTTGGTAAACTTGAGATAAGTCAAGCCTTAGCTCCACCTCTCCTTTACTTGCTGCTATGCTACACTTCTTTATGCTATATTGCACCTGATTATTGCACATTTCTTTGGGGTTTGGCTTTTTTTAGCTTATTATAAGATATTGAATATTATTATATAAAATTGTTAAGTAATGATACATTGAATATATGCAAACTAATTTATCAATAAATCAAAATTATTTACATATTTGTTTATATAGTGAGCCAATGCTCATTTAGGTTTGTTTTTTTATTGCATGTTTTATAATATTTAAATGACTAATTAAAGCATAGGGACTTCTAACATTAGTTACCTTATAAATGCCTTGTTTTCTCTTCAATATCTATCAAATGGACAAGTATTTTTCAATTGCCATTGTATAATGGCTTTCCAATTTGTAGAAGGAAAGTATGGTTCATAGCTACTATTGTATAATAAGCATCTATATAAAATTAATAAACTAAGAGTATCTTGTATGCTGCTATACTATTTGTAGTGCCAAAACACAATTAGAAGGTGGAATTATAACAATAAGTGGATAGCACAACTATAGTCAGAGACTGATTAAAGAATAAATATGATGGCTTTGAAGTATAGGCTCTATAGTTTTAATATCAATCAACCATCAAAGCAGCTACACACATTGTTTGATGAAGTATCTAGTAGATATCTAGCTAAAATTTTGATTGGCTTTCTACAGGTAGAATAGTGCATATGGCACTCTAGAGGCTCTATGCAACCAGGATTTCTAACATCAATTGATGAAGCCATTGAGTTGCTTGAAACAGAAGGCCACTTGCAGTACTATGGAATAAAGATGCCAAGAAAGTATACTAAGGCAGTATCTAGGCAACTAGCAATTTTTGCTCGTCTAGATTTGCTAGTTAGATTGGAAAGAAAGGGGCAAGTCTTCATTGATAGAACATTCTATGTAGTTTTGTAACCTTTTTATCAACTTGTCACCACTGGTATAACCAAACAAGGTTGCTTTTTTCTGACCTTTTCCTACCTCTTCCTGATAATAGGCAAGTCAAAGGCAATTTATCATTTGGTATAAACAAAGCTTTAGCAGCTATGCCCATTGTTTCAGCTACTAGAAATTATGGTCAACTTTAAGATTATATTGCGCAATTCATTTTCTAAGACCTTTGCAGAAGCTAACTATATTTGGTTGACAATGTCACTTCTCTTAGGCCATCTTGACAAAGCTTAAAAAGCTAGGCCTTTGGGCTAACATGCTGTGCATTACTGATATCTAGCATTATACCCACCTACTTATGTGCTTACCATTGTTACTAGTTGTGAGCTATATAGATAGGCTATAATAATCTTTTTGGCCATATAAAATGTACTTATTTGTTTATATACCTAACAGTGTCTTATTGGGGTCTCTATTTAATTGATGGCTATAGATAATTGGGCATAACCCCTAGTTTCTTACATTCAACTATTTTTGATGGTAAAAACCAACATAATAGACTAAAACAAGTTAGTCAATAGCAGTCAAAAGTCAAGAGGCCATTTTAAATTGCCTCTGGTTTGATAGATCAAAAGTTTCAAAATAATCAAAAGTTTCATAGATGGGACTTAAGAGATAGAGTTTTAAGTTCTAACTAACCAACTCCAACAAAGTTCTTCCAACAAAGGAGTTGGCCTGGTTGTAAGATGGAGAGCCAGTAGTTCAATTGGACTAAGAATTAGGTTGTCTGGCCATAGGCCAAGTCATTTCTGAAATTAAAAAAATTACATTAAAATAATTTAATGCAAGAAACTAGGATTATACCAGTTGATTTAAAATAAACATATAAAAATATTTTTAAAACCTTAAACTTTAATTGATCAAACCTTAAGCTTTTAATTATTATATAATATAAATTTTACATATCTATATGCCAATAGATATTATAATAAAAGTTTATTATAAAGTAAAATAATATGGCAAGTTGTTTTTACTTTTTAATTTAATAAGGGTTTACAAACTTAAAACTTTATTGGGTGGCCAGAATTGATAACAACATCACACTTAAAATTATAGCTATGAGATATATATATCCTGCCACATAGTATAGGTCTACGAGTAACTAATAAGCTACATAGCTTGTATATAGTACATAGAATAGGAATAGACCATCTTATACTTTTCTAATATTCTTTAACATATAATGTTGCTAATTAGCAATAGAAACAAAATGTGTATTGATTATTGTGTCAATGATAAAATAGAAATCAAGGATTCAAGTAAAGTTCATTCCTAGTTAAATCATCTTGAAATCCAATCTAGCAATTAAAATTAAGTCAAGAACTCAAAAGTTATTAATATTTGTATTTTATAGAATTGAGAAACATTTTAAGATTTCTATTTCTAATATAGAATAGAGGCTATAGTAGAAATTATCTGGGTTTTTAAAGGTTAGAAATCCAGTTGCCAGCTGGCCCTTAGGGCTCAAAATCCAGTTGCTAATGGCTATTTTTGGTTGCCCATTGGCAACTAGCCAAATTCTCAAGGATGGATATTTCTAAGGCTATGTTTGAAAAGCAGAAATTTGTTCTTTCAACTCTAAGATTGCTATCTATGCTTCAAATAATAACAAACTAATAATTCCATCATATTGATTTATATGGCACTTTTATTACATTTAAAAAATCATTTTTTAAAATTGGCAAACTGGCACAGAGAAAATAAAGTAGCCAGATTAGCCTTTGATGCCGAAAATCAAATTGCCAATAAGATTTTCAAGGGGCCAAAAAGCCCTGTATGGCCTAAAAAACCCAAGAGTAAAATAAATGCTTCATATATCAAAAGTTTAAAGATAGGCCTACATTTCAATCTTAGAGCCTATAATGCATTATAAATGAGAAATATATGCTTTAGGTGCACTGCATTGAAAATAGCACTCTTACTTTAAGCCTAAGAAAGGTATTTGTTATGGCTATTAGTCATTTTGGCAACAAGATATTTTGGCAATAAATACTTTAATAATAAGACATTTAGAAGCTCATAACATAACAGTCATTTTAGCAACAATTTTAGGCCATTTTGGCAAATTTTCCAAATATATCAATTTAACAAAATAAAGAAGCAGCTGCTATTTATTATTTAAAATTAAATGGACTATTTAATTCTATTTTTTATTTCAATGACTTTTATTCAATTTTAAATCAATAAGTTTTTCAACTAGGCCTATTTTAACAAAGTGTATATATACATAAGTTAACATGATTAACTTTTATTTTTATTTTGCTATTCTAATTATACTTTACAAGCTGTTGAAACCCCCGGATTTTGAACCCGGGGAATTTCAATCCCCGGAACTACTTTTGCATGTATTCTGAAATCTAAGGTCATACACAAACAAAAACTTGTTAATAGTTAGTAGGATAGAGGTAGACATAAAATGGACACATTTGTGTAAAATTAGGATTTGAGGCAAACATTGATATTGTTGGCTGGGGTACTGCACAGAATGTTAGGCAATGTCTGTCTGACTCTAAAACATGTATTGGCAAACTCTGGCCTCTCCCTGACTCTCCCTATGTCCCTTGGATCCTTTAAAATTTCTATCGTCTCTTCTGTTTCCTCTCTTCTCTCTCATCCCTCGTCTCTCCTCTCTCCTCTCTTCTCTCATATCTTCCCTCATCTCTCTTCTCTTTCATCTCTCTTATCTCTTGTCTCTTCTCTCTACTCTTTCCTCTCTCTCTCCTCTCTACTTTTCGTTTTCTCTCTTCTCTCCTCTCTCCTGTCTCCTCTCTACTTTTCGTTTTCTCTTTCCTCTCCTCTCTCCTCTCTACTCTTTTGTTTTCTCTCTCCTCTCCTCTCTCCTATCTTCTTTCATATCTTCCCTCATCTCTCTTCTCTTTCATATCTCTTATCTCATCTCTTCCCTTTTCTTTTCTCTCTCCTCTCCTCTCTCCTCTCTACTTTTTCGTTTTTTCTCTTCTCCTCTCTCTCCTCTCTCCCCCTCTTCTCTCGTCTCTTCTCTCACCTCTTTCCTCTCCCTCTTTCCTCTCATTTCTTTTCTTGTTTTATCTCTTCTCTCTCCCCTTGTCGCTTGTCTCTTCCCTCACCTCTCCTCTCTCTTGTCTGCCTTTATATCTCTCCTTTCACTTCTTTTATCTTTTCTCTCTTACCTCTTCTTGTTTCTCTCTGCTCTGCGCGCTCTCTATCTCTCTCTCTCTCTCTCTCTCTCTCTCTCTCTCTCTCTCTCTCTCTCTCTCTCTCTCTCTCTCTCTCTCTCTCTCTCTCTCTCTCTCTCTCTCTCTCTCTCTCTCTCTCTCTCTCTCTCTCTCTCTCTCTCTCTCTCTCTCTCTCTCTCTCTCTCTCTCTCTCTCTCTCTCTCTCTCTCTCTCTCTCTCTCTCTCTCTCTCTCTCTCTCTCTCTCTCTCTCTCTCTCTGTCTCTCTCTCATCTCCCATCTCTCTTCTCCTCTCTACTCTCTCCCCTCTTCATTCTCCTATTTCCTCTTCTCTCTCCCTGTCTTTCCTCTCTCCTCTAGTCTCTGTAATCTCTTCTCTCTTATCTCTCCTCTGTTCTCTCTACTCTCCCATCTCTCGTCTGTTCACCCTTATCTCTGCTCTCTCATCTGTTATCTTTACTCTCTAATACGTTCTCTCACTTATCTCCTCTGTACTCTTCTCTTTCACCTCTTCTGACTCCTCTCTTTCCTTACTCCTCTCTTCTTTTTCTTCCCTCTTCTATACTCTCTCTCCTCTATTATCTTCTCTCGTCTCTCTGCACTCTCCTCTCACCTTTTTCATCTCTCATCTTTACTTTCTCATCTCTCCTTTCATTTGTCTCATCTCTACAATCTCATCTCTCCTTTCTCCCCTCTTCTTTCACCACTCTCTTATCTCTATCTCTTCTCTTCTTACTCCTCTCTCCCCTCTTATCTCCTCTCTACTCTCTCCTCTCTAATCTCTCCTCTCCTCATGACCCTCTGTCATTTTCTTTCTGCTCTCTCATCTCTACTCTCTTCTCACTCTTCTTTACTCTCCTCTCATCGATCCTCTGTCTCATCTCTCCCCTCTTCTCACCTTTACTCTTTCCTCTCCCTCCTTTCTCCCCTCCTCTCGCTTCTTCCTCCCTTCTTCTCTGCTCTCTCCTCACCACTTGTCTGCTGGCGCACATCGGCGACATCCGGCACGCCCGTGACACTCCGGTGGCCCGCCATTTCACCAGTGATGGCCACAGTCTGGCGGACTTCGCCTTCACCGGCATCTGGTCTCGTGACGGCACGGGACCCAGAGCGAACGAGCGGCGGCAGCGCCACGAGGCCAAGCTCATCGAGGTGTTAAAGACTCAAACCCCGCACGGCGTCAATGAGCTTGCCGGCACGCTGCACAACCCGGCCATCCCGCTGATCCTGCCCCATTGTGCGAGGGGACGCCCTGGTGGCCGCGGTGAAGGACCGCGTGGCCCGGTGCTGCAAGGCGCCGGTGCTGCCCGCCTACACCAAAGGGCGGAACCTCCGGCAGCTGCTCTGTCCCAGTCGACTGGAGTCCACCACTGATTGAATTTTTGTATTTTTTCCTTTTGATTTTTTACTTCACTTTCCCTTCTACTTACCTTTGTCAGACCGTGCCGGTACCTACCAAGCCTTTTGTTGCTCCTTTCTTAGAAATTTTTTTATTCTCATCGCTAGCCCAAGCTCAGCTTTTGTATATTCTCAGCATTTATTCTGCATCAACATTTCTATTGTTTCTTGACACCCTGTACTTTTTATTACACTTTTTACTTTTACTCTTTTGCTTATCGTACAATTGCTCTTTTTTAAGTTTTTGAGGGCCTTTCACCTTATTTATTTATTTATTGATTTACTGCTTATTTATTTATTGAGGTCAATTTTGTAAAGTGCTTAGAGTCACTCTTTCCCCTTTTTAGACACCGGTGCAGTCGCACTATTCCATTATTTATTTCGTGTGTAGGATCGCTGCAGCCCACGTGCGGTTCACTTTATTTGTGCACTGTTTTTTATTTTGCATTTTCAACTCTAATAGTGTTTTATCGACTCACACCAAGTGTACATACCGTACGCTCTCTATCTACCTGCCTACTCTCTCTCCCCTCTAACCCGCCTATTTAATAACTTTTACAACACCACTTGTCGCTACTACTTTTCACTTGCCCTGACGAAGAATTTACCTAATTCGAAATATCGGCAACTTAAATCATCTTGACTTGTTTGTCCTTTTTACATGTACCGTGTCCGTGCCTGAGATTGGAGGCGCCCTCCTCTCTCTCTCTCCCTCTCTCTCTCTCTCTCTCTCTCTCTCTCTCTCTCTCTCTCTCTCTCTCTGTCTCTCTCTCATCTCCCATCTCTCTTCTCCTCTCTACTCTCTCCCCTCTTCATTCTCCTATTTCCTCTTCTCTCTCCCTGTCTTTCCTCTCTCCTCTAGTCTCTGTAATCTCTTCTCTCTTATCTCTCCTCTGTTCTCTCTACTCTCCCATCTCTCGTCTGTTCACCCTTATCTCTGCTCTCTCATCTGTTATCTTTACTCTCTAATACGTTCTCTCACTTATCTCCTCTGTACTCTTCTCTTTCACCTCTTCTGACTCCTCTCTTTCCTTACTCCTCTCTTCTTTTTCTTCCCTCTTCTATACTCTCTCTCCTCTATTATCTTCTCTCGTCTCTCTGCACTCTCCTCTCACCTTTTTCATCTCTCATCTTTACTTTCTCATCTCTCCTTTCATTTGTCTCATCTCTACAATCTCATCTCTCCTTTCTCCCCTCTTCTTTCACCACTCTCTTATCTCTATCTCTTCTCTTCTTACTCCTCTCTCCCCTCTTATCTCCTCTCTACTCTCTCCTCTCTAATCTCTCCTCTCCTCATGACCCTCTGTCATTTTCTTTCTGCTCTCTCATCTCTACTCTCTTCTCACTCTTCTTTACTCTCCTCTCATCGATCCTCTGTCTCATCTCTCCCCTCTTCTCACCTTTACTCTTTCCTCTCCCTCCTTTCTCCCCTCCTCTCGCTTCTTCCTCCCTTCTTCTCTGCTCTCTCCTCACCACTTGTCTCTCTTCTTATCTTCCATGTTTGCTCTTATCCCCCTCTCGCCTCTCCTCTCTTCTAATCCTTCTCCTTTCCACTCTCATCTGGCCCACACATAAGCTGCCAGGCACACGCCAGGTTCGCCTCCGTCTGCCCCGGATCAGCAGCCACGACAGTCCAGCTCATCATCAGTCAGCGGATCGACTGCAACGCCACCAACGCCGTCTATGCCGTGTTCTGCCGCCGGTGCGACCACACGATCTACGTAGGCGAGACCGCCAACAGCATCCGCGGCCGCATGCTGGCGCACATCGGCGACATCCGGCACGCCCGTGACACTCCGGTGGCCCGCCATTTCACCAGTGATGGCCACAGTCTGGCGGACTTCGCCTTCACCGGCATCTGGTCTCGTGACGGCACGGGACCCAGAGCGAACGAGCGGCGGCAGCGCCACGAGGCCAAGCTCATCGAGGTGTTAAAGACTCAAACCCCGCACGGCGTCAATGAGCTTGCCGGCACGCTGCACAACCCGGCCATCCCGCTGATCCTGCCCCATTGTGCGAGGTTGGACGCCCTGGTGGCCGCGGTGAAGGACCGCGTGGCCCGGTGCTGCAAGGCGCCGGTGCTGCCCGCCTACACCAAAGGGCGGAACCTCCGGCAGCTGCTCTGTCCCAGTCGACTGGAGTCCACCACTGATTGAATTTTTGTATTTTTTCCTTTTGATTTTTTACTTCACTTTCCCTTCTACTTACCTTTGTCAGACCGTGCCGGTACCTACCAAGCCTTTTGTTGCTCCTTTCTTAGAAATTTTTTTATTCTCATCGCTAGCCCAAGCTCAGCTTTTGTATATTCTCAGCATTTATTCTGCATCAACATTTCTATTGTTTCTTGACACCCTGTACTTTTTATTACACTTTTTACTTTTACTCTTTTGCTTATCGTACAATTGCTCTTTTTTAAGTTTTTGAGGGCCTTTCACCTTATTTATTTATTTATTGATTTACTGCTTATTTATTTATTGAGGTCAATTTTGTAAAGTGCTTAGAGTCACTCTTTCCCCTTTTTAGACACCGGTGCAGTCGCACTATTCCATTATTTATTTCGTGTGTAGGATCGCTGCAGCCCACGTGCGGTTCACTTTATTTGTGCACTGTTTTTTATTTTGCATTTTCAACTCTAATAGTGTTTTATCGACTCACACCAAGTGTACATACCGTACGCTCTCTATCTACCTGCCTACTCTCTCTCCCCTCTAACCCGCCTATTTAATAACTTTTACAACACCACTTGTCGCTACTACTTTTCACTTGCCCTGACGAAGAATTTACCTAATTCGAAATATCGGCAACTTAAATCATCTTGACTTGTTTGTCCTTTTTACATGTACCGTGTCCGTGCCTGAGATTGGAGGCGCCCTCCTCTCTCTCTCTCCCTCTCTCTCTCTCTCTCTCTCTCTCTCTCTCTCTCTCTCTCTCTCTCTCTCTGTCTCTCTCTCATCTCCCATCTCTCTTCTCCTCTCTACTCTCTCCCCTCTTCATTCTCCTATTTCCTCTTCTCTCTCCCTGTCTTTCCTCTCTCCTCTAGTCTCTGTAATCTCTTCTCTCTTATCTCTCCTCTGTTCTCTCTACTCTCCCATCTCTCGTCTGTTCACCCTTATCTCTGCTCTCTCATCTGTTATCTTTACTCTCTAATACGTTCTCTCACTTATCTCCTCTGTACTCTTCTCTTTCACCTCTTCTGACTCCTCTCTTTCCTTACTCCTCTCTTCTTTTTCTTCCCTCTTCTATACTCTCTCTCCTCTATTATCTTCTCTCGTCTCTCTGCACTCTCCTCTCACCTTTTTCATCTCTCATCTTTACTTTCTCATCTCTCCTTTCATTTGTCTCATCTCTACAATCTCATCTCTCCTTTCTCCCCTCTTCTTTCACCACTCTCTTATCTCTATCTCTTCTCTTCTTACTCCTCTCTCCCCCTCTTATCTCCTCTCTACTCTCTCCTCTCTAATCTCTCCTCTCCTCATGACCCTCTGTCATTTTCTTTCTGCTCTCTCATCTCTACTCTCTTCTCACTCTTCTTTACTCTCCTCTCATCGATCCTCTGTCTCATCTCTCCCCTCTTCTCACCTTTACTCTTTCCTCTCCCTCCTTTCTCCCCTCCTCTCGCTTCTTCCTCCCTTCTTCTCTGCTCTCTCCTCACCACTTGTCTCTCTTCTTATCTTCCATGTTTGCTCTTATCCCCCTCTCGCCTCTCCTCTCTTCTAATCCTTCTCCTTTCCACTCTCATCTGGCCCACACATAAGCTGCCAGGCACACGCCAGGTTCGCCTCCGTCTGCCCCGGATCAGCAGCCACGACAGTCCAGCTCATCATCAGTCAGCGGATCGACTGCAACGCCACCAACGCCGTCTATGCCGTGTTCTGCCGCCGGTGCGACCACACGATCTACGTAGGCGAGACCGCCAACAGCATCCGCGGCCGCATGCTGGCGCACATCGGCGACATCCGGCACGCCCGTGACACTCCGGTGGCCCGCCATTTCACCAGTGATGGCCACAGTCTGGCGGACTTCGCCTTCACCGGCATCTGGTCTCGTGACGGCACGGGACCCAGAGCGAACGAGCGGCGGCAGCGCCACGAGGCCAAGCTCATCGAGGTGTTAAAGACTCAAACCCGCACGGCGTCAATGAGCTTGCCGGCACGCTGCACAACCCGGCCATCCCGCTGATCCTGCCCCATTGTGCGAGGTTGGACGCCCTGGTGGCCGCGGTGAAGGACCGCGTGGCCCGGTGCTGCGAGGCGCCGGTGCTGCCCGCCTACACCAAAGGGCGGAACCTCCGGCAGCTGCTCTGTCCCAGTCGACTGGAGTCCACCACTGATTGAATTTTAGTATTTTTTCCTTTTGATTTTTTACTTCACTTTCCCTTCTACTTACCTTTGTCAGACCGTGCCGGTACCTACCAAGCCTTTTGTTGCTCCTTTCTTAGAAATTTTTTTATTCTCATCGCTAGCCCAAGCTCAGCTTTTGTATATTCTCAGCATTTATTCTGCATCAACATTTCTATTGTTTCTTGACACCCTGTACTTTTTATTACACTTTTTACTTTTACTCTTTTGCTTATCGTACAATTGCTCTTTTTTAAGTTTTTGAGGGCCTTTCACCTTATTTATTTATTTATTGATTTACTGCTTATTTATTTATTGAGGTCAATTTTGTAAAGTGCTTAGAGTCACTCTTTCCCCTTTTTAGACACCGGTGCAGTCGCACTATTCCATTATTTATTTCGTGTGTAGGATCGCTGCAGCCCACGTGCGGTTCACTTTATTTGTGCACTGTTTTTTATTTTGCATTTTCAACTCTAATAGTGTTTTATCGACTCACACCAAGTGTACATACCGTACGCTCTCTATCTACCTGCCTACTCTCTCTCCCCTCTAACCCGCCTATTTAATAACTTTTACAACACCACTTGTCGCTACTACTTTTCACTTGCCCTGACGAAGAATTTACCTAATTCGAAATATCGGCAACTTAAATCATCTTGACTTGTTTGTCCTTTTTACATGTACCGTGTCCGTGCCTGAGATTGGAGGCGCCCTCCTCTCTCTCTCTCCCTCTCTCTCTCTCTCTCTCTCTCTCTCTCTCTCTCTCTCTCTCTCTCTCTGTCTCTCTCTCATCTCCCATCTCTCTTCTCCTCTCTACTCTCTCCCCTCTTCATTCTCCTATTTCCTCTTCTCTCTCCCTGTCTTTCCTCTCTCCTCTAGTCTCTGTAATCTCTTCTCTCTTATCTCTCCTCTGTTCTCTCTACTCTCCCATCTCTCGTCTGTTCACCCTTATCTCTGCTCTCTCATCTGTTATCTTTACTCTCTAATACGTTCTCTCACTTATCTCCTCTGTACTCTTCTCTTTCACCTCTTCTGACTCCTCTCTTTCCTTACTCCTCTCTTCTTTTTCTTCCCTCTTCTATACTCTCTCTCCTCTATTATCTTCTCTCGTCTCTCTGCACTCTCCTCTCACCTTTTTCATCTCTCATCTTTACTTTCTCATCTCTCCTTTCATTTGTCTCATCTCTACAATCTCATCTCTCCTTTCTCCCCTCTTTTTTCACCCCTCTCTTATCTCTATCTCTTCTCTTCTTACTCCTCTCTCCCCCTCTTATCTCCTCTCTACTCTCTCCTCTCTAATCTCTCCTCTCCTCATGACCCTCTGTCATTTTCTTTCTGCTCTCTCATCTCTACTCTCTTCTCACTCTTCTTTACTCTCCTCTCATCGATCCTCTGTCTCATCTCTCCCCTCTTCTCACCTTTACTCTTTCCTCTCCCTCCTTTCTCCCCTCCTCTCGCTTCTTCCTCCCTTCTTCTCTGCTCTCTCCTCACCACTTGTCTCTCTTCTTATCTTCCATGTTTGCTCTTATCCCCCTCTCGCCTCTCCTCTCTTCTAATCCTTCTCCTTTCCACTCTCATCTGGCCCACACATAAGCTAGATTCTTTATCTGGCTTTTGAAGTAAAAGTCTGCCAATCCCTGCTTTGAAAGCCAGTTTGTGGGACGTACTACTCTCATCGTTATTCTCATGCTTTGATCACGTCATCTTTCTTGCCAATTTGCAGCCCTGAAAGGAATTTGTGTATCTTCAGCTCCACTGCAGTCTGCATCAGTCTAACAACCAAGGAAATATGCATTTCTTAGGCCATTTAAATTTAAAGTACTTTTAAGAGAAACTTAAAATTTCAATGGTGTGCCTAATTTAGTAGGGTTGTATTTCATTGCATTGCATTGCCTTTTCATAAATCTTTTGCTTTTACAAACCATGCTGGATTGCCTCAATTTGCCAATTGCCATCCACTGTTAAACTGTTGCAGAGTTTGCCTATACAGAGGGGAGGGCAGTGGTTAGAATTTCTCACTAAATTGTTATCGCTAAACATAGCCTCTCCACTCTCGGGGTGCGAGATTGCGAGAAGGCTATAAATAAAGTTATTCCAAAACACTGTACATTTGCTATCTACATTCAATCCTATCGTCTGATCCTTTGTCTGGCTCTGGGGGAATGAGTGAGTGAGTGGCACAAACAACAGAAAAAGCAGACAAACTTCACATGCTTACAGTTTCCGTCCTGATTGAGATACAGAGTTTAGACTTTACATTTAGACAGAGAATGAGTCAATGAAGAATTGTGTCAAGTTTGAAGTCAATCGCTTCACATGGAGCAAACTTATGGCAGCTGAAAGTTAGTCAATTTTGAAACCCTTTTACACATCTGGGCCCAGATTGGTATTGGGAAAGAGAGGCAGGCGGGCAGAGGTTGGGATAGTTGCTACGTTAAAAAAAAACAGCCTAACTTTAAACGTGCACAGCACCGCTCAGGATTAATTTTGAGACTCAAAAATTTATATAATTGTGCTAAAATAGTTTAAGATTATCTGTGTCAAATTTGAAGAGAATCAGTAGAAGTGGAGCGGCACTATGGAGGATTAAGTGAAAAAATTGCACATTTTAAGCAGTTTTTTATACTTTTAGGTAGGAAGACTTGAGTCTAGGAAATTTAAAGGTAGCCTAAGACATTCTCCGTAGTAAGTTTAGGGTGGGTGTAAAGTTTGGTGTCATTTGGTTGAGTGGTTTGGGAGTCCATAGCGATCAAAATTGTACACACACATACACACACACACACACATACACAGACAGAGTTTTGATTTTTATATGTAGAGATAGTAATATATTATTATCCTTGTCACCTAATTTATACTAATTATAGTTTGTTTTACCCATCAAATAATTAAATACAAATAGAAATTGTTTGTTATATCAAGACATATTCTTAAATTTATATTGTTAGGCTTTTGCCAAAATTTCTACCTCTTTTAGTCTTTAGGCCTATTGCCAATATAAAAATTATTGTCACAAAAAATTCATTTGTCTTAAAATTGTTGCCAAAGTCAGTGTCTATCACTAAAATGCCTTGTTACCAACCAAAGTGACTAATAGCCTTTGCTGCGAGTGCTACTTGTAATTTCAAGATATCTATATTATGAAACTGAAATGTTGACATTATCAAATTTTAACCTTATTACTAGATCAGTAATATGTATCACTTATTATAAAATGGAAGTGGCTACTATTTGTTTTCTACATTTTGAAACTTTGACCTTGTTAATTTTTTTAAAGTGGCTACTAACTTTTTGAGTTTTTGATATTGTGAAATTTTGAGTTTGTGAACCTCCCCCTAGGCCCTAGCCCCTAGGCCTATCTCTAAATCAACTTTATAATTATTCTTTCTCATCTATTTGTAAGATAGGTCCAAATAAGCTAGCAAATTCCAAATTGTTCTTTAAGGAAAGCAGAGCCTTTGAATAGGCGATAGGCCTAGGCTTAGCTGAAAGTTTAAGCAATGTTCTATAACTGGCAGTGCCTGGCAGTTGGGACTACCTTGCTAGCCTAACTTATACAGTTATACAGCTAACTTATACAGTTACTTATCCAGCTAGGCCTAGTGCTTCCTAATACTAATCGTAGACTACTAGTACTATACATGATCCTACTATTATACTGGATCCTACTAGTATACTAGCTCACCTCAAACCTTTGCTTAGTTCCTTTTTGAAGTGTAATAGGCCTAGTTGCTACAATATCAAACAAACCCAATTAAAGTTTGAAAATAATTGACAGCTGTCAATTTTATCTTTCCTTAATTACAGCTGACTATAAAAACTGCTATCATAAAAATTGAATTTTATAGATTGAATAACTCAGATGAATAATCAGGAAAATAGGTCATTTTGCAATTTTTTCTAAGAAATACAAATAAAGTCTAATTCTCAGAAAATTTTGCCCTAGAATAGCCTTAAATGCGTTAGTATGTCTGTTTAACTCATATTTATACTTATGTATATAAAGTTTAACATATTTTGTTTTTCTGAGATTTCACTGCATTCTCGAATACGAGGGGCTTCGAAACGAAGCGATGCCAGCTTGCAAGAAAGGATTTGATTAGTCATTTCAAGTGGTCCCCAGCCAGCCAAGTCGAGTAGTAAGTGGCAGTTGCCACTCGCTGGGTGGGGATACGAGGATATATATTACCGTTTTCGGAAATTTCCTAATTGGTTCATTCATTTTATGATAAGTTAAGTGTCTTAATTAATTTTTGCATTGCATTTATCTGATCTAGAATTTGTGACACGGATTATTGTAAATTCAAACTTTACCGGAATTTCCGGAATTTCACGTGGCGCCTACGCCTAGCTATGGTTATTACCAGCCGTGCCAATTCCGACTGCCAATTCCGAAGGTTTTTTTCGCCCGATACTGATCAACCGCCGTAGGCCTTGGCCTGGCTCCCAAATTCATGCCGACTTCGGCCTTTGCATTGCTTCTTGTATGCAATGCCATTTCGAACTCTCATTCTCAAGTCCTAGCAAAAGTATGTGCATTTAGAAGTATTACTTTTTATTTATGGCATGCGTTTCTGCATGAATTCATCTGGGAATAATGGTAAATGTAATTGAATTTATTATAGACTTACCAACAGCTTCATACCTGTACATGCATATACATGCCACAGCTTCCTGTAGCCCTCTCCTTCGCGCTGCAGCTGTGAATTGATTGAAACTGATCAGTCTCGTACATCTACAGCTATAGACTACATGTGTACATGTACATGTTAAATTCTCAAGACTGTTTTTTCTAGGACTGCTATATACGTCACTACGTGTACATGTAGATGATTCAGTCGGGTTTTTTGTACTCCCATAGTTTGCATTGGCCAAAACGGATCAAAAAGGTAAAATTACGAACAGTAAAATTAACTGTGTGTTAACGGGAAAGTTACACACTTTACTTGCATTATATTTTTCATGCTTGCATTATATTGGCATGTTAAATAGACATAACACGATCTAGCCAGTAAATCTTACATGTAGCCGCGAAGTGGCAGCCCTGTCAATAGGGTGGAGTGGGGTTTCCAGGTTTGAAGAAAAATATTACAATTAAAACTTTAATTCAACAAATGAAGAAAAAACGAACTCACAATATAAAACAACATTTTTGGAAAAGTTAAAATCCTAAAATTTTAAAGTACCGACAATTAAACAGTTTATACACTTCACGTTTGCTGTACACCTTGCATTATTTACATTATTTAGATACACTGCGATATTTCAATATTTCAATAATATACTTTACCCGCCCGGCTGCTTCGGTCATTTTTGCAAAGCTTTGGCCAACAAATATCAAGAAGCACTGCACAGCTTGTTGGATTAAACTGGTTCGGAATGACGATAACAATAACATAAAATATTGCGATAGCGCTGAGTCAACAAGAACGATTAAAGATTAAATCAATAAGTCCCTGAAGCTGGCTCAACACTTGGTGAAGTCAAAACAGACCAGTCAACATGCTATCATTTTTCGCAAGAAATGCTTTGCAAACATCAACAAGTCAATAGAGCAGGAAAGCTATTGTGTATAAGACGCAGCATTTACATGTACAGTGGCTGGTCCAAAGGAGGTCAAGGAGGTCAACTGCCCCCACCCTTTGTGGAAACATTTTTGGATCCGCCCTTGGAGCAATTTGGATTTAGAATTGGAGCAATTCTAAAAAATTTCTCAGCAACCAATAATCCCTTGTTCTGTCCACATAGGGGCTGTAGCGCCCAGTGGTTGGAGCGTCGAACTCCCGACTTGAAAGGTCGGGGGTTCGATTTTCGACCTACACTCGGAACAATTTGCGTCCTTGAGCAAGACACTTAACTCTGCATTGCTTCAGTTCACCCAGCTGTAAAATGGGTGCCAGCATTAGCTGGTGTAATTGAGGGTGTGTGTGGCGACCCCCCCCCCCCGAACAGCCGTACGCAGCCTTCAGATGCACTGCGCAATAGCTGCGGCTAAGCTGTCGGTTGCACCCATTAGGGTAGGTGTAATCAATTATTATCATTGTCCCTGGCAACTTTCAGCGATCCCAGTGTGTAACTGTAGCAGTGTTGACTCTGAAAGTGTCCATTATACTACTCAACAGCCTCTGATAAGGCGCAGAATTGCTCGACCAAACAGCAGAACGGACAGGACAAATGCAATTGAGGCCACCACTTTTGTCGGCTCCTGGATAATATTGTCCTGCAAATTAAGCATAAGGAAATAGTTTAAAGAAAATATCTAGTATTTCTACTGTAAGTAGAGTGACCAGAAACTAATAGAAAAATAAAAATTTCTCTCTCTGTAATGACTCATCGCCACCTTTTCCTTGGCCAGGGGAAGGGGCGGGGGGCTCTACAAATGAATGTTTAAAAATAGACATTACGTACACCGCTCCAGCGCAGCATGCGAGTAGCGCCTGCGCATATTTATGTAGTCAGACATAGAAGTCTACATTTTCAGCTTAAAAAAGGACTTTATGGCCAATTTCCTAGATAGCGCATTTTTTCACTTGCCTAAAGTCCCGTCTAAATCCTCTCTATGCCAGGATCTCTATCTAAATCCCCTCCTGGCCTCATCGCCAGACTCCCTATGACTTCCTTTATCTAGTTTATGCTTATACACTCGTTTAAGTGAGGTCTGGGTGCAAACATGTTAATTATTATTACCGCGTGTACCCGTACGCTAGTAAATGTAAATAAATTCGAGAGATGAATCATAAATGAATCATTTCCGTAGACCTTAGTGATTAGACACTATCACACTATAGTCTAGAATTCTTTACTTTTAGGGTCGACTAAGGAAGTACAATGTGTAGTTTATTTTGGCTATAGAAACTGGCTATGGGGGACAACTTGGCGCTACCCCTCTCGTTATTGCGTGAGTTTGCACTACCGCTACCCTCTCCAAAGGAATTGGCGCCACCCTCTCCAAAGGAATTGGCGCTACCCTCTCCAAAGGAATTAGCGCTACCCTCTCCAAAAGAATTGGCGCTACCCTCTCCAAAGGAATTGGCGCTACCCTGTCCAAAGGAATTGGCGCTACCCTCTCCAAAGGAATTGGCGCTACCCTCTCCAAAGGAATTAGCGCTACCCTCTCCAAAGGAATTGGCGCTACCCTCTCCAAAGGAATTAGCGCTACCCTCTCCAAAAGAATTGGCGCTACCCTGTCCAAAGGAATTAGCGCTACCCTCTCCAAAGGAATTGGCGCTACCCTCTCCAAAGGAATTAGCGCTACCCTCTCCAAAGGAATTGGCGCTACCCTCTCCAAAGGAATTGTCGCTACCCTCTCCAAAGGAATTGGCGCTGTCCCTCGGACTTTTTAACTCGCTTTCGCACCTGAGCCAAAAATATTGATAAGAAATGTTTTGCCTGTTCAAAACCGTGCTCTTGAATTCTAATCAGAAAATGGTGTTATGCAGCTTGGCCTGCCCTTGCCCTTCCTGCGTTCACGCGAAGATATTACGGCCGCTTCTTCCATGCAGTTTTATATATAGCTTGAAAATGAAAAGTAGCCACCCTGCCAAGCGTCCAGGGACCGCGCCCATTCCTAGGGTTTAGATATTTGTTCAATTCAGATTTCGTTAAAACAAAAGCAAACATAGCGAATCACTTAGCAACTAAGGGTAAAACACAGTTTTCCACTCTAAAATCTTGTCTATATGGTCTCCATTGTTCTTTGCAGATTCTTGAAGTCCAGTGAGAGCCGGCCACCGTTGCCAAAACGCTATCATGTAGGTCTTAATATTCATTGTATGTCGAATATAAAATGTGTTGACTAATTGTAGACATTCCATCGATCTCAGCAACTTCATAATACAACTAAATCAAGTGAGCAGTGTGTGAGCAGATTAATGCGCGGTGGGTCACAGGATTCACATGCCAGTGTTTTTTCAATATTTGGTTTTAGGCGTAAATTTTTGAGAAATGGAAGTTTAAGTTGGACCACCTGGTCGTTTGGGTGTGGATGAAGTGTCTGCGCACGCTATTCATATGTCAGCAGCGTGCTAGACTGGGCGAATAGGAGTTGGAGACTCGGTGAAATGCGATAATTGACGGGCGCATATAGTGAGAATTAGTGATGGGTGAGAATCGGGAATAGGTGAGAGTTGGCGAAAGATTAGAATCGCGCAAGGTAAGAATGGGCAAAAGATGAGAATCGCACAAGGTAAGATTGGGCAAAAGATGAGAATCGCGCAAGGTAAGAATGGGCACAAGATGAGAATCGCGCAAGGTAAGAATGGGCAAAAGATGAGAATCGCGCAAGGTAAAAATGGGCACAAGATGAGAATCGCGCAAGGTAAGAATGGGCAAAAGATGAGAATCGCGCAAGGTAAGATTGGGCACAAGATGAGAATCGCGCAAGGTAAGAATGGGCACAAGATGAGAATCGCGCAAGGTAAGATTGGGCACAAGATGAGAATCGCGCAAGGTAAGATTGGGCACAAGATGAGAATCGCGCAAGGTAAGATTGGGCACAAGATGAGAATCGCGCAAGGTAAGATTGGGCACAAGATGAGAATCGCGCAAGGTAAGATTGGGCACAAGATGAGAATCGCGCAAGGTAAGAATGGGCACAAGATGAGAATCGCGCAAGGTAAGAATAGGCACACAAGATGAGAATCAGCGATACGGTGAGAATCGATGAAATGGACAACGGCAAGAATCGCGAGCAGGAAATGAGCAGCAGGAGAAGCCGTCTGCATTCCAGGACTCACCCAGCCGCCGGCTCTGACAACCCAGGCCGATGCGGTTTTGCGGAAATAATCCAGCGACCAGTTGTAGACCTGGCAGAATGCCAAGCGGTCTGAGCACTCGGCCGCCGTCAGAGCCAGCTCTGTGCAGAACAGCAGAATGCTGCAGCACTGGCCTCGGATGTCGCCACGCCTGTGCTGCCTAGCGATCGCTTTGAGCTGATTCTCGAACTGTTGGCGGCTCATGCTGTGCAGATTCACCTGAGGCGGGATTGGAGCAGATGGGATTGCTATCTCATTCTATCTAGGTCAAATAAGGAGGGGGGGCATCCCAAGCCGGAAAAAGCACAACTCCGAAGAGCGCTTTCTTATCATAACTCTGAAAGCTTTAGCAACGCCCAACGCTATTTTGGTTTTCGGAGTTGTGCTATTTCGGGTTAATGATATTTCAGGTTTATGATAGTTCGGGTTTGTGATGGGAAGTGATTTCGGAGTTGTGATTTTTCGGTTCATGCCCGGCGGTAAAAATCACGTCGAAATGACGTCGATATTCGCCTTTCAAAAACTTGCGACAAATGAGTAGTCGTTTGAACCTTCATTTGACGTCGAAATTTCGATATGAAATTTTTATCTTCTTTTTTGCAGAAATAATTATTAGTGATATTTGAAAAATATTTTTTCAACGTGATTTTCAGTGTATTGAAAGGATCAATAAATTCAGTAAAACTGACACAACGTTTTTTTTGTTTCAACGCATCGCGAGATACACCTTTTTAAAAATATCGCCATGCTGAATGTCGATCTATTATTTGTCAATTGCAGACTTCCAAATTATTTTACTGCGATTCATACGTAAATCTTTAACGTAAATTTTCTGTAACAAACATGGCAATTCATATTCTTTCATTGCGTTTCATTATTTTTTCGATAATTAATGTAATATACAATTTATGCGTTTAAAGTTCGATGTTTTATAATACTGTTGCTTATAGGACGGATAGGTTTAACTTTTTATACAGGATAAGTGAATTAATAATAAAGTAGCCATAAATTAGCAACTTTTTACGTTTTAGTACAGCTTATTGGAAATTAATAATAGTGTAATATTTAATAAACAATAATAGATTAGCTTTTATAAATGTAATAAAAGCACAATTCTATAGCTAAAAGAATGTTTGTTATGAAAAATTTTTTAGGAAATTTAGGACATAGACGTAATTATAATTTTAGCCTAAATAGTATATATAATTATCCCATTTAAACATTAATTATTTAATTATTCATTCTAATATATGTTTGTTACATTCTAAATAAAAGCATAGCCCAACCCATAACTGCTCATGAAATAACTAGAACAGCTATAGCATTTAAGTACCTTATCACCAGCATCTAGACTCTAGAGCATG
Source organism: Macrostomum lignano (assembly GCA_002269645.1). Taxonomy (NCBI): domain Eukaryota; kingdom Metazoa; phylum Platyhelminthes; family Macrostomidae; genus Macrostomum; species Macrostomum lignano. Next base: position 125,825 of record NIVC01001003.1, read on the forward strand.
AAATACTACTCATACTATAATTATCTATTTTTTCTATGTAATGAAAACAGGATATACTATGTAACTATGCTATAAAAACTTTTATAAATGCTCTATATGGCCCAGGAATATATAGAACATTGTATAGTATTTTACTTGTTTAGTAAAGCCGCTGCTTACTCTACCAAAAATTCCAGCAAATGCCCCTCTGTCTACTCGGCGGCTGAGGACGTCCTACGTGACCGCACAAGACGCAAAAGCTGAATTTCCGTGTGGAGTAACCGCGCAGACGCCGTTGATTTTCAGTGTTTCCCTTTCACGATTACAATATGTTGAATTACATTTAGTTGCATTTGTTGACATTGTTGTTCCTTATTTTTCCATCGTCTATTTTCTATTCTTGATAGCTTTGATGCTATTTCTATGATCGTTTCCAATTGCTGGTGAATTGAATATACACTGTATACTTTTTCATGGTTGCAGGATAATAGGATCTGGTTTGGATAGCAAATGAAACGTCATGCAGCCTTGCTTGGCATTTTATGCTTAAATATTTCTTTCCTATTTAGGTAGATTAGTGACTTTAGTGTATGGATTAACATTTATGTTTCGTCAGCTTAGTTCGTTTGTAGATCGTACATGTAGTTCGTCAGTTTATAACTATTGAAAAAAATAACTTTTTATAACTATGAAACTAATGCACTACAGTATATTATTAATATTAATTAGTATATGTAGATAAAAATCGTCAATTTGTCGAAAATCGCCATCTACTTGCGGTCATCATGAATATGAACGACGTCGACTTTTCGCCATCAATAGTGGAAAACGCGACGTCGCACACTCTACATCTGATGGCGAAAATTTCGACGTCGAAATCGTGGTTCAAATCGACATGAAATTTCGACGTCGCTTTTCGACGTCATTTCGACGTGATTTTTACCGCCGGGTGATGGCGACCCCCACTATAGGACTATTCAAGAATCTGTTGAGGTCTATAATAAAGACTATTCGAGACAGTGGCGCAACCAGGGGGGGGGCGGGGGGCGGTCGCTATTGAGGTAAAATAAGAACTATTTAAGAAGCTGTTGAGGTCAAATAAAGACTATTCGAGAAGCTGTTGAGGTCAAATATAGACTATTCGAGAAGCTGTTGAGTTCAAATATAGACTATTCGAGAAGCTGTTGAGGTCAAATAAGAACTATTTAAGAAGCTGTTGAGGTCAAATAAAGACTATTCGAGAAGCTGTTGAGGTCAAATAAGAACTATTCGAGATGCTGTTGAGGTCAAATAAGAACTATTCGAGAAGCTGTTGAGGTCAAATAAAGACTATTCGAGATGCTGTTGAGGTCAAATAAAGACTATTCGAGAAGCTGTTGAGGTCAAATAAAGACTATTTGAGAAGCTGTTGAGGTCAAATAAAGACTATTCGAGAAGCTGTTGAGGTCAAAAAAAGACTATTCGAGATGCTGTTGATGTCAAATATAGACTATTCGAGAAGCTGTTGAGGTCAAATAAAGACTATTTGAGAAGCTGTTGAGGTCAAATAAAGACTATTCGAGAAGCTGTTGAGGTCAAAAAAAGACTATTCGAGATGCTGTTGATGTCAAATAAGAACTATTCGAGATGCTGTTGAGGTCAAATAAGAACTATTCGAGATGCTGTTGAGGTCAAATAAAGACTATTCGAGATGCTGTTGAGGTCAAATAAGAACTATTCGAGATGCTGTTGAGGTCAAATAAAGACTATTCGAGAAGCTGTTGAGGTCAAATAAGAACTATTCGAGATGCTGTTGAGGTCAAATATAGACTATTCGAGAAGCTGTTGAGGTCAAATAAAGACTATTCGAGATGCTGTTGAGGTCAAATAAAGACTATTCGAGAAGCTGTTGAGGTCAAATACTCGTAAGGGCACAATTTGAATAGTTGTCAAAATCATCTGAAGAATATACTCGTAAAGTCAGTATTTGCTGACTATCTTGCTACTGCCAAAAATTTCTGCGCACTTTAATTCGATATAAATAACCGTGAATCGAATGTTAATAATATTAATACTTATACTACCGCCCAAAGCCAGGCGGTGAGCTAAAAATATCGACAAATGTTTATGAACATCTTAATTGCCAACGGACTGAAAGTCACCAGTCGGACAGACAAATTTAAACTTTAAATTCTGTTATAGAAGTTATAGAATAATAGCAATTATCGATTCGAGTTAAGAATAATTGGATTCTCTGTTTTACATCTATAAATTGTAGAAATACGGCTGGAGTAACTATACATGTGCAATTAGTATAAAATACCTCGTCATCTAGTTAGACTGACTTAGACCCTAGCGGCTTACCTCAACTCCCTTTCCTTCAAGTTAAGGGCCCCCAAACCGGGGATTGAAAGAATCGGGGGCGCCGAGATGACCTCAAACTGACCTTGACCTCAACCTTGTCCGCTCGGGGCCAGTGGGCGGCGCCACAACAAGCATAAGCTGTGTTTGCAGATTGAATTTATTATTAATATCGTCTGACATCTTTGGCATAATTCCATGCAGTCTAATGCTCTATAGCCTCAAGTGTAATTGCCTACTTGCACGTTGGACTGAGTATTTTCTGACGAAATTGTATGCTGTCCAATGCTGATATGTATTAATACATGCATTGTCTGTCCCTAACTCTTGCCTCTAGACCTGGCCAAGGTCAGCCAATTTTCATAGTTCTTACCTCCCTATATCCTTATCTCCTCTCTCCTTATCTCCCCTCCCTCCTTATCTCCTCTCTCTCCTTATCTCCTCTCTCTCCTTATCTCTCCTCTCTCCTTATCTCCCCTCTCATTATCTCCCCTCTCTCCTTATCTCCTCTCTCTCCTTATCTCCCCTCTTTCCTTATCTCTCCTCTCTCCTTATCTCCTCTCTCTCTTCTTATCTCCCCTCTCTCCTTATCTCCCCTCTCATTATCTCCCCTCTCTCCTTATCTCCTCTCTCTCCTTATCTCCCCTCTTTCATTATCTCTCTTCTCTCCTTATCTCCTCTCTCTCTTTATCTCTCCTCTCTCCTTATCTCCCCTCTCATTATCTCCCCTCTCTCCTTATCTCCTCTCTCTCCTTATCTCCCCTCTTTCCTTATCTCTCCTCTCTCCTTATCTCCTCTCTCTCTTCTTATCTCCCCTCTCTCCTTATCTCCCCTCTCATTATCTCCCCTCTCTCCTTATCTCCTCTCTCTCCTTATCTCCCCTCTTTCCTTATCTCTCCTCTCTCCTTATCTCCTCTCTCTCTTTATCTCTCCTCTCTCCTTATCTCCCCTCTCATTATCTCCCCTCTCTCCTTATCTCCTCTCTCTCCTTATCTCCCCTCTTTCCTTATCTCTCCTCTCTCCTTATCTCCTCTCTCTCTTCTTATCTCCCCTCTCTCCTTATCTCCCCTCTCATTATCTCCCCTCTCTCCTTATCTCCTCTCTCTCCTTATCTCTCCTCTCTCCTTATCTACCCTCTTCTTATCTCCCCTCTCTTCTTATCTCCCCTCTCTCCTTATCTCCCCTCTCATTATCTCCCCTCTCTCCTTATCTCCTCTCTCTCCTTATCTCCCCTCTTTCCTTATCTCTCCTCTCTCCTTATCTCCTCTCTCTCTTTATCTCTCCTCTCTCCTTATCTCCCCTCTCATTATCTCCCCTCTCTCCTTATCTCCTCTCTCTCCTTATCTCCCCTCTTTCCTTATCTCTCCTCTCTCCTTATCTCCTCTCTCTCTTCTTATCTCCCCTCTCTCCTTATCTCCCCTCTCATTATCTCCCCTCTCTCCTTATCTCCTCTCTCTCCTTATCTCCCCTCTTTCCTTATCTCTCCTCTCTCCTTATCTCCTCTCTCTCTTTATCTCTCCTCTCTCCTTATCTCCCCTCTCATTATCTCCCCTCTCTCCTTATCTCCTCTCTCTCCTTATCTCCCCTCTTTCCTTATCTCTCCTCTCTCCTTATCTCCTCTCTCTCTTCTTATCTCCCCTCTCTCCTTATCTCCCCTCTCATTATCTCCCCTCTCTCCTTATCTCCTCTCTCTCCTTATCTCTCCTCTTTCCTTATCTCTCCTCTCTCCTTATCTCCTCTCTCTCTTTATCTCTCCTCTCTCCTTATCTCCCCTCTCATTATCTCCCCTCTCTCCTTATCTCCTCTCTCTCCTTATCTCCCCTCTTTCCTTATCTCTCCTCTCTCCTTATCTCCTCTCTCTCTTTATCTCTCCTCTCTCCTTATCTCCCCTCTCTGCCTCGCCCACTGGCTCTGTCTCCTTCACTTTTCTTCTCTTAATCTATCTATCTAATTATTCTTTCTGCGTTTTCAAATTATAATTGAATCCACAATGATACAAAATCACAAAGAATAAAAAACTAGTTGTAACTCACTCATAACTACGAGCGTACACTGAGTAAAATCACCTGTCTAACCCTCCGAATAACCGCGAATCCGTGCCGAGTAGAGCGCAGCTCAGCCGTCACAGCGAACAAAGTCGCCGCAGCTGCTAGGCACTTTTGACATCGTTCGGCTACGGCCGGACTGCTCTCACTAAAAGCGAATTTTGTCGTGGTAAACGGAATGAGTAAACGGAATGAGTAATAATATGTGCGTGTAAATGGTCAGAAGCTTCGTCATCTAATTAGTAAACTCACACTCTGCCGCCACTGTTTTCGAGCACTTCGACCATCTGAGCGGCCTGCTCAGTGCTGAGTCTGGGCCCCTCCAGCGCCAATCGGAAGCACTGTCGAACAATGAGCTGCGAATCCTGCTCAATGTTGTGCACCCGTCGAGTACTACTAGCCCGAGGAAAGTAGGGCCCCGAGTCGGCGTCGACCGTACCATCCGCTGCTACATCGCCGCCACTAATCATCGACTCGTGGGGAATCTCTAACGCCAGATCGAAGGTCACGATACTGCTGCTTGTGGACGCGGAGTTCCGACTGCGAGACCGGCGCCTGGCTAGGAGGCCACTGCCAGCGGCTGCCAGATTAAGACTGCCAGATCGCGTCTTCATGATGGAGCGTCCAGCTGCTGTTGCTGCCGCTGTCGACGAACTGGACGGTGCTGATGGCGATGCTGGTGTAGATGACATTTCCTCTGCAATAAGTCGAAATCAAAGCAAATACCGCTAAGAAATTACGGCGGGGTGGAGGCGATTCTTAGAAGACTTTAAGAAAGGGCCTCGGCTTAGCACTAGCAGACAGTAGGTGGGGGTTGGCTGTTTTTTTCAATTCAGTTTGGTTTTTCAGGCCTGTGGTTGGCGCTATATAATCGAGTCTATTTTTAGCTCAGCCTCAACTGACCAATAGGAGGAGAGTAGCAGGGAAAGGGTTTTTATGACCCGCCGGTCCCAGCGAATGTGCGATCGCGCGATCCTTAATAAGGGTAAGGGTGAGGCGTGGGAAAATAGGATCGGACTTAGTCGCGCCGACCAATAAAGAAGAGAGTTATTTGGGGCGGAGCGGAACTTGGGCTGGGTATCAAAGGGAACCAACCAACCAGCCAGTCATCAAAAAGATAGTCAAGACAGACACCGTCACCAACCCCCTTTCAAAGGCACCACGAGACGAAGAAAAACATCAACAGGTTCAATGCAGGACACAATATAGGAGTTTAGAGTTCAATTCTTATCGCTATATGATATTGGAGTCTGGACAGAGCTAACCCTTTGTCGAAGGAAACCGTTTGTGTGCCGCTTACATCCGAGAATTATGTATGTAAACAGAGGAGTAGAAAAATACTTGAAGCTAAAAGCCATATGGGTGGGGATGGGAAGTAAAAAGACACTTTACTTTACTTTCGTTTCAACTATCGTGCATCAGGTCAAGTTTATTTTTCTAGGTTCAAAAACCCTGTGTTAAGTCGATGTGTTATCGTATATGAATGTAAAACAGACAAGATACTATCGTAGATCATATATTAGATAAGATTAAAAAATCGAAAGTTCGCATAGCCCAGAGCCATTTTTCTCTATTTAGACAATAAATTGGCTACGAGTATTAATAAGCTTGCTAATAATGGAATTAAATAGGTCACGATGAATATTGAGTGGGAGATAGAGAGAGAGTGAGAGTGCGAGAGTGAGAGAGGGAGAGAGGGAGGGAGGGAGAAAGGGAGAGGGGGTAGTGGGAGAGTGGGAGAGAGGGAGAGAAGGAGAGTGGGAGAGAGAGAGAGAGGGAGAAGGAGAGTGGGAGAGAGAGAGAGAGGGAGAAGGAGAGTGGGAGAGTGGGAGAGTGGGAGAGAGGGAGAGTGGGAGAGAGGAAGAGGGAGAGTGGGAGAGGGAGAGTGGGAGAGTGGGAGAGGGAGAGTGGGAGAGAGGGAGAGAGGGAGAGTGGGAGAGTGGGAGAGTGGGAGAGGGAGAGAGGGAGAGTGGGAGAGAGGAAGAGGGAGAGTGGAAGAGGGAGAGTGGGAGAGTGGGAGAGGGAGAGTGGGAAAGGGAGAATGGGACGTCAAGTCTTTATGAATACAAACTCCAGAGAAATCAATAGGATAAAAATGGTATTCCTCAGAGGCCACCGCAAACAAGGACAACTAAAGTATATACACAGGGTACGTTGCTTTAGTTGTCATTTCCGCGGAACAGGGGGCAGAGTGGGCACTGTCCTCCCCCCTGACACTTGGAGTTCGGGAAGGGGATTTTTATCGACAATAAGAATAAGAATTCGAGCAATGCAGTTGTGTATTCCTTTGAAATGGGCAGTATCGCATATTATAATTGCATGCGTATTATAATTGAAGTGGAATGTATAAAGCCGTATAAATTTAAGATACTCGTATCCTACCAAGAGTTCTTTGTTATGAACTCCATTTGGGTACATGGGAGGGTTACAAATCGCGTTAAAGCCCTCACGCACAAATTGGAAATTTTTATCCGCAAAAGTCAAAACTACATGTATACTTCAAAATATCATAAATTATGTATGCAAAAAAAAGTTGATTTTAAGTCGGTTGAGTGGTCTTTATATACTAGGGAGCATAATTGGGAAAAGCGAAGAGGTGTTTAGAAAAGGGACGTTATAGAACGACTTATCAGAGAATAGTGCTGGCGCCCCTGGTGCTGGCGCCCCTGGTGCTGGCGCCCCTGGTGCTGGCGCCCCTGGTGCTGGCGCCCCTGGTGCTGGCGCCCCTGGTGCTGGCGCCCCTGGTGCTGGCGCCCCTGGTGCTGGCGCCCCTGGTGCTGGCGCCCCTGGTGCTGGCGCCCCTGGTGCTGGCGCCCCTGGTGCTGGCGCCCCTGGTGCTGGCGCCCCTGGTGCTGGCGCCCCTGGTGCTGGCGCCCCTGGTGCTGGCGCCCCTGGTGCTAAAGCCCCTGGTGCTAAAGCCCCTGGTGCTAAAGCCCCTGGTGCTAAAGCCTCTATTGCCCACCTTAATCAAAACCAAAAGGCATTTAAAGCATTTAGAAATCATAATTGATGCAGCGGTGCAGACTTACCTTGAAATTGAATCGCAGACAGAGGGCCAGAGCTAGTTATTATTGTGTTAAATTGCACGCATTAGGGCGATGGCAAGTTTTAGCGCAATATCATAGATAAAAAATATTGCTTTAGAGATAATCTGCCCGTTTAATTCAATCGTGTCGCGCCAATTAATTAATTAACGTTTGTTATAAAGCTAAGACAACGGTCTCGTCAACGGTACGCTATTTAGAGAGAAGAGCTTCTAATTCCTCTACAACCCCTGCGTGCACCGATTTAAATAAATTAAACCTCTCACAGACACATTCGAAACGCACACCGCACGGCAGGGGGTCTGAAGGGGGTAAGGAAAGAGCAGAATTAAGAGTTAAGTCACGTGAAAAAACTTGGATTCGCCGCCTTGTGGGGTGGGGTGGCTTTTTGGACGAGGGATTCACCGCCTGACCTCATAAACCCTTCTTTACCCTTCTACCCCCCATGTTTATGGCCCGGCGCGTGATGAGACTGTCCTGGTAGTATGGGGAGGTGGGGTGGGCGCGCTAGAGCCAGTCTGGGCCAATAAGAGCGCACACGGACTGGCTGCATGTAGCGACACACAGCGAGGCTGTGGCTGGAGGGATTTGGCTTGGAGTGGCTAGATTGCTAGACGCTAGTTCTGAACTCAAAATCACTGGCTTTGTTTACCGGCTAATAAGGACGGAAGAAAAGCAAAGTAAATATTATTTACTGTTTCTTAAGCTTTATGTGCTCAAAGCTATTCAGTAATCATGCGGTATTAATGACAATGTGTAACTAAAGAAATATAACATCAAAATGTTAACTTTTTCAGTATTGAAAAGAGCAGCCTTTGCAGTGTCTTAGGGGCGACATTTCAGTGTCTTAGAGGCGCCATTGCAGTGTTGTAGAGGCGCTACTGGGGTACCTCTCATTTCGCCGATTCATTCTCGTTTCGCCGATTCTCGTTTCGCCGAATCTTATTTCGCCGATTCTCGGTTCGCCGACATTCTCATTTCGCCGATTCTCATTTCGCCGACATTCTCATTTCGCCGATTCTCGGTTCGCCGAAATTAGTTTCATAACCATCTGGACATTAGACCATAGCCCGTAAGCCCAAATGGGCTGCAAAAAGCTATATTACCAATACAATACTTTATTTTTTCAAGCCATAGACATCTAAATCACACTTGCATTAGTGTAGTTGTCTATGGTCTAATGTACAGATGGTTATGAAACTAATTTCGGCGAACCGAGAATCGGCGAAATGAGAATGTCGGCGAAACGAGAATCGGCGAAATGAGAATGTCGGCGAACCGAGAATCGGCGAAATGAGAATGTCGGCGAACCGAGAATCGGCGAAATGAGAATGTCGGCGAAACGAGAATCGGCGAAATGAGAATGTCGGCGAAACGAGAATCGGCGAAACGAGAATCGGCGAAATGAGAGGTACCCGCGCTACTGCAGTGTCTTAGAGGCGCCATTTCAGTATCTTAGAGGCGACATTTCAGTGTCTTAGAGGCGCCATTTCAGTGTCTTAGAGGAGCCATTGCAGTGTCTTAGGGGCGACATTTCAGTGTCTTAGAAGCGCCATTTCAGTGTCTTAGAGGCGCCATTTCAGTGTCTTAGAGGCGCCATTTCAGTGTCTTAGAGGCTCCATTTCAGTGTCTTAGAGGCGCCATTTCAGTGTATTAGAGGCGCCATTTCAGTGTCTTAGAGGCGCCATTTCAGTGTCTTAGAGGCGCCATTTCAGTGTCTTAGAGGCGCCATTTCAGTGTCCTAGAGAAGCCATTGCAGTGTCTTAGGGGCGACATTTCAGTGTCTTAGAGGCGCCATTTCAGTGTCTTAGAGGCGCCATTGCAGTATCTTAGAGGCGCCATTGCAGTGTCTTAGAGGCGCCATTTCAGTGTCTTAGAGGCGCCATTTCAGTGTCCTAGAGGCGCCATTGCAGTGTCTTAGAGGCGCCATTTCAGTGTCCTAGAGAAGCCATTGCAGTGTCTTAGGGGCGACATTTCAGTGTCTTAGAGGCGCCATTTCAGTATCTTAGAGGCGACATTTCAGTGTCTTAGAGGCGCCATTTCAGTGTCTTAGAGGAGCCATTGCAGTGTCTTAGGGGCGACATTTCAGTGTCTTAGAAGCGCCATTTCAGTGTCTTAGAGGCGCCATTTCAGTGTCTTAGAGGCGCCATTTCAGTGTCTTAGAGGCGCCATTTCAGTGTCTTAGAGGCGCCATTTCAGTGTCTTAGAGGCGCCATTTCAGTGTCTTAGAGGCGCCATTTCAGTGTCTTAGAGGCGCCATTTCAGTGTCTTAGAGGCGCCATTTCAGTGTCCTAGAGGCGCCATTGCAGTGTCTTAGAGGCGCCATTTCAGTGTCCTAGAGAAGCCATTGCAGTGTCTTAGGGGCGACATTTCAGTGTCTTAGAGGCGCCATTTCAGTGTCTTAGAGGCGCCATTGCAGTATCTTAGAGGCGCCATTGCAGTGTCTTAGAGGCGCCATTGCAGTATCTTAGAGGCACCATTGCAGTGTCTTAGAGGCGCCATTGCAGTATCTTAGAGGCGCCATTGCAGTATCTTAGAGGCGCCATTTCAGTGTCTTAGAGGCGCCATTGCAGTATCTTAGAGGCGCCATTGCGGTGTCTTAGAGGCGCCATTGCAGGATCATAGAGGCGCCACTCAACCATAAAAAAGCGCGCAACCTATTTCAGCAAATTTGGCTAGCAACGTGAACGTCAACTACTAAAAATTATAATTTACTAAACTACCGTAATCTGAAACAGCTGAACAGCAGTATTTCGTTCTATGATATATTACCCATGCATAGTCTGGTCTGGTATGTTGGCAGCACCTGCAGCGTCCTGCAAGCAATGGCATCCATGAATGCCATGCAGCGTTAGCCAAACGTCAAAGTCAATTTACTCTGTATCTATTTCATTTTGAGTGGCCCTGCGGTGAAGCTCTGTTTGGTTGAAGCCAATCCTCTCATTTATTATAGAAGAAAGTTACTTTGCTATTTTTCCCTCTGTTGCCATGTCCATAATGGTTTTCTAAGTGATTTTTAAGCTAAAAAATTAAGTAAGGAAGCTCTTGTCAGTAAAATATTACTGTATCAAATTTATGAATTCTGACATCCTGTATTGAACACGAACACTCATGGATATCAAAAGCTTGCCACCGAAAGTTTCTCCAGTGTGTGGATCTAGTGTCTCCAGGGTGTGGATCTAGTGTCTCGAGTGTGTGGATCTAGTGTCTCCAGTTTGTGGATCTAGTGTCTCCAGGGTATGGATCTAGTGTCTCCAGGGTGTGGATCTAGTGTCTCCAGGGTGTGGATCTAGTGTCTCCAGGGTGGATCTAGTGTCTCCTGTGTGTGGATCTACAGTGTCTCCGGTGTGTGGATCTAGTGTCTCCAGGGTGTGGATCTAGTGTCTCCAGGGTGGATCTAGTGTCTCCAGGGTGGATCTAGTGTCTCCAGGGTGGATCTAGTGTCTCCAGGGTGGATCTAGTGTCTCCTGTGTGTGGATCTACAGTGTCTCCGGTGTGTGGATCTAGTGTCTCCAGTGTGTGGATCTAGTGTCTCCAGGGTGGATCTAGTGTCTCCAGGGTGTGGATCTAGTGTCTACAGGGTGGATCTAGTGTCTCCAGGGTGGATCTAGTGTCTCCGGTGTGTGGATCTAGTGTCTCCAGGGTGTGGATCTAGTGTCTCCAGGGTGGATCTAGTGTCTCCAGGGTGTGGATCTAGTGTCTCCAGTGTGTGGATCTAGTGTCTCCTGTGTGTGGATCTAGTGTCTCCAGGGTGGATCTAGTGTCTCCAGTGTGTGGATCTAGTGTCTCCAGGGTGTGGATCTAGTGTCTCCAGTGTGTGGATCTAGTGTCTCCAGGGTGTGGATCTAGTGTCTCCAGGGTGGATCTAGTGTCTCCAGTGTGTGGATCTAGTGTCTCCATTGTGTGGATCTAGTGTCTCCAGTGTGTGGATCTAGTGTCTCCAGTGTGTGGATCTAGTGTCTCCAGGGTGTGGATCTAGTGTCTCCAGTGGGTGGATCTAGTGTCTCCAGTGTGTTGATCTAGTGTCTCCGGGTGTGGATCTAGTGTCTCCAGTGTATTGATCTAGTGTCTCCGGGTGTGGATCTAGTGTCTCCAGGGTGGATCTAGTGTCTCCGGGTGTGGATCTAGCTCGTACAGTGTCTCCAGTGTGTGGATCTAGTGTCTCCATTGTGTGGATCTAGTGTCTCCAGTGTGTGGATCTAGTGTCTCCAGTGTGTGGATCTGGTGTCTCCAGTGGGTGGATCTAGTGTCTCCAGTGTGTTGATCTAGTGTCTCCGGGTGTGGATCTAGTGTCTCCAGTGTGTTGATCTAGTGTCTCCGGGTGTGGATCTAGTGTCTCCAGTGTGTTGATCTAGTGTCTCCGGGTGTGGATCTAGTGTCTCCAGGGTGGATCTAGTGTCTCCGGGTGTGGATCTAGCTCGTACAGTGTCTCCAGTGTGTGGATCTAGTGTCTCCATTGTGTGGATCTAGTGTCTCCATTGTGTGGATCTAGTGTCTCCATTGTGTGGATCTAGTGTCTCCATTGTGTGGATCTAGTGTCTCCAGTGTGTTGATCTAGTGTCTCCGGGTGTGGATCTAGTGTCTCCAGTGTGTTGATCTAGTGTCTCCGGGTGTGGATCTAGTGTCTCCAGTGTGTTGATCTAGTGTCTCCGGGTGTGGATCTAGTGTCTCCAGGGTGGATCTAGTGTCTCCGGGTGTGGATCTAGCTCGTACAGTGTCTCCAGTGTGTGGATCTAGTGTCTCCATTGTGTGGATCTAGTGTCTCCATTGTGTGGATCTAGTGTCTCCATTGTGTGGATCTAGTGTCTCCATTGTGTGGATCTAGTGTCTCCAGTGTGTTGATCTAGTGTCTCCGGGTGTGGATCTAGTGTCTCCAGTGTGTTGATCTAGTGTCTCCGGGTGTGGATCTAGTGTCTCCAGGGTGGATCTAGTGTCTCCGGGTGTGGATCTAGCTCGTACAGTGTCTCCAGTGTGTGGATCTAGTGTCTCCATTGTGTGGATCTAGTGTCTCCATTGTGTGGATCTAGTGTCTCCAGTTTGTGAATTTACAGTCTTTCCTTCAACCTGCGCCTGCAGCGTATATCACACACTATATTGGTGAACCTATTCACCTGACGCATCATCTAAGCGCGACCGTCTGTATATCACCCTTTAGAGGTGAATTTCTGGCTACGAAGGTACGAGCTATGTCAGATCATGAGATTAAATCAGAACTCATGCCAGACAGACGCGGTGCAAATGCACGCGTTTAAGGCTTGCTTTTAAGTGCGGAGCAGACATGACGAAATGCTGCATGGATAGAGTTTTGTCACTGGGAATGGTGGCAATGTACTTATACCGCTGTTGCAGTACGCGCCAGGGCTAACCCCGACAGACATGCAGATATGAGTCACCGCAAGTCAGTATTATAGCTAACCCGAGTCCTTTTGCAACCGCCCCAAAACTCCTCTCTGAGGCTGAGGCTGAGGCTTTTTCCTCTCAGTAGGCAACGAATTCAGACCTGGATATATTCCTCACTTTATCAAATAAATCTCGAGAGAGTGTACCCATGAAGACTTTACCTCGAGAATGTATCCATGGATACTTCACCTCGGGAATGTACCCATGAATTAGACTGCACCTTCAGAATGAATGTACCCATAGAGACTTCATCTTCAGAATGTACTCATTAGAGACTTCACCTTCAGAATGTATTCATTAGAGACTTCACCTTCAGAATGTACCCATAGATACTTCACCTTCAGAATGTATTCATTAGAGACTTCACCTTCAGAATGTACCCATAGAGACTTCATCTTCAGAATGTACCCAAAGATACTTCACCTTCAGAATGTACCCATAGAGACTTCACCTTCAGAATGTATTCATTAGAGACTTCACCTTCAGAATGTACCCATAGAAACTTTACCTTCAGAATGTAAGCATAGAGACTTCACCTTCAGAATGTACCCATAGATACTTCACCTTCAGAATGTACCCATAGAGACTTCACCTTCAGAATGTACCCATAGATACTTCACCTTCAGAATGTATTCATTAGAGACTTCACCTTCAGAATGTACCCATAGAGACTTCACCTTCAGAATGTACCCATAGAGACTTCACCTTCAGAATGTACCCATAGATACTTCACCTTCAGAATGTACCCATAGATACTTCACCTTCAGAATGTACCCATAGAGACTTCACCTTCAGAATGTACCCATAGATACTTCACCTTCAGAATGTACCCATAGAGACTTCACCTTCAGAATGTACCCATAGATACTTCACCTTCAGAATGTATTCATTAGAGACTTCACCTTCAGAATGTACCCATAGAAACTTCACCTTCAGAATGTACCCATAGAGACTTCACCTTCAGAATGTACCCATAGAAACTTCACCTTCAGAATGTACCCATAGAGACTTCACCTTCAGAATGTACCCATAGAGACTTCACCTTCAGAATGTACCCATAGAGACTTCATCTTCAGAATGTACCCATAGAGACTTCACCTTCAGAATGTACCCATAGAGACTTCACCTTCAGAATGTACCCATAGAGACTTCATCTTCAGAATGTACCCATAGAGACTTCACCTTCAGAATGTACCCATAGAGACTTTACCTCAAGAATGTACAAGTAGACTTCTCGTCAAGAATTTACTAAAAAAGTCTTCACCTCAAGATTTACCTCGAGAACGTACCCTTGGAGAACTACCATTCACATAGAGAACAAACTCAAGGAGAATCGATAATGTGCTTTGAAATACCTAATTAAGTTGACTACTTTGTCCGAAAATCAATGTTCAATAAGCGGATCATTCAACTAATACAATCATCAAATTGTCTCATTCGACTCTCGTTGCGTAAAAATTTCGACCCAAACAGCTCTAATAGTACGTTCGAGTCTCAAAAAAACTTGAGCTGCTTACAGCCGAAGCGCTGTACATCGGCAGTGCAGAGAGGCGTCACGTGGTTTCCGCCGCTCGCCCCACACAGCTTGCACGGTGAATTCAATTGTCCCTGCCGCGACAACTATACGAGCTATTAATAGTATAACTGTCTATCCGAAAAATCAGGGAATCATAATGCGCTATTCGCTCTACTACGAAGTAGTATGATACAAGGAAAACGGTCGATATTTTTATTGTCAAGTATAATTATTGCCACGCGGGGGGGGGAAGAGTCGCACTGGTCTGAATATTTTAGAGGCATTTTTTTAGCGCCTGACTTGTCTGCCCACGTCGTCTCGTTGTGTTGGCACTCAATTCAAACCGTTGAGGTTCGCCACACAGGGAATCGAACCCACGGGGGATCTTTGGAGCGAGATGAGGACGCTTTGTACGCTTGCAACTTGCAAACATTCGGGTAAAGTTCAAGATGTCTTGGGCACAGATACTATAAACATATATACATAGTATAGTATCTATAGTATAGTGTTTTTAGTATCTGTGGTCTTGGGAGCCCTTTCAGGAGCGAGTTTTCCCCCAGTCGTTTCGGATATTCGGGGTTCGGATATCCCCAGATCAACAGCAGAATTCCTTGCCAGGAAGATCGCATGAACGGATCTCTTAAAGTGTTTGTTGTTGTATTGAAAGCAGCCTGCAGCGAATGACGGGTCCATTTGTAGAGGAGAGATGGGGAGCAGACTGTGAAACAAGCAGGGAGGAAGAGAGCTAACCAGCGAGGAAATAAGGGGAGTGGGAAGGAAAAGTGTCAAGGGGAGTTTCGTCCCTTTGGGACCAAGCAATTGGGCGGAGCTGCTGCTGCTGCTGCTGGCTTGTGCTCACGGGTCGCCGCCTCCAATATACACAGTGAAGAAAGAAGCATTAGCAAGAGCTCACAGAAACGCATATAGACTGAACATTTTTGTTTTTTTTTCCTTGCCTTTTGTAAGCAAAATTTCTAAAACTTAAAAATTCACTTTAACCAGATTCAATCATTATTGAATCCAACTGCAAAGCTTTGTACGAGTAGAAGAGGCTAGCGGCGCTGTAATGTCCTGCTCCTGCGGAATCAACACCCTGCCCAGGGCGAGTCGACGCGCATCGTACATCCCGCTGGCCCAGGCGATGCCGGTGTCAACAACTGGAGAGACTAACTGCTTAACAATGCAGCAGAGGCTGAGAGCTTCATCGTCGCTGACCGGCGATACTTGTACTGAATTGTTCTGGCCGCCTGCTGGAGTCGAAAGGAACACGGTTGGTTTTTTGCAACTGAGCCTGTTCGAGAAACTGGGAAAATGACTAATGCCTTAATTGGGGGTGCTTACTGGTTGGGGAGTGAGGTGGCTGTCTTATTGAAGGCTGTGGCAGGCTAGGGAGTGAGGCGGCTGTCTTATTGGGGCTGTGGCAGGCTAGGTAGTGAGGTGGTTGTCTTATTGGGACTGTGGCAGGCTAGGGAGTGAGGCGGCTGTCTAATTGGGGCTGTGGCAGGCTAGGTAGTGAGGTGGTTGTCTTATTGGGACTGTGGCAGGCTAGGGAGTGAGGCAGCTGTCCTTTTGAAGGCTGTTGCAGGCTAGGGAGTGAGGCGGCTGTCTAATTGGGGCTGTGGCAGGCTAAGGAGTGAGGCGGCTGTCTTATTGGGGCTGTGACAGGCTAGGGAGTGAGGCGGCTGTCTTATTGGGGCTGTGGCAGGCTATGGAGTGAGGCGGCTGTCTTATTGGGGCTGTGGCAGGCTAGGGAGTGAGGCGGCTGTCTTATTGGGGCTGTGGCAGGCTAGGGAGTGAGGCGGCTGTCTTATTGGGGCTGTGGCAGGCTAGGGAGTGAGGCGGCTGTCCGATTGAGGGCTGTGGCTGAGGGCTGTGGGGAGTGAGCTGGCTGTCTTAGTAAGGGGAAGGTTAGAAATAAGGTGGCTGCCTAACAAAAAATTGGTTATACTTATCCATCGATAAGCAATGATTAATCCATCGATTTTTTAGCTGCCATCTCTCACGTGCGGCCAGTCTAACGCGCCCATTGCTCGGCGCAATCAGGCTTGGCTTGCTAGTAGCAGCGGGTCACTTGCTGCGACAGAAAACTGGGCGGCTGCAGCCTCTGGATTTGGGGTGAGATTGGGCTGATGAGAACAATAGTCTCCCAGTCTCGATGTTCCCAGTCTCCCAGTCCCGATGTTCCCAGTCTCCCAGTCCCGATGTTCCCAGTCTCCCAG
Organism: Macrostomum lignano; assembly: GCA_002269645.1. Lineage (NCBI taxonomy): Eukaryota > Metazoa > Platyhelminthes > Macrostomidae > Macrostomum > Macrostomum lignano. The sequence continues at coordinate 142,368 of NIVC01001003.1, forward strand.
TCCCGATGTTCCCAGTCTCCCAGTCCCGATGTTCCCAGTCTCCCAGTCCCGATACCTTCAGTTCTTCAGTCTCGATATACCCAGTCTTTCAGTCTGGATATCCCCAGTCTCTCAGTCCGGATATCCCCAGTCCCTCAGTCCGGATATCCCCAGTCTCTCAGTCCGGATATCCTCAGTCTCTCAGTCCGGATATCCTCAGTCTCTCAGTCCGGATATCCCCAGTCTCTCTGTCCGGATATTCCCAGTCTCTCAGTCCGGATATCCTCAGTCTCTCAGTCCGGATATCCTCAGTCTCTCAGTCCGGATATCCCCAGTCTCTCAGTCCGGATATCCTCAGTCTCTCAGTCCGGATATCCCCAGTCTCTCAGTCCGGATATTCCCAGTCTCTCAGTCCGGATGTCCCCAGTCTCTCAGTCCGGATATCCTCAGTCTCTCAGTCCGGATATCCCCAGTCTTTCAGTCCGGATATCCCCAGTCTCTCAGTCCGGATATCCTCAGTCTCTCAGTCCGGATATCCCCAGTCTCTCAGTCCGGATATCCCCAGTCTTTCAGTCCGGATATCCCCAGTCTCTCTGTCCCAAAATCCCCATTCGGTTTCTTTCACAAAATTCTCGCTATAATAGACGTGTTGCTGAAAACACTAGAGAAAGATTTACAACAGATTCCTTTGCGAGCTGTCTGCCTTCCACGAGTTTGGGCATAGAAATTGTCCTGTGCTTTATACACTGCGCTGCAGAACTTGTATCAAAATAAGTAACCACGCCATCATGCAAAGCAACTTTCTTCCGAGCAGGCGAGCAAGCCAAAATAAAACCGTGGCTGAAACTTTGCTTCTTTTATCCTGACTTGTAAGCTACTTTGCTTGCCGCTCTCACTTACTTGTGTATGAAAAAGGCGAGCCCAACCCCGTGTCAAGTCGTGTCAAGTCAAACCCTCGGGGATTCGGGGGCCAGCGGGCCAGCATGGGTGATGGAAGGCCGACCAGATTTTACCCAATTAATTAGGGATTTTCGTCGGACTCGAACTCTCGGCTGGAGAAAAGAAAACTGGGCGATTCCCCGTCAGTCGCTTTGCTGCAAAGCTCGGGTAGCTCAGGCGGAGATTAGAGAAGCGTGTTTACTAATAATAAGATCGAACGCAGCAAGGGTGCAGGCTGGTTCTGGTAGAGTTTAATACGACCGTAAAACTTTTACGATGTCAATTTTTTCACCAAACCTGAATCTTCACGAATCTTCAGGAAACGGTAGAATTTTCACGAACACGCCTTTTAAGAAACGTGAATCTTCAGAATCCCAAAAACGAATCGAAAACTTCCCTAACCAGAATCTAAACCAAGCCCGAATCTTCACAAACCCGAATCTTCACAAACCCGAATCTTCACAAACCCGAATCTTCACAAACCCGAATCTTCACAACCTGAATCTTCACAAACCCGAATCTTCACAAACTCGAATCTTCACAAACCCGAATCTTCACAACCTGAATCTTCACAAACCCGAATCTTCACAAACCCGAATCTTCACAAACCCGAATCTTTACAAACCCGAATCTTCACAATTCAGAATCTTCACAATTCAGAATCTTCACAAACCCGAATCTTCACAAACCCGAATCTTCACAAACCCGAATATTCACAAACCCGAATCTTCACAAACCCGAATCTTCACAAACCCGAATCTTCACAAACCCGAATCTTCACAAACCCGAATCTTCACAAACCCGAATCTTCACAAACCCGAATCTTTGCGAACCGAAGCTTCACAAGCCCGAAATCTTCATAAATCAGAATCTTCACAAACCTGAAACTTTACAGACCCGAATCCTAACCTACTCGAATCTCTCTACTCTCTCTTCGTCCCTCTACCCTCTTGCTACCATCTCTTTACCCTCTCTAAAATCTATCTCTCCTGCCTTTTCTCTAGCCTCTTTACCTAATTCCTATCTCCCCTCGTACCTTTACCAGTGATATCATCCCTTAAATTTTCTCTCCCGAATTCAGGAGACATAGGAAAATCTGCAAAACTGAATTCCTTATTCTCTCAGGGTTTAAAAGTACAGCGCGGGGTGTAAAACTGAGGGGCCCGCAACGCGACAGTTAAGCAACCGGCGCACTACAGTATTAAGTTTCTTTCCGAGCTGTCGGGATGGGGGCACGGTTCATACCGGATTGCGCGTCTCGTCTGGTGGAGTTTGAGAGGATTAGGGATGAGCACAGCGGCTGTGGGGACGATGGCGGGTTGCTAACCTTGCTTGCTTTAAATAGAGCTTTGGGAATGTGTCAACCGACTATCAATCAATCAATCAATCAATCTATCTATCTATCTATCTATCTATCTATCTATCTATCTATCTATCTATCTATCTATCTATCTATCTATCTATCTATCTATCTATCTATCTATCAATCAATCTATCTATCTATCTATCTATCTATCTATCTATCTATCTATCTATCTATCTATCTATCTATCTATCTATCTATCTATCTATCTATCTATCTATCTATCTATCTATCTATCTATCTATCTATCTATCTATCTATCTATCTATCTATCTATCTATCTATCTATCTATCTATCTATCTATCTATCTATCTATCTATCTATCTATCTATCTATCTATCTATCTATCTATCTATCTATCTATCTATCTATCTATCTATCTATCTATCTATCTATCTATCTATCTATCTATCTATCTATCTATCTATCTATCTATCTATCTATCTATCTATCTATCTATCTATCTATCTATCTATCTATCGATCTATCTATCTATCTATCTATCTATCTATCTATCTATCTATCTATCTATCTGTCTATCTATCTATCTATCTATCTATCTATCTATCTATCTATCTATCTATCTATCTATCTATCTATCTATCTATCTATCTATCTATCTATCTATCTATCTATCTATCTATCTATCTATCTATCTATCTATCTATCTATCTATCTATCTATCTATCTATCTATCTATCTATCTATCTATCTATCTATCTATCTATCTATCTATCTATCTATCTATCTATCTATCTATCTATCTATCTATCTATTTTTCTATCTATCTATCTAATCTATCTATCTATCTATCTGTCTATCTATCTATCTATCTATCTATCTATCTATCTATCTATCTATCTATCTATCTATCTATCTATCTATCTATCTATCTATCTATCTATCTATCTATCTATCTATCTATCTATCTATCTATCGATCTATCCATATATCTATCTATCTATCTATCTATCTATCTATCTATCTATCTATCTATCTATCTATCTATCTATCTATCTATCTATCTATCTATCTATCTATCTATCTATCTATCTATCTATCTATCTATCTATCTATCTATCTATCTATCTATCTATCTATCTATCTATCTATCTATCTATCTATCTATCTATCTATCTATCTATCTATCTAAATGTCGCGGATCCTACCTTATTCCCGCAGCCCCATTACATACTAACAATCTATTCCAACAATAGTTGGCACCCATCCATTCATCAGCAGAGTTTGCGTAACGGTAGCATTTTGCCCCTATAGTGGAAGGGAAACACTTGAAGAACTTTTGAATTCAGCAGCAGCCGGCAGAAGCAGCTAGAGATTGCCAGAGCAGGAAAATCCTTGTCGGAGAGAGCCAAGCAAGGGCTCAGTCTCCTAATTTGTCATTTTGGCGTGCTTGAATGGCGCCAGGTGCTGCAGAGCAGCTCTGAATGAATAATCAGCCTCTTCTTGCAGGATGAGCTGCGTCCGATAAGAGGGTGCAGACGCAATCCTAAGTGGAGGAGGAGCGGTGGGAGGGGCTGGCCCAGGGCGCCAAACGCACCATTGTTTTCTTGGCTTTTCAATTGTCTGCTTTTCCACCGTCTCACCGCTTGGGAGCGAAGGGCGGGGCAGGCGGACGCTGAATTGGCCTGAGCTGTCAGTCTGAGCTGGCACACGCCAATCAAGGAGTAGGGGCTGGACTTTAAGCGACTGTAGGTGCTGTGACCCCAGCTCACTCCAATCCGATCGGTGCTGTGACCCCAGCTCACTCCAATCCGATCGGTGCTGTGACCCCAGCTCACTCCACTCCGATCGGTGCTGTGACCCCAGCTCACTCCACTCCGATCGGTGCTGTGACCCCAGCTCACTCCACTCCGATTGGTGTTGTGACCTCAGCTCACTCCACTCCGATCGGTGCTGTGACCTCAGCTCACTCCACTCCGATCGGTGCTGTGACCCCAGCTCACTCCACTCCGATCGGTGCTGTGACCCCAGCTCACTCCACTCCGATCGGTGCTGTGACCTCAGCTCACTCCACTCCGATCGGTGCTGTGACCCCAGCTCACTCCAATCCGATCGGTGCTGTGACCCCAGCTCACTCCACTCCGATTGGTGTTGTGACCCCAGCTCACTCCACTCCGATTGGTGTTGTGACCCCAGCTCACTCCACTCCGATCGGTGTTGTGACCCCAGCTCACTCCAATCCGATCGGTGTTGTGACCCCAGCTCACTCCACTCCGATCGGTGTTGTGACCCCAGCTCACTCCCACTCCGATCGGTGTTGTGACCTCAGCTCACTGCAACCCAATCGGTGATGGAACTCCAGCTCACTGCAACCCAATGGTGCACTCGCTGAACCCACAGACGCAAGCCCGGAACTTCCCTCCAGTACCTCTCGGACTTCGTCGCCAGTTTGGCACCTCGCCAGCCATCGCGTCCTTGGCGACGACCTCTGGCAGCATGACAACGGCCGCTACGTCGCTTCGAGGACCAGACGAGCGTCTACTGATACCGTCGCTGACTGCCGAGAGGCAACGTCGGGCGCGTCTGCAACGTGGCACCAACGCTCCTAGTAACGATGAGGAGTGCTGGCCTCTTCTGGCAGTCAGCTTGACGCTTTGTGCCGTCTCCCTGCTGCTGCTGGCCATCGGAGGCCTTTTTCTTGGCGTCCACCTTCGACAGCGATCTCGCGGGTCCCCACCTTCTCCAAACGAATCAACCGTCTCGCCAGAAGCGGCGGCTGCAGCGGCGGCGGAGGCTGAAACAGCTGATTCATCAACTGCGGTCACTTGGCAGCCGGCATCTACAAGCCAACCTCCTGGATCGACATCAGCTGACATCAAGGATTCGTACAGTAGAAAATTCGAATACGGCTTTGACTATGACGTCATGGGAGCGAGGATTCGAGCTCTAATAGACAGGCGCGTCAGGCCTTGCGACAATTTTCATAATTTCGCGTGCGGTCGCCTCGGTGAGTACCTGGACGACTCTGCCCACCGATTTCAGCTGCCACGGGCCAGCGACCTGCTCCAGCTGGCCGGAGTTCGGCTTCGTTCCGAGGTAAAGATTGCCATGGAAACCGGCGCCGCGCCGCCGAGTCTGATGACGGCTTATCAACGCTGCATAATCTCTGGCAGCTCAACTGGCGCCTGCTTGCGCGCCCTGATCTGGTCAGCGCCGGAAGCGGTCAAGTCATTGACGCAAGCTCACCAGCTCAATGTGACCGCGCTCCATATGTCGTTGTCAGATCTGTTCGCCAGGTGAGTGAGAACGGCAGCTACCTCTGTAGCAACAGCTCCTATAACCTGACGCTGCACAACTCACTTAATTCACTTCCTTGGGCCATCCTAATTCCAACAAGTTTGTACTTAATCACGGAGCGAGGATGGAGGAACGGTAAGGCGTCCTTATCCTCGCACCTAAGCTCTAGGGCTCGGTTCTGACTCTGTCAAAGCATAAGGCTAGAAAACCAAACAAGAGCATGCCATCAACTGAATGCCACGAGCCACGAGTCATCAAACTGAAACAACCTACCTCCAGCTCTCCAGCCCCCAAGCCCTCAGCAATTCACCCGACTCATTTTTTATGCTGCCGCAAAACATGCAGAGTAGTTTCGGAGCTCCGCAACCTGGTCGCCGCTTCACCCTCGCTGACCGGCCACACCCGCCGCTGGATGGACTCGCGCCTATCCCGCCTCTACCTGTACGTGGACTCTGTCGGCAATGGCGGCGCAGCGCCCGCGTCTCTGTCCGCCAGAATTTTATTCGCCATCAGAGGCGCAAGCGCAGACGAAAGCATCAGCAACGAAACTCATAGCCGATGTCGCAGCGAGTCCTGCAGAACCAGCTCGCCAGACTGGTCGTTCGGCTCCGCGTGCATCTGCCTGAGCAATTCCAGCGAAGCGGACATCGCCGTGTCCCTGTCCGCCCTCCGGCCGGAGCTCTACTCGCCCGGCCTGCCGTCGTCTCTGGCGCACGCCTTCATGGGCGCCAGGCTGGCCGAGGCGGCGTTCGGCGCCGTCGGGCCCGCGCACCGGCGCCGGTACTACTCTACGGAGAGCGAGGCGCGCGCCTCGGCCGCCGTCGGCTGTCTCAACCGGCAACTCCGGCTGCCATCGGGTGGCCGATCGTTGACCAGGAGCGTCGCCAGCCTCGCCGGCCTGAGAGCGGCGCTGGCGGCTTTTCTGCGGCCTGATGGTGGCCGCCGCCAGGCTGAGCCAATAGAGCTGGCCGAGTTCTTCATCAACTGGGCGCAGACTCAGTGCTCGCTGGCCGACGCCTCCGCAGTAGAGAAGTTGATCAACTGGGCTGTCGTCGAATCGTCCGATTTGGCAGCTGACGCGTTTGCGAGAGCTTTCAACTGCAGCAGTGAGGACGCTATGACGCCTGCGGCTGGTCGGGAAGAGCTTTGCCGATTTCCCTGACAGATTCTATTAGTTGTAGATTCCTCTCTAACGAGTAGCTCAACGGTTACCCCGCCAAAGTGCACTTGGCCGACCGAAAAGATGACGAAAAAGCCAGGGCCGCTGCACACCTTGTGTGTGAATACGTTCCTGCGTACGAATCTGTGCTCAGGGGTCAGCCTCGAGTTTAAGTTCTCCAGGAAAGCATAACAGCTTTTCAATATCCGATTCTCCAGTTTAACTAGAACCTTGCAGAGCCACTCTCTGAGGTGTCAAAATTTACATCGCAGCCTGAAGGACGTTCGGGATATTCAAAACAATGATTGTATAGCTGTACTAATTATATTTAGTTTTAGATTAACATTTTTTGGCCTCCCTTCATTATTTATCAGCCTGATCGCGCCTAACTTCATATCAAGTGTGTGACCAGTTTTTTTTCATGAGAGAATATAAGCTATCTTCCGTCCATCAGGTCCTGAGCATTCAAATTTATTCTGTATATTCAAATCTCATCTCATAATCGTACACCGATAAGTATATTACTCCTAATTGTTTGGTGCGTGCACTCGTAAATTTTGTGTGGTATTACAGTTGTAATCAATATCTGCATTGTAAATTGAACAATTTATGACTTTTATACAATTACAAGCTTCGAATACTGTGTACCAGAGTTGACGTACGCAGCCCCTCTCACATGGTGGTTAGGTGGGCGCCCCTGTCTTTTAGGTGGTTAGGTGGGCGCCCCTGTCTCTTAGGTGGTTAGGTGGGCGCCCCTGTCTCTTAGGTGGTTAGGTGGGAGCCCCTGTCTCTTAGGTGGTTAGGTGGGAGCCCCTGTCTCTTAGGTGGTTAGGTGGGCGCCCCTGTCTCTTAGGTGGTTAGGTGGGCGCCCCTGTCTTTTAGGTGGTTAGGTGGGCGACCCTGTCTCTTAGGTGGTTAGGTGGGCGCCCCTGTCTCTTAGGTGGTTAGGTGGGCGCCCCTGTCTCTTAGGTGGTTAGGTGGGCGCCCCTGTCTCTTAGGTGGCTAGGTGGGCGCCCCTGTCTCTTAGGTGGTTAGATGGGCGCCCCTGTCTCTTAGGTGGTTAGGTGGGCGCCCCTGTCTCTTAGGTGGTTAGGTGGGAGCCCCTGTCTCTTAGGTGGGCGCCTCTGTCTCTTAAGTGGGCGGCCCTGTCTCTTAGGTGGGCGCCCCTGTCCCTTAGGTGGGCGCCCCTGTCTCTTAGGTTGGCGCCCCTGTCTCTTAGGTGGGCGCCCCTACTCCCGTATTCCAGTCTGGTGGATGCCACGCCCAAGAGGGGACAAAACTTTGAGCTGCTGTCTTTCATCGAGCTGGGTTACCTGGTTTTTGGCGAAGTGCAATTTTACTGGGGGCGATTGGGAAGGGGGCACGGCCCCCTTTTTTGTCTTGTTGACGCGCTAGAATGCTTAGTTTGCAATTCCTCAACTAATCATTTATTATAGCTTCCTGGCCAATGTGAGCAAAATTGTCATTACCTGATTAAGCGCTACCATTTTTAACCCACAGTCAGTAAGAATTGTCATTAGTACAACAGCATTTATAGGCTTAGTCTGATCCTATACATTTTTTCACTCGCAGTAATCCATTTTGTCTCATCAGTCAGTCAACAGCAAGAGGAGATTATTGATAAGTTTTTTTCTACATGCGTGCATTAGCTCTGCGGGTGGTGCTGATACGAGTAACTGACGCTAATGGAAGCAGCTTGTTACACCATTGTGCTCCGTCTCATTCCGAGAGAAGAAAGAACGTTCCATGATTTTTGCTAGCTGCCTCACATGACAAAGTTTTTTTATTCCAGACTTTTCAAGCATTTTACATACTACTATCTAGCAAAACAAGTAGACAGTTTCGATGCGTGAATTGAAATTTAGAAGAAATCAGTCTTGCATATAGTATCAGAGTCGAGACTTGATTCCATTGGTTGGTTACTCAGTCGACTGGCGTCTATAAAGCGATGATAGCTCACTCAAACCAAGCTACCCCAAGCCCAGAACGTTTGTGGTCCCTACTCAGTTAATCAGCTGATAAGATGAAGCTGCTCAGCTTCCTGATTGTCGCTCTGTCGCAGACTCCTCTGATCTGCAGCAGCAAATGCAGAGTTCAGTTCCATGCTGTCACGGCTCTCAACTGTGTGAGAAGCGAGTTCGTGCGAACTCACCCGGAGGTCACCACCCTCAAGACGTGCTCGATGCTCTGCGCCAATGTCGCGCACTGCCAGGCGTTCAGCATGTCCGACGGTCCGTGCCAGCTGTTCGTGTTTCACAGGTGCAGCAAGAACGTGAGAGACTGCAGCTGCAATCGCACAGCGCAGCTGTTTGTGAGGCAGCAGCCGGGACTGCCGATGGGAGCCCTGTGTCCTGCTGGCTACGCTGACGACCTGTGCGGCACCAAGTACAAGTTCATGAGCTGTGCGGGAAACTGGACCAGGTGCAAGGAGATGTGCGACGCGGAGGCTGGACTCGTCATCATGGCCGAGCTGAGTGATGCAGCGGCGCGAGACAAAGTCGGAAAGCTGGCGGCCGAGCAACTGGATGGTGTGGCGGCCGTCAACACAGTTTACGTGGGAGGCTGGCAGCTGCCGGGCAGCTCGGAGCCGTCAGGAGGCTGGCAGTGGGCCAGCTGCGGTCTCAACATCTCGGCTGCACTGTGGAGCAGCGGAGAGCCGAACAACCATGAAGGTGTGGAAGATAGAGCTGGGGTCTACCTTAACGGACTCTTGCTTGACCTGCCCACTGACAACTATGTGTACTCAGGCGGAGGCTACTGCCAGTGCGTGTCACCGTTTGACTGAGTCGCAAAACATGGCAAAACTGCGAAAAATATTGCTTGGTTATGATAATAATTCTTATTTTTCGTCGAATATTTTTTCGATATTGTTTATTGTCAATTGCAGTAGCAGTTTCTGAGCCTGCCATACAACAACAGCACCCCGATGTCATAAACTTTTTTTATCTTCTTGCCTAGTCAAGAGGCATCATCTATGCTGGTGGAGTTTAAATTTTGAGAATAATAAAGCCTTTAATAAAGTTGTAAATTTTTCATGGCCATGTTGCAATAGAAAAGGCAAGCCCGGTACTAAACTCTGCACAAGCGGATTGAGCGTTTTAGTGATAAAATTTTGCATTCCGTGTATAGGGGAGATTTTACGTGTCGCTCCGACATGGACAAGGCTTGCTACGTTTACGAGGCTACTTGTAATATATTATTCTCAAAGTCTCTGTTGTTTTGCGTCGAGTATTGTGCTGTTGAATATCTACAGTATACTGGTTTAAGCAAGGACCACTAGAAACACAACGGTAACTTCTAGTGGTTCTTGTGTTTAGAGGCTTGGGTACTTACCTAGACAGTTCAAGGTTTGGGTAATCAGTAATCACCTAGATAGGTTCATTGGTAAAACAGTTAAGCATTTTACAAATCTGGAGTAAGAACGCAAGGCATTGAAGCGGAAACATTTATGCAGTGCAAAAAAGTACTTCAACTCCTTAATGACGTTTCGAGGTAGCGTGGCTTGTGTACTTTTACATGTCTAAATGTACACGTACATGTATAATGATAGAGTTTTGCGATATTTACTACAAAAAGTTGACACTGTGAGCAAAAGGATGCACACCTGTATGCATTGAGATGGTTTTTCAGCAGTTCAGTAATCTAGAACTATTAGCTACTCTACGTGTAGGCAGATGCGATGGCTTACTGTGAGTAGGATGAGTAGCGTACGAATATTTGAGATCTTCCAATCTCATTATCGGTACTATACAAAAAGAATAGCTTAGCTCTGCATTAAGCCTTTCCCCGCCGCCTGTTTCTAATATAGTAATTATAGTAGTCTCCTCGGTCGGCCAGGGTGCCTTCCAGCCGGACGAGCAGCTGGCACAGATAGTGATGTCCGCCCGACTGCCGACGGCCGCGTCGACCGCGTCGACCACGCCTGCTGGCAGTTTGATGGCAGTTGGCCGGCTTGAACCAGCGATTGCGGAAGACAAAAGCGCAGTTGCCGGCTCTGCTGGATCTCGGCCACCAGGGCTGGTAGGCCACCGGCTGACCACTGGGCTGAAGCCAAGCCCCGCTGCTGGCTCGGTGTAGCCCTGAGATCAATTGAATGGCCCTGGGCATTTACTGTTACCGAACTATCGTTAACAAAGAATTTTTTAATAGAAGTAAAAATAGTTTTTAAGAACTATGGATAAATTTTGTTAGTTGAAACCATCTTCGTTTTCTTATCTTTTGTTTATCACTTACTTTATATGCTACTTTCCAAATTATAATATTTTTCAACTATTATATTTGTCAGTTTTCAATAGAATTTTGCCAAAAATTGATTGTAAAAATTACAAACCGTAAATTCAAAACTCGCAACAATCATAAACGACATTGACAAGTTTTCCCAGTTTTCGTACCCAAACAAAATTTTTTTCTTTAAAAAAGAAAAAAGTCTTTTGTCAGTACCAGTTTTCTCTGTATGCTAACTTAAACGATTGATAATCTTCACAGCCTCTGACCAAATGCAACAATTGATTTTGCGATAAAAACGATTTTTTCCTATCCACGCAGTTTATTTTTTACTCGGAAATTGGCCTCCAAAAGTTACACGATCTTTGAGTTTAACGTTCCGTTATACTGCAGTGGTCCTTGGTACTGTGTGCTATTTAAATACTTCAGACATTCAAGCACAGGCCTCACCAATCCAATAGCGTTTCCGACTGCGCAGATGCTGTTTGATCCAGCGCAGCTCTTTGTAGCTACGGATTTCGGCCAGTCTGGCGCCAAATTTTGAGCACTCGGTCCTGGCCTCGCTTCCGGTTAGGCGGTTACGGAAATATTTCACGCAGGAGACGCCTGACATTGCCGTCCAGCCTGTTGGGAAGATTAGAGGAAGAAAAGAGGAGCTTTTGCCAAAGTGCTCACAACCATTCAGCGAAAATTTATTTATTATGAGAGCCCTCAACAATAAGCTTGCCAGCCTCCCAGTTTATGGGTTCTCCCAGCCGCAATATAATCAACAAGCGGCCGGTACACTCTACTGCTCTCAGCTGCAACCCAGCGCTACAGTATTTACAATTTGCAGTATATTTACAGTATTTTTTACAATCGGCAGACGATGTATTTTATTGAAACGAACTGGCCAGGTACCAACAAAACACTGGCACTCTCTACCTCATTACTTTTGTAATTAAGCCCTATAAAGAAAAAGTGAGAAACGCATAAAGCAGGGGGGAGCCACCACCGCCAACCCCTCAGCGTGCGGCTAATTGCGTGCTATTTGCTTTGTAAGTCTGTCGCTCTCTTCTGCCCTTCCCGCAGGCTATGCCGATGAATTGAGTGTCGTTGCTTTTTAACGATGCAATTTGAACCAAAACTGAAGAATTGAATGCCGAAAAATGAAGCCGAAGACAGGCTTCTTGCTTTTTCAGTTAGTTAGTCGCACTTGCCCCCCCCCCCCTGATATAGCGCGCCTCGTGCCAATGCAGTTCCACACTGCAAGGCAAGCTCCCCATTCATGTCGATGCTGTTTATTTTACGAGATGAAATGCCAATTCAAGCATAGTTACTTTCTACACAAATTTTTGTTTACTTATCGCACATCAAGCTATCGCCAGACTAGCCAAGCTATGAAGCCAAGTTCGGAAGAAGTTTAATTAAGAAAGGTTGATTGGTGGAGAGAGCCTTACCAGCCGGACAAGAGATCGGCTTGTCTCTATACCGCTGCTGGACCTCCGGACTGCCGCCCGTCTGACTCGCTAGCACACTCTCAAGCGTGACCCATAGAGCTCCGTTGCAGATGTACTTTCTCCCACTGCCGGGATCCGATCGCTGCTCGCCGCTCAGGTAGATTGTGCAGCGTGGAAACTGCATGTGCAAGGTTTACCAATACGATGGTGCTTTAGTAAGTCATCCAAGTTTACATGAAGACTAAAATAGACTTACCCCTCTGCTATCTTTGTAGTTGCCTCGAAGTTCCTCTTCGTGTAACCGTTTCAGCTCTTCACCCGATGGCACGAGAACTTCCGACCTTTCCAGTGAGCCACCGTTCGCAGCCACCGTCGGCACCACTGGTCGTTTAACTGGAAGCGGCTTGACTGGTTTGGGCGGCCGCGGCTGACCGAGCGGCTCCTGTGGCTGATCGCTGAGCTGTTAAAATAATTAACTCTCTGTGGTTTATGTTAAGGTTTAAAAGAACACATTTTTGGGAATCATTTTTGGTAAGTCAACGCCCACCTGTCTGTTCCTGGCAAAGTACTGCAGGTAGTGTCTGAACAGCGCCATATCATTTGATCTTGACGGCTCAAAACGATCGCTAGAGATGCCGCAGCCGTCATCCATTCTTTTGCGCCTTCGGCTGTTGGGATTCAGCAGAACCACAACGGTGCTGGAGTTTCTGCCGACCAGACAGTTGCCCGGCGACACAAGGCTGATGCGCAGCTTGGCGCGCTTGGTGTCGTTGCTTCGTTGGGCAATATGGATTTTGATCTGAGCTGCTCTCTCGCCTATGCGTTCCGAATGAAAAATGGAGATGTGTGTGTTTGTTAGACTTCTCTTGCGCAGACCTACGTCATGCCTAGATAGTTGCTTCTCTTAAGGACAGTTTTTCGGTCCCGGTCACGACTCATTTAAAGCGAATCTGATTCCGAGTGTGAATTGTAAGTCTGTCCTCTCTTCACTTTGTTGCGCAGGATCATGCATACATATTAGGTCTTTCGTTGGGAAACAGCAGAAAATTCTAAAAGTCTCGTAATTTTGATACAATAAAAAAATCGTTTGCGTATAATTCGTATAATTACGAGCTAGTTCCAACTAAAATTAATTCTAAATATTTGTTTTTTGAGTACTTTCGTTTCACTTTCCAGCATCTTTACATCATGCAGAAACTAACCCGGATTGAAGTTGAGTATGCTGCCGGAGATTAAGGAGAAGTGGGCTCGGTCGTCTGGGCTGCCAGGTGACGTTTCAAAGCGTACGAAAGCAGGCCGATTCAGGGCTCCTTTGCGAAAGACGTCTAGCTTGAGGGTGCCCGAGCTGAGACAGCGGATCCGATATCGACGCTGTTCGAACCCCACTACTGACCAGGTCAGGTGGACTCGCTTTCTGTCTGACACTTGTCGGCCATCTCGACCGTTGCTAGCAACAATTTCGAATGCGTCTTCGATCTCATCTGAACTGCGACGGGGATTATTGAAACGGTATGTCAGACGACCGGAGTTAATGTCAGTCTGTGCGAACCCAACAGCACCAGGCGAATCTCCCAGCCAAAGATGCCCGAGGGCTGGCTGGGCGGCGACGCGGAACACCGCCGTTTGTGGCACAGCCAGGATTGACCGGTTGTCAAACCGGAAGCCGGCTCCGCTGGCGCTGAATCCTGCCAACTCGCTGGGACATGCCGCGCGCAGAATTGTCACATTACTGTCGTCACCACTGTTGGAAGGCGATCTAACAACGATGCTAAACGTATGGGTTCGATCGGTCGCCTGTCGCATTACTGCCGGGTCGTCGATTACAAATAGGAAACTATCTCGACCGCTTGGTGAAACATTGGTGCTTCGATATTCCACCATGCTGGAATTCAAATCGGTTTGGCTGAAGGTGTCGTCAGGTCCGAGGCCGACGGATCTGGAGCGCACCAATATGCCATGCTTGGGCAAAGAAATCAAACGGTAGTGCGGTTCTGGACGGGTGGTAACAGCACTGCGCCCGGTCGTCATCAATAAATTTTCTGGTCCTATGTTGGCCGCCGAATGAGCCGCGAGAGACAATGGAACCGATTTCAGAAGCCGAGGAGGTGGCACAGATGGAGACAGGGGTAGAAGTCGAACGAACCAGCTGCTGGAAGCTACTTGGTTGTCCCAAGCAGCATTGAGTTGTATCAAAATGTCAACCGGTTCGCTACAGCAACTAGCATTAAACACTATAAGCCCAGTCGCTATGTCTGATGCTAGCAACTCCGTCGCCACAGCCGACGAATTTTGTTCGCCTTTCTTACAGAGCTTCCAGCAACTGCCATTCGGACGAATCGCCTGAAGACTGGCTGAAGGAGGCTGCGTACCAAATACGCGAACCTTGACATCAGTCTCCGCTATGCTGACAGTTGATCCAACCTCTAATTCAGTCGGGTTCGTTATCAACTGAAGCGGAGAATGTGGACTTGAAGAACTAGGCAGAACTTGAATTTCCAAGCGAGCCAACGAAGCCGAGAATTTTCCATCTTCTGGGACGAACTGAGCTTGCTCAACAGAAACTCCTGAGTTACCTTCCTCTAAGTTGCCAGTGAGAGGTGGCACATGGACAAACAGTCGGTTGAGTTGCACATCCCGTTGCGTGATTTTCTCGCCGAGCCTAAGCGGTGTCAAATTCAAGCGGGTGTGCCGCGACCAACTCAGCAATGTCGAAGCCACAAGCAGTTGAGCTCTGCTAGGAAGCTGTACAAGCGATAGTGTCAAGTTATCCTTTGGCGTATCTCGATCTCTAATTAGCAAGTGGCGCTCGGTTACGGGCACTGTCTCTCCTGGTCTTAGTTGCAGTCTGTCTGTTGGCTCTACTAGCCTAGGCGGTAAATCGTTGGTTGTAATGATGGAGATGCGGCATTTTCGGACTACACGATACACTGGGTCCCTGGCCTCGATAACAAAGCTATCAGAAAGTGAGGTCACGTCCTGATCCTGCTTATAAACCAGGCTCATGTTTCCTGCAAGTTCGCTCATGGTGAAGTCACGATTTGCATTCAAAGTCACCTGCTCAGCGGTTTCTGTGCTCAGCCAATGACGGTACAGCGTGCCAATTTCCGGCAGGTCGACGATCTTCAGTTTAATATCTTCTTCGGGTTTGTCGGCGTCGCTCACAGACAGAATCAAAGTGTCGAGGATGCGTGTTTCACCTTTTTGAATTGAGAAATCAGACAGGAAAAGACACGGTGGCTCATCTGTCACGGGGTAGATAACAACCCTGACGGGCACAGAAGTAGAGTCTCGGCGACCATCAGATGCGCGAATTCCAAATGTGTCATTGGTGTGCTCAACGCCGCAATGCTGCGTATGAACGAAGAAAACGTGGCCGTCTGTTAGCTGCCGTTTGGTGAACTCGAGCACCGTAGTCTCGCTCCCGCTATGGCTGTAAATTATTTTAGAGCGCAAATTAAGAACCATTGATCAATATGAAAGAAAGGAATACGAGATAAAGTTAATCTTACGGCTGCTTCAATCGGATTTCCCCGTATCGGGTGGCTGCGACACAGATAGCTGCAGATCTTCCGCCGGCGTGTCTGGATCAGTCGCTCGGATCAGGTTGCCAGTAAGTACCGAGCGGCCGCCCTCCGGTACCAGCAGGTGAATGCCCTCGGACACCATGGGTCCCTTGTTGTCCACAGGCAGAATCGATATGTTCAAGCTGTGCGTTAGCCATTCGCCGTTGTTATATATGTACAGTTGACAAGTGTCCGTCACCGAATCGGGACCGATTTCCCCGCCTGTGTGTTGGTAGATAACCCGGCCAGAGCTGAGATCTTCGTGACTAAACTGACTGACGCTGCTAGTCGAAATGGTGCCCCCAGCCAGGGCAATTTCACCGCGGGTTGGATGTGTCCCAACCAGGTAAGCTGTTGATCCGACGCTGACGCGACCTTGTATAGCCCTTGGCAGCATTTCAGGCGACAAGCGAACTTGACCACCTTCCGGTACGAGCACCGTGTTGTTGACGAACCCGGCCACAGTTTCGCTGGTCTCCTCCAGTTGCGGCTGCTCCTGTTCTCGTTGATGCTGAGATGGGGCATTTTGTACTGGCATTGGCTCCAGTGGCTCGCTGACGTTGATGCTAATAGTACAGTTTGGACCGAAATTTTTGCCATCAGTTGCTTGCACGGAGAAGGAATCTTGACTCACAGTTGAACCGTTATGTCGATACCTGAGATTGAAGCAATGGCAAGTTGAGTGCTGCTTAAGTTTTGCTTAGATTTTATTATTGAGACCGGCATCTGACGGACAAGAAGCAGACAGCTAATTATTTCTGGATTTTTATGGTCGGAAAGAAAACAGAAGAGCCAAGCACTTGGTGCAGTGGATCCTAATTTAGCATCACATAGTTACGCAACCACTCAATAAAGGTTTGAGTATTTTTATCGCTGCTTGGCATCAAATTCTTAGGTTTGCTCCTTAGCAAGGCGCACATGCTATTTCTGCTGTGAATCGTTTTTTGCCTTCCTCATAATTTAGTTGCTCGACAGTAGCTGACCCAACTGGGCAAACAGGGTCAGCTTCGCTTAGACTTGAGTCTGCCAGCAGTCCACGCCCCTCCCACGATATTATTTGAGCCATACCAGATTGAGCTTGAGTAATTCTGAGTGTGTTTGCGCACCATTGAGTGTGCCTGGCTCAAGTGGTCCCTACTCAAGTGGTCTATAGCGACCGCTTTCATATTTTCTTTCCCACTGTCTACAAGCCTCATGAGGCTTGAGGAGACGTACTTGGCTCATGACAGCAGGTGATCTCTTCTGCCACTCGTCTTACCTCGAATACTTCATTTTTGGGGCGGGCAATCCGAGAGGCAACTGGAGAATAGCGAAAGAAATATTCAAGCCAATGAAATTCAGCTACTTGGCAAGCAGTGAAAGGAAAGCGCACGCAAAGGCTTGCAGAATTGCTGGGAAACTAGAGAGACGTAGGAGACGATGAGTTTTTAATTCTATGCTGTTGTTTCGGCATAACGGTCTCGCTTGAACTAGCATGGTGCGTTTGTTTCGAATTAAGCAATGACTCAATTCCATGTCTTGGTCTTTTATTAAAAATGATCAAACTACCATTAAATTTGTTTTCAACCATGCACAGTACTTACTGGATGCTGCGTTGTCGAACACGGCCAACATTGAAGCGTTGTCCGACTTTCAACACCGTCCCCTCTTGAACTAGTTGGCCATAGCGAGGGCCTCTGACCAGTATCAGTTCGAGTCGCTCCGGCCCAGTATCACTGTCCGTCGCAATCAACTGATGCCCATCTAATGAAGTATGACTGTTTCGTGTTACGGAGGCAACCGCACCAAAGGCGCTGCTGTTGCTACAGATTCGAAGTCTCGGCTTCATATCATCGACCGCTCGAACAAAAAACGACAGCTTGTGCGGCAGTGCGCGATTCCGATTGAAGTCGAGCGGCTGTAGCAACATTTCAACAGGCCTGCCCGAAGAACCAACGTCTTCTAACGGTGGTACATACCTCACATAGCCATTGTTAATGTCTTCCTGGCTGAACCAAGTCAGTGTTGCGATCTCCTGAATCTTTGTCGAGGACGAAGACAATCGTCGAGCATCAATCAGACGTCCGGCATCTAGGCTAAGGTTGGCTCCGATAGTAGTGAAATGCGGCTGGAGCAGCACCTCGTATCCGATTTGACTTGGCGACAAGCCGACTGTCTCATAGTTGAGAATGCTTCTATTGATTCGAAGACCCTCTCGTTGCGTTTCTGGCAGGGAAAGAATCACACGATGACGAATAGACTTATTTTCCAAGGTGGCCTTGGGCTGAATAACGATTTGTATCACTAATTCAGTTAAATCGGATTGACCGATCTGGCGGATTTTCAATGAATCCATTTCAGTTATTGAATCTCCATGATTAACGTAGCAAATTGTTCTGGTGAACAAATCTGCAAGTGTGAACTGCTCGACAGAACCAACTCTTCCCGATGTGTTGACTTGGTTGTTAGCTCAGACATGATAAGACCACCTGCGACTGGCTGTTGTGTAACTCTGTACTGCAGCTGCACCCCATCTGCCAATAGATATTTTAGGACACTCTCATTAATTGCTTCCTCTCCAATGCAAAGCGTTCCAGATGGCGTCAACCGTATCTTATTCGAGATTTTAGTGAAGACGCAGCGTCCCAGTTTCGAACAACACGGATTGGAAACTGAAAGGAGACACGGATGCCTCGAAAGACGGCGCGCAATCCGATGCTATCGTGTCTTGGCAAGTTGCCGTTGTGTATATAGGCGATGCGAAACTTCCAGAAGCGAGCCAGCCTTCTAGAGTTAAAAGAACGCAGTGGCGCGCCGTTTATTGTAAGACGACCGCTGTAGGGATCGCGTTTAACACGAAAACGTACAGTTTCGGACCAGCTGGCGCTTTGCAGATTGTGCGGTCGGAGCAAAGCAGTTCCGCCTGTACAGACTCGCATGGGGCTCGTGAACAGCTGCAGGCGCCTGTGCTGCACTCTGCTGACCAGCTGCAGTGTTACTTCAGGACCCACTCGCAACAGGGTGTCAATAGGTCTGAGTCGAAGATGAAATTGAATCCTGTCAGCTGAAGTGACGCCAAGTACTTGAAGAGCGATATGGCCAGAGCGGAGGTCTGCCAGCTCGAAGCCATCCAGAGGGATGGATCCGGGCTCTCTGATATCAACGAGGGTAACGTTAAGACCTGTAGATGCAACGACTGTGAACTCCAGTAGCTGCACAACTAGATTAGTGACGTTAGCTAAAACTAAATTTTTCGGCAGAGTGGCTGGCAGACCGCCTGAGTACGAAATATCAAAATACCGGTGTGGGAGCGCAAAGTCGGTAAAGGCAGCGAAGCCGCATCCCTGGTTGGTGTCAAACGGATGCTCAGATAGATGTTTTCATACAGCGTCTCCGATGCGCTGGCACCGAACCGCAGCACTTTCACAGATACCGGCAGATAGTCGAACTCAAGTCCTACTTTGGTGCCGATCCTTTCATATTTGTACGCCGACAGTAGGAACAGGTGACAGTCAAGCCGGAACTCCTGCATCACTTGTTCGCGATCATTCAGCAGCCGACCAGCCAGTGGCCAATGCCTGAAGGTGCGCCATTCCCGTCGATGCTCAATTGTACACCTCTCAGTCTGGGGATCGTAGGCAAATCTGATCGCATTAGAACTGATCGGCTGTGTGCGGCCTCTGGAGCCGTGAACGCGAGGGGCTCAGGCCCAGCCAGCACGAGTCTACGACCTTCAGATGCACTTTTAGAGAGATTTACTCGAACCTCCAGCCTCAGTGGCAATACTATTGTGTTGTTCTTTCCAAAGAAATACTGCACTTGTAGGCGCACAGAGTCACGGACGCTGAACGGTGATCCTTCGTGCTCGTAATAGACATCACCGTCTCCGAAGAAGCAGTCGAATACCTGAAAGTTATGCCGCATTTTGAATTTGAGACACAGGATTGCTTTAAATCAGGGGTCGGCGAGCTCCTGCCCGCGGGCCACATGCGTCCCGCGAAGCCTCTCTATCCGGCCTATGGGACCTTTAAAATTTCACAATGCGCTCGTAGCAATCCGGCCTGCTCAATGTTTATATCTCTTCCCAGCGCTCTTCTTTCTAATCTATAATTTCTTCTCTTCTCCTCTTCTCTCCTCTCATCTCCTCTCTTCTCTATTTATTCTCTCGCGTATCTCTCCCTTCTCTATTCATTCTCCTCTCTCCCCACCGGCCCGCACTCATTCTCTAGGTCAGGGATCGGCAAACTTTTTTACCTCAAGGGCCAAATAGAGAACCCAGCGCAGATTGTGGGCCAGAGGAGGGGGAGAGATGAAGGAAAAGAGAAGAAAGATAGGCGAATGGAGATAAGGTGAAGGAATAAAGAAGAGAAGAGAGTAGAGACAAGGAGCTAAGAAGAGACACAAGCCTTGAGCGGGCCGGATTGCTTTTGGGAAGATTCAAAGAGCCGGATAGAGAGGCTTTGCGGGCCGTATGTGGCAGGAGTTTGCTGACCCCTGCTTTAAATTTTCGGTTAATAAATAGTAACGCATGCGTATAACTAACCTTGGGTTTCACCTGACCGACAGTCTGACTGAGACAGTCGGATCCGTCGACCTCAACTTTGCAAACGCCGTCACGGGCAGCCTCATTAACCATTAGATGGCTGAAGCGACTCAGATTGGTGCGCCTGCCCTGCGCGACCTCGATTGGCCGCCTTGGACCGTCGGCCAGCACGCGAGGCAGCCGGTAGCGGTCGGTCTCGGAGCTGGCAGCGAGCAGCGCCCACCAGCAGCATAGGGAAATGGCAACTAGTACCCGGTGGCTGGCCATCGCGACCAGGAACGGGTGCCGGAAGTTCTGTGGCTAAGGGGTTATATGTTCCTTCTTGAGCATTGAATTTGTTTGCTTTGCGCTCAATATTATATCGGACTGATGTTAGTACTGATGCACTCCAATTGGTCAGTTGATCTAGACCAATGGGCCCATCTCATAAATTTTTCGAGTGTTGCTTCACAATAAGAGAGCGTCTAGAGCGTGTTTCTCCCGTTATAACTGCGACAACTTTCCATTGCTACTATCAGTAATACCTACTGTTCAGCCTTGCAAATTTTTTTTTCTGCAAGTTAGCAAAATACGGTTTTAAATACGAAAACTAGCATCGCATTTTTCTTTGGATGTGTAAAGTTCTATTTTCTTGATGAAAAAATACATTAAAGCTTAGGAGCTGGTGGGTTCTGGTCTTACTTCCGATTTCTGACAGAAGGCGTTGATATGCATACCGGATGCAAACTAAACGAACAGAGCTAAAGCACAAAATCTGAACCCGACTGAAACCCGAGAATTATGAAGGTTATGAGGCTAGTTAACGAATTTGCTTAAATAAAAGCTTTAATTGAAATGCAAGCTAACTCTGTATTGCCCGAGTCAGTTGGCTCAATACATCTATCTATACAGAAAAGCCTATAGAGCTCGGAAATTCGGCAGAATAGACAGCCTAAAACAGGCAAAGCAAAGAGATCAGATAGGCAAGACGGATCCAATTAAAATGATCAAAAAGGCTTGAGGCAAGTCAGACAATAGAAGCCAGAAAGCAAGCACAACAATGTAGGTCACAGCGACGAATAGCAAGAATATAGAAGCCCCTATCCATTCCAGATTAAGACAAAAGCAAGGCGGTTGACACGCGAAGGCAGCCAGGCGGAAAATATTAATGAGCACGACGAATGCCTAAACCGCAGGTGACCAACCCCAAGGAGCGTGGCAACCGAAAGAGCTGTCTCAGCCATCCTGGCAAGTTAAATCTTTGTATCAATTTGTGCTGCAAGTTGATTACACTGAGTAAACCGCGATCTCAGATTTTAAGCCCTCTCTAAAAGTGCAGCAGTCACTATGCTAGGCAAGCTCTGGAGTTCGGAATACCCGTAGAAAGTAGATCGATGTTAAGAAGGTTAAGAAGGAAATGAAAAAAATTGAAAGGCTTACAAAGTTTGGATCCTTTGGAATTATCTTCGAAGAGAAATCGGAGAAATCGGAGCGGTACACAGCCGTGGAGTGTTGAACTAAAAGAGCTTGTTCGAGAACGGAGAGTCACACTGAGGCTAGTTTAAGTATGCGTGACCCCATACAATCCAAAACCATTTTCTACAGCTGTCAATATTTAGCGCAAATTTTTCCTGTGTCAATATGCCACTGACTGTTAGACCCAGTATTGTGTGTTTTTATTCCTTAGATGAAGCACTAAACTTCGTTGAGCCATTAGAGAAGAAGTCAAGTAGTTGAGAATTTTACACAGCTAGGTAGAGAGCTATCAAGCCTTCGTCAAGTTTTTTAACTCAACACTGAAATTTTCTGCACCCCGCAGCTGAGACTAGCATCGCATTGTCGTATTGGGTTTGTAAAGCTAAGAACTCAGTTGAGTCAAAGAATCTTTGGACTTGGTCATGCCGTCCTTTCATAACTACGAGCGTATTGAAGAAAGTCTAGATTTCTTTGATTCATTAGTTTTATTTAATTAATATAGTTAAAAAATAGTACATAGGTGACCAACGAAGGCAGAGCTGATGCAGACACTTGTGGTCGATGTGCTGATGAAGAGAGGCTTGGCAAGGCTGCACAAAGTTGCAGTACTGATTGGCGCACGGGGGTTGCATTGAATACACTTGCGCTTATGGAAAAAATCCGACCTTCTGGCAGAATCGTCGAATATCTCAACGGTCGGGAGGGTTGGCGACTTGGTTCTTCTTTGAGAAAGTGCGCAACAGAAAGTCAGCTCGAGTTCTGGAATTTCTGCGTGCATCCTTGTACGACCTCATCTTTGATATACTAGCGCCGTTCTTGCTTCCAGCATTTGGTGTGCTAGCAATGAGCAGTTCTCAACTAGGCAAAGAGCACCACAATCTTATATCATAGTCACAAACTCCAATGCCTACCTTCGCCAGTAGATTGACTTCCACGTTGCTAGAGAGGACAGAAGGGAGAGGAGAGGAGAAGAGAGAGGGGAGAGGAGAGAGAAGAGAATAATAGAGGGGAGAGGAGAGAAGAGAGGGGAGAGGAAAAAAGAGAGGGTAGTGGAGAGAAAACAAGGGAGAGGAGAGAAGAGAGAGGGGAGAGGAGAGGAGAGAAGAGAGAGGGGAGAGGAGAGGAGAGAGAGGGGAGAGGAGAGGAGAGAGAGGGGAGAGGAGAGGAGAGAGAGGGGAGAGGAGAGAAGAGAGAGGGGAGAGGAGAGAAGAGAGAGGGGAGAGGGGAGGAGAGAGAGGGGAGAGGGGAGGAGAGAGAGGGGAGAGGAGAGAAGAGAAAGGAGAGGAGAGAAGAGAGGGGAGAGGAGAGAAGAAAAGGGAGAGGAGGAGAAGAGAGGGGAGAGGAGAGGAGAGAGAGGAGAGGAGAGAAGAGAAAGGAGAGGAGAGAAGAGAGGGGAGAGGAGAGAAGAGAGGGGAGAGAAGAGAGAGGAGAGAAGAGAGGGGAGAGGAGAGAAGAGAGGGGAGAGAAGAGAGGGGAGAGGAGAGAAGAGAGAGGAGAGAAGAGAGGGGAGACGAGAGAAGAGAGGGGAGAAGAGAGAGAGGGGAGAGGAGAGAAGAGAGGGGAGAGAAGAGAGGGGAGAGAGAGAAGAGAGGGAGAGAGAGAGAGGGGAGACGAGAGAAGAGAGGGGAGAGAAGAGAGGGGAGGGGAGAAAAGAGAACAGGAGAGAAAAGAAAGGATAGAGAAGCACATGTGGCCCGTGGACCAATGTTTGCCGACCCCCTGATTTAGGGCGCCAAAATGAGTCTTAGATGAAGCAAAAATCAGTACAGTACTGACAAACACCTGTACCCAAAATACGGTAATATAGGGACTTTTTGTTTTTGATTCCTGGAATCGTACCCCCTAAACAATCATGAAATCCCTGGCGACGCTCCAGTTTCAGCTGTTTACGAGTAAAATTGCAGCCAAATTTAGCAGCAACATCTGCTTCTCCGAGCACAGCTGGCCGGATGCATTTAGGTAGGCGGTTTTGATTGCTTATAATTAATGTTTACCTTGACAGGATAGCAGAATAATGCCGAATATCATCCGAGAAGAAGGGTGAGTCTCAAGTCTCAGTTCCATGCCGGAATCCGCATTGAATTCGACTCGGGCAGCGATGATTGGCCGCTGCCTACGAATCACTCGGCAGGCGCGTGAATTCTGACTGCATTTAAGCGGAGCAGTGGACTGGCCTCGGGACTGCGAATTTAATGCCTCACTGTCGCAACTACAGCTAACATGAAGATTCTATTGGTTGCTATCACCATCTGTCTGTTGGTCTTTGCTGCGACTAGCGCCTCAGCTATTAGCAGGAACCGTCCTCTAGTGCAGCCGGTTGCCAAGGCGGATCACCTGGCTATCAAGCGACTGGCCAACAGAGTCACTTGTAAGCCGAGCCGTACTAAAGCCGAAGATTCAGTTCAGAAAAATCAAGTGAATTCAACACTCTCTCTCTCCTTGCTTATGCTTTCAGACAGCTGGACATTCGTCTGCAACCTTTACTGCAGGATACTGGGCGGCCGATACTCCCGGCGCTGCGTCCGCAACTATGCCACCACGGTCTTGGCCGAACGTTGTCCCTGCTTCTGCTATAAATAACTAATTGGGTAGTGATGTGGCGAATGCCATAGTTCGCGTTCACGATCGAAGCAATGATTATAAAACTTTTGTTGTGATTAGAATGTCTGCAAGCCCGATTGCCCGCTTTAAAACTTTGAAATAGACCAAGTTTTTTAATCCAACATTCGGGAACAACAACAAAATGAGCAAAATCTGTGAAATTTTGGCTTTCGAAGGCTTTATTTAACGGTAACTTGGAAGTCAGTGAAAAATTGAAAAATTGAAAAAAAATATTCTACTGCAATTACAGGGAGAAATATTTTATGCCGGAACATTCATATAATTTTTCATTGTTGACATTGTCTGACAAACAAAAATTTTATTCAACGAATTCCTTTCAATATCACCCTATATCAGCTTATGTAGAACTAACTGAATGTGGAACCACAGATCATGTACTTCGGCTGTCCGGAAAGTCGTGAGAATGTGTCAATTAAGCAAGAAAGCAGCAAGCTGTTGACGTGGCACACAGAAATTTTCAATAATAGACTCATATAGTTCTATGGTGAAAATTCTTGTTACTCTAGTAGCAAAATTGGGGGCAGGGGCGAGCTCAGTGCTCAATAGCAAATGCAACGCGGTGATCAAGCTTGAAAATTTTGACAGCGAGTTCTTCAAAATGGAAGACTTCCAGGGTTATGCCTATGCTAGATACCGTCTTGGAATCTCCGCTCTCAGCTGCCATGACGAGCTGCTTAAAGTTTATGGAGATGCTGCACCAGGTCAGTCAACGGTTTACAGATGGTATTCGAAGTTCTGTGACGAAGCATTTCCCCGGTCTCAGCTCCTCGAACTGGCCGGCCACGGTCAACAAGGACAGCGGAACTGATCGAAACCTGCCGAGCTCTTATTGAAGAGGATCCAAAAGTTAGTGTCCGAGACCTCGCTGACTTTTTGGAAGTTGGAAAAACAACAGTGCGCGAAATTTTGACTGAGGATTTGCACCTTCGAAACGTTTCTGCTGTCTGGGTTCCGCATGCTTTATCCGAGGAGAACAAGACTGCTCGCATCAATTGTGCCAAGCAAATTCGCAGGCTTTTTTACAACAAAGGGCATGGAAAACTTTTGCGACAAGTACGTGGTGGAGGATGAGACATGGGTGTACCTGAACAACACTGGCACAAAGCAAAACAACAGGTGCTAGCTTGGCCAAGGAGATCATCGGCCCCAGGTTGTCAGGCACTCAGTCGGCAATGCAAAGACAATGCTTCTGGTTGCTTTTACTCCAAGCAAGCGCTTCTCCATTGAATCCACAGCCCCAAAGCAAACTGTTGATGCAAATGGCATAGTTGAGTTCATTCGGCACACGGGAGACCTATGGCGTACTCTCGAGTCAAGGCCAATTCATCTGTCGGATGTTCTTTGGCAGTGGGACAATGCGCGACCTCACGTGGCTCGTTCTGTGCAGCAGTACATGGAGTCCCGTGGAGTTCAGCTGGTGTTTCAGAGTCCTTACAGCCCAGACTTCAATCTGTGCGACCGTTTTTTGTTCAGTTGGATGAAGACTGATTTCTCCAGGCGAGTGTTCAGCGATCACAATCAATTTCGAGAAGCTGCGTTGCAATAGGCAAGAGGCCTTGACGAAGATTGCTTGAAAAGAGAGGTTCAGCGACTCGTTGACCATTGCCAAGCTGTAATCAACGCAAGGAAAGATTACATTACCAACTAGTACAGTTATCGTGTTTTCTGATAGTTCTGACTGGTTTTTTAAATACATTCTCACGACTTTCCGGACAGCCGGAGTACATCACCTGTTCATAAATTTTACGTTTATTATAAATAATTGGAATCGGAATTCTTTAAAAACAATGCTTGCAACAGAAATCATAGTAAAAAAAAACAATTTTTGCAAAGAAACTTAAAGGGTTTCACCTAGATTACATGTACAATACATGGTATCACCAGACAAAAGTACATGGTATCACCAGACAAAAGTACATGGTATCACCAGACACAAGTACATGGTATCACCAGACACAAGTACATGGTATCACCAGACACAAGTACATGGTATCACCAGACACAAGTACATGGTATCACCAGACACATAAGTACATGGTATCACCAGACACAAGTACATGGTATCACCAGACAAAAGTACATGGTATCACCAGACAAAAGTACATGGTATCACCAGACACAAGTACATGGTATCACCAGACACAAGTACATGGTATCCCCAGACACAAGTACATGGTATCACCAGACACATAAGTACATGGTATCACCAGACACAAGTACATGATATCACCAGACAAAAGTACATGGGATCACCAGACACAAGTACATGTAAGAACAACTAAAAAACTAGCCTCTTAAATAAAAAATACGCGAATAACACGACCGAGAAGACGTGAGAAAGCAAGACAACCATCACAGAATCATTCATTACAAGAACTCCTATTAAAAGTCAAAAGTGAGTATTCATTCCTAAAAAATCATAGAAAAAAATTCAGTTTTGTACTCATTACAAAAGGCATAAAAAATCTGCGGGTATGACAAACTTAGCTTTTAAGATAATTTCTACAGACTTTGATACGCAAGCAAATAACAGCAGAATCAGGAAAGACCTCACTGCAGTTAGCGCTGTCTACAAAGCTTTTTAACACATTACATGCACACTGAATCAACACCATAATTGACTTCTGAGAGATCACGCTCTCCCGTACCCGTTTTGGCCATGGACATTTCGCCCCCAACCCAGACCATTTCGCCCATAGTCCGTTTCGCCCATTAACCAGTAATTGGCTATAGGCGTTTCGGCCAAAATGGTGATTATGTAATTTAGAGATTCAGCCATACATGTATCTTTATTTTCTAGTTTTTAATGCTAATTTTTAGTTTTATTGTGTAATAAAAGATGATCTGAATTGTTTCTACAACGATTGTGTTATTGCGTTATCGCGATTTTGTTTATTACGATTGTGAATTATTATGAGTTTTTTCTTAGTCATTCCTTTCAAAAGTGCGACAATTAAAGCAAATTTGAACAATCAGAGGGTAAAAAAAGGGTTTGGCCTGGAATGAATTGAATTGAATTGAAGTTACGATGTACAAGTATAATTATTTCTCAGTCAGTCAGTAATGCAATACACTACTATTCTCTTTTCTTTTACTTTTAAGTTACTTCTCTAAGTTGTGGGCATTCGTTGCCACCTTTGCCAAACTGGAGCAATTGGAGGCGAAACGGTCCATGGCCGAAACGGTCTATGGGCGAAACGGTCTGTGGCAGGGGCGTAGCCAGGAATTTCTCACGGGGGATGCAGGGGATAGCTGCTGCTACTTGTACTTGCTGGCCTACTAATGGGCAGTTCACAGGAAAATTAAGCGCCATAAATCAATTTCTTACACCCACCAACCAGGCCCACGGGGTGTACATCCCCGAATCCCCCCCTTGCCTACGCCACTGGTCAAAATGGTCTGGGGGCGAAATGTCCATGGCCGAAACGGTTTGTGGGCGAAACGACCGCGGTTACCCATTTTAAAATGTATTATTTGCTGCTACTGTTACTAAAAACATTCGCTTTGGTATTAATACTTCGAAAACCGAAATAATTAGACTGTTACTGGCTGAAAAGTATTGTTTTGTCTGAGCCAATTTCTACACTTAACTGCCTACTACGGCGCCGCCCCCGCCCGTTCGCTCATGGCGGCCGCTTGCACGGTAGCACCGTAGCTGTGATATGACCATGCAAAATTACATTTGAAGGCAGACAATTTCACCCACAAGCAGGGGCGTAGCCAGGAATTTCCTACGGGGGATACAACAAGGTGAATTTTCTACGGGGGGGATATACCAAGGTGAAAGTGCTATGACAGTCACATGGTGTAGCATGTATAGCAACAAAGGGCAACGAAAAAGTTTTGGTCAGGCTCTTCGGGGGGATACATCCCCCCTATCCCCCCTCCCTACGCCCCTGCCCACAAGTGCACATGCACTAGAAATCTAAGAAGTTAAATAATATTATAGCTACCATAGGCTTTTCCGTAAATCAATGAACGTAATTTTTTATTAGAGCTTAACAAAATTTGGTAAGATATAAATAATAAAACCATCTTGTTGCCAGTTTTACTATAAAAAATTTTTTCGAATAACATTTTTGGAGAAAAAAGCAGAGGTTTTATTTAAGAATATAGTGCAGAACAGTTTATTTCAACTTCTCCTCGGTGTATAATTTTATTCGTCATCAGGGTCGTTCGCAAATTCTAGGAGGAGCAAAAATTTTAACAATTTTCCGAACATTTACTATTGTTACTGCCATATTGAAAATAATAGGACACTTTTATCTGTGAATAAAGATAATTTTTGGGTTGAACTTTATCATGCAAAAGTGTTTTTAATCATCTGGAGGTATTAAGCGATAATTAGCGATGAAAAAATTCAAATTCAATCATTTTACCGATGTTAATTTTTGATTACTACAAGATGTCTGTAGCTAAAAAAAGTTGTTGTTGTGTTGAAACCTTGCTATATTACATTTAAAATGAAAGCTTATATAAATTTAATTTAAGATTTTTTTAAAGCTTAATAAACTGCGCTATAAATTATTTTATAGACGCTTAACTGTACGCCTAGCATTTCCGGTGGGATAGCCTCTTCTCATCTCACAAAATGTATTTTTCAGCTGACGTCTAGAATGTGCGCTTAAAATGATACATTTTGATGCAGATAATTAGAAAAACATGTCTTATTATCTTTTTGTAAAAAATTGTTATGAAATAGAGCACTATTGTTGATAAAAATAATTAAAAGCAACCATGCATCGCAATAAACTCCTACTTTGAAGCACAAAATAAATATCCTGTAACCACACTAGCATTCTCCATGGAGCACCTTTTGAGCTGAAATTTTACACAGATATCCAGTAAAGTAAACTGAGCAAATGATTTTTTTTTGTTTATGAAAATACTTCAATTTGGCTATGTATCAGTTAGTTCATTGGACATATTTATTATATTTTTATTAGAATCCTTGTAACCAAGCTACAGAGAAACATGTGCAAAACTGGACCTTGAAATTTGACCTGAATGATCAGCAAATGTGTATCTCGAAATGATTTTTTTTGTTTTCATCAAGTCATTCTATGCTAATTTTTTCTGAAGGGAAAGATACCATATATTTAAAGTCAATAGGGGAAGCATTTAGACTTATTCAATAGTCATTAAAATTGCAACTATATTATTATAATATAGTAATAATATTATACATGTATTATATAGTAATATTAACTTCTAAGATGCCCTTATAAATTTAATTAAAGACAACAGGCCTTAATTAATTAATCAGCATTTTGAAGAAACTGACCTTATACAGATGGGCCCCAAGCTAAGAAATGAATGTAGAGCTTATTTCGTGTAAGGTATAAAAATCAATTTATTATAATATTAAATACTCCTAATAAATTGGTTAAATTAGTTATTTACCTTGAATTAATTTAATTTAATAATTAAATATATAAATTTGTTTCACTTCTTACTGCATTTAAATAGAGTACCTCTCTACTATACTATAGAAGTATAGTAAAAGTATGGTAAAAAAGTATAGTAAAAAAAATTCTTTGGTTTAATCCCAGCTTGCCTCAGTTTTTTAGTCTTAATACGAGCTAGATAGTAAGTGTTGATTAATTTGCTCCATCACCTTTTGCCACGGAAACAGCACATGTCGGACATGCAACACTCTTCCTGATCCCTGGATTCAAGATGACTGCTTCTGCTTCTTCAATGCTTGAAAACTGAGCTCATGGAGCTTTAGGTTATGCTGTCAGAGTGCTGCTGCCGGTGCTGTGTGTGTGTATGTGTGTGTCTTCTGCGGGTAGGTTCCCTGTCCCTCAGTTTAGCCACTGTTGTGGGCTAACTGGAGGAATTGCTGTTGTCGGTGCTGCAGGTGGCACTGCATGGTAGTATTGACGCTGTCAGTGACGCTGGCAAAGGCTTGGACGAAGCTAGGTGCCGTCATTGTCAGGAGGACATGCGTGTGCTGCTTAGACCAGTGCGCACATTCGACTGGACTTGTATCTGGTGCAGTCTGGTGTATTCACTGAGATTGTGTGGATCTGCCTCCTCGCATCACCTCAACCAGGCTCAATTTCTTTTGTAGAATTTTCGTGCGCTGCTTAACTGCATCTTGTGCCTGCTGAGTGATGCCAAGAATTGTGCCACACAATAATTTGGCCCATAAACTACGAGCTACTCGTATATTATACATATGTATGCACAGCACACACACACGCAGTTCATTCATATTAAATGTACTAGTTAATGGAATTCTCATCTCATGAGCTCTAGTCTATGGACAAACCTGAAATTACTAGAATATCTAGATAGATCTAAACTTATTTGAGCAGCGCGCTGCGCTGCGAGCAAATACATGTAGATTCCTTAGCGCAACTAATTAATAGTGTAGTACAGTCTACAGCCTGAAGTAGCCTGTGTAAGATGCGGAGGGATGATTTTTGCATAGGAAGCCACTACGGTAAGGTTGATGGAACTCTGGGGAGGTGAGAGATTCAAAGCGAGGGACGGAAGCCATGCATAGTTTGATCATAAGTTTGATTATTGCATGAGTCTGGGGATGCATTAACGAGAGGCGGACGAGAGCATATAAATAAAGCGGGCTAAATATATTAATACACAAAATTACATGTACTAGCTTGTAATTTCAGATTGGTCAGCGACTCCTCCGATTTGTATCCGCGACCGCGTGCCCACAAATCCCCCGGCAGACCCTGTCGCAGTTGGTGGTTGTGCACAGAATACAATGTTAATTTTCGAGCTTCTCTGCAAAAAATGCGTGATGCACTCAAGATGCGTGCTATAGTCTACTTCTTTGATTGATGGCTGGGTTTTGCCTTTTCGCTTGTGATCATCAAAAGCTTGGGCGTCATTGCTACTGGTGTTTCAGTGTGCGCATTATGTCTGGTTATCATATTATGTGCGTGTGCAGTGTCTTTTACCTACATTTTTGTTTGTCTCTGTTTCCTGCATGCTCTTTCGCATTTTTACACCTCGCACATCCTCATTTTTCTCAATTAACAAGTGAAATCTTTTCTTAAAGACTAATTGCTATTTTAGTTAAGCTAGTAGGTTTTTGGTAATTCAATTCAATAATTCAGAAATAATTCAATTTTGTCTAGTTTTCAAAAAGTTTCAAAAAATGAATTAATTAAAATGAATTTGAATTATTTTAAGTTAATTGGAGTAAAATGTCTAATAAGTAACTATAATTTTTTATTTTAAGTACATGTAGCTTTGGTATAAGTATTAATGTAATGAGTACTTAAAGTAAAATCAAGCAAGTTATAGTTTTCAGAAATTATGCTACAAATAATCAAATATATACTAGTATCCGAATTCCTTTATTAAGGAACATGCAGTCGATATTAAATCCACAATGTGCTTTTTGGTGTTCAAGGATAGTTCCCTGACTTTTTCTATTATTAGTTAGATTTTATTATATTTAATGTAAAAATGAACAATTCTATTCAAGGTAAAAATGAACATTCTTTATTTGTCGAATCATCTTGCATTTGAAAAGATACATAGTGAAAACTTGATTTTTAATTCAACCTTTCAAGACTTATTTAGACTTCTTAATTCAGTGATTAGTTAAACTGATCGAAGTTCTTTCGAGTGCGTGCTATAATAATTTCGCACTTTTTCGCACACGATAATTTTAAATGTCTGGGATTTAGAGCAGAGTAACAAAATGCTGTGCTCAAAAACATTTCCTTTGTCAATTTCTTGTTCTTTTATTTTTGCAAAAGAAATTTAACTGCATATTTAAAATAAAAATGGAAGAAAATTTTATTTTCTCTTTAATATTTTTGTCGTTTATTTTCCGCAACAAAGAATAACAAATAGCCTTGATTTCTTCTCAATTTAAAGTTTTCTTGTGGTTTTAGTAGCAGCTTCTTACAGAAATTGTCGAAATAATTTTTTTTGTACGATTATTGGTCGATGTATAAACTTTTTTTGCAATAACAAAAAGTTGTGACCTAGCTTTGAGAACGACCCATCAATCAGCAACAGCAGGCAAGCATATATGCGTGTTGCTGTGTCCGCCTGTGTGTGCTGTGTGTTGCGGTGATGTACGACTACGAGCGTATTTTTTGCAACACTTTATGTCATATGAATATTCTTAGATATCTAGTAACAAAATATAGTCTAGTTACAAACAGATAGTGATAGGGTCTAGTAGGCCTATTACAAAATAATAAGAGAACACATCATGCTGCTCATGCCCATTGACTACCACCCACCCACACAGATACATCAAATGCATCTTATCCAAAAACAACATAAAAATCCTCAGGTTGCTGTCAAATTTTGCTAAAAAGTATAATAGGCCCTAATTTTCAAAAAATTCATTAAATTTGTAACTGTACTTTTTAGGGTAGGCCTAGGCCTCATAAGTCCAAGTCATAGGCGTTGGAATCGGAATGGGGGGCCATCAATGGTGCCTAGTCACCCACTTTTTAGCAAATTTTGGTATATTTTACTCCAAATAGGCCTAGTCTAGTGTTAAAGTTGTTATATTTTTTAAATTTAATCCAATAAATTATTTGCTGATTTTATTTATCTTAGCCCCCCCCCCCTCCTATGTATGAAAGGTAGAGGGTAGAAACTAAAATATAAATTAGATCAAGTCAGATCTGATAGATCAGCAATTAATTGATTATAATAGATGACTAATGATCATCATAAGTGTCAATAGGGAGGGCTTAGGGGTGCCAGTTATTTTGGTGACAAGCCATAGTCCGGATCATGCTGGGTGCATGCCCAAACAAAAATTGAATAATTACAAATGCACGTCAGAAAAAATGTAGTGCACAACGATTCTCAAAAATACGCCAGTGTTGCAACAATAAATGACCTTTTTTACATTGGGACAATAAAGTAATTCTTTTAAATTGTGTAATAGACCATTATTACCAGATAATTTGGTTGCTTTTTATGCTTTTTTGGCAATACTATTTTATGGCAAAAAATTAATGCACGCAAAAAATTGTTTAAATGCTCTTTTATAAGCTAAAAAATGAGAAAGCTTGAAATTTGGACTTAAAAATGAACTTATTCATCTTTTTTCTTCTTCACAATTACTCTTACACGTGATTCTATAAAGTGCATGCATGCCAGGTGTACACGCATACTCTCTTCTTAGGAGTGATGCAACGCCAACTGTGCATGCCTAATTTTTAGGCATACTACATGATCCGGAGTGTGGGTGACAAGTTGTTTCAGTGATAAACATTTTAGTGACAAATAGTCACTTTAGTGACAGGATTGTGTTTAGGATATTTAAGGCAAAAATTATAGTTTTCTTTTTGTATAGATCATTTAAATTTTCTTAGATTATTCAAACATAATAAATGAGTATAACTTTGGCCATCAACTTTTCCGTCAACTTTTCCATTCACTTTTCCGTCAACTATTCCGTCAACTATTCTGTCAACTTTTTGTGTTAGTAGGATAAATAACTTCATCCATCAACTATTCCGTCAAGTATTCCGTTAACTTTTCTATCAACTTTTCTATGAAGTATTCCGTTAAATTTTTCTGTTAACTTTTTGGTCAACATTTCCATTTACTATTCCATTAACTTTTCTGCCAAATATCTATCACTTTTCCGTTAACTATTTCATCAACATTTATGCAAGTCCGTACAATATTCTATCAAACTTTTTGTGTACTCTGAATGGAAAGGGATATAATTTTTTGCACAAGTGCAGTTTCCTTTGGAATTTTTTATACATGCTTTAAATTTGTTGAGTATACATGTACATGCATTATACATTTATGCACAGACTAACAAAGTATAAAAACACATGCAAATTAATAATGTTACTTCAGTCACTTCAGTGACGGCAACTTTCAAA
This sequence comes from Macrostomum lignano, assembly GCA_002269645.1. Lineage (NCBI taxonomy): Eukaryota > Metazoa > Platyhelminthes > Macrostomidae > Macrostomum > Macrostomum lignano. The sequence continues at coordinate 176,746 of NIVC01001003.1, forward strand.
GACCTAAATATGCAAATAGTACTATAGAATAAATAATAGTTTATGGAATAGTTAAAATAAAACTCGACAAGAAAGTTGAGGGAAAAGTTGATGGAAAAGTTGATGGCCAAAGTTATACTCATCATAATATAAACATATTCAAGGATCCTCATCACAAAATGCTGACCTTGAGAAAAGCATAGACATGACTGATAGAGAAAATACACCTTGGATTTTAAAAATATCCAAATTAAAAACATTGCAACTCTGTAACAATAAAAAAACAAAATTAAAAAAAAAATACTTTTTAATTTTGGAAACATCTAAAATTTGGGTCTTATATCAGTTATAATAACTAAGATATTTTTTTGCTTGTGACAATAATGGCTATTACCAAAAATATATTTTTCTTATCACCAAAATAACTTTTGCTTGTGACTAAAATGATTGTTACCAAAACATCTTATTATTAAAACAATTGTAATCTGGGCTTAAGGGGCCATGGCCCTCTATTTTTAAAGTGGGAAAGGGGTATCAATGGTACCATGCCTACCTGCTCCTAAAATTATATTAGCTATGCAACTTAGTTTTGAGTAAAATGTTTCTTAGTTTTTTAACTTGTCCAAAACAAAAATCTATTTTTAACAGATTTTGTTTAAAGAGAAAATTTTTTTTAAATAATTAACATTGAACCTTAAACTTAGTTTGTTATATAATAACTAGATTAGCCAAGTTAGCTAGGCCTAGCAGTTGCTCATCTTTATAGGATACACCCCCCTATCCCCCTCCCTATGCCCCTGCTACATTTATCCTTGCTTTAGCCATTATTATCCCAATTATACAATGTGCATATACCATGGAAAATCTCTTATCTTAAGCCTCTATTAGCAATTAGCACCCTTATTATAGAACCAACAATGAGTAGAATACATTTTTTTAAATAAACTACATATAGCTTCTCCTTGCAATAATCTCAGCAATTTCTCTTATAAAAATTGACATCTCAACAATCCCTTATAAGCTTTGACATCTTAGCAATGCCCTTCATAAGCCTTGGAATCTCAATAAATCACCTGCCAGCCTAGAAATCTTAGTAATACCCTAACATAACCCTAAATCCTTGACATCTCAGTAATTCTTCCACTATAAACCTTGATATTTCAGTAATTCTCTTTAAGAGTCATAAACTCATAGCATTATAGCAATTTATTCGAAGCCTTGACATTGCAGCAATTCCCAAATCAATCTTCTATATTTGACATGACACATTTTTTATATTTGACATAATGCTTCTTTTCTATTTTACATTACTCTTCTTTCTTTTTGAATTGACACATTTTATATGACAATTCTTCTATTAGTGCCACCCCATTGGAAAGCCAACAAAGAATGTAATACAAATTTTTGAAAAAAACTACATTTAGCTTCTGACCTCAGCCTTTATATCTTAGCAATTTCCCCCTATAAGCCTCAACATTTTAGCAATTCCCACCATAAGCCTTGACATTTTAGCAATTCCCACCATAAGCCTTGACCTCTTAGCAATTCCCCCTATAAGCCTTGGCACCTTAGCAATTTTCCCTAAGACTACATGAAAATTCTTTTATGCTTTACATGACACTTCTTTTAGGTCTACATTTAGGTCTATTTTTGCAACTTACCTTGGCTAGGCCCCTTGCCAGCCAGCCAGATTGGCTAGGTGTTGCACATGTGACATGTATGATTCAACTGGTGCAGATCCCAATACTATACCATTGCTAACCAAGTCCAAATCAAAGCTCCAATTACAAATAGAGCTGCCAATAGAAATATATTCACTTAGAAGTTTTTTGTTGACATTCCTTGCTATTATATATGTATGTTGTAATACAATATCATAGCTATCAATATATACTTTTTATATCAATAGCATCTATTCCAGTAAAAAGTACAACTGTACTTTAAAGCTAGGTAATTTCCTTTTGGTCAGGCACTTACTTGTCTCAGCCAATTGAACTTTACAGTCATCCAACCCACTTGTGCGCACCTGTTCTTGCAATTCCAAGTAATTCAATTGCACCCAACATTGTGCAAACTTTTATTGTCCTGTTCATTTCTTCTCAGACCAGTGCACAGTGCTCAGCACTCCGGCATTCTTCGGAATAAAATCTGCAAATATGAGAAACGACATCAAACGAGCCAGGCGGGGCGGCTCGCCCCATTCCGTTGAGCCTTCCAAGGTTGTATTCGTTCGCGGCATTCTATCCAATACTAGCGAGCGCGAGGTTCAGCGAGTATTTGAACAGTATGGCGACGTGAAGTGCGTATTCCTCATACCCAAGCAGCACCAGGCACTGGTGGAATTTGCCACCCTATCCGAGGCTGAACAATTGATTCGCCGAGCGGAATCCGGCGAACTTGTGCACATCCGGGATCAGCCAGTTGGCATCGGGTTCTCCAAGCAGGCCCGCATCACCGATCCGAACAAACTCTACCTGTCGCACGATCCGACTCGCATTCTACTGTTCACCCTGTTCCATATTGAGGTGCAGATTGATTGCGAGACGTTCAGACAAATCTGCGGCCGCTACGGTCGCCTCATGCGAGTCTGCCTAACTAAAAACGGCATTGACACGCAGGCTATTGTGGAATTCAGTCGAGTTGAAGAGGCCGCCGAGGCCAAGCCGAATCTTAACGGGGCGGACATCTACGAGAATTGCAATACGCTCCGAGTTGAATATGTCACCGAGATGGCCTACGATGTGCTTGCTAGGTTTGCCACCTCTTCTTTCTTAAATGCTGCCTTGTCATCGAGAGTATTAGTTGCGTGTTGTTTAATAATGGCTTTGTCCATACTTACACGCACGCACACTTTGTGCCAGCGGTTGGTTTGATAACTCCGAAAGCATCTCCATAACTTTAGCGATGTTCCTCCGTTCTCTTGTTCGCTTCTTCCTATTTTTGTTTCCATTAAACTGAAAAAGATTATCTATTATCAATTCTACTGTAATTACTAACTGACCTCATATGTCAGTTAAATAATTGGTTAATTATTTTAGTTATTAATACTTATTACTATAAATTTTTCTATGGCAGAGATCCGCGCTCGGTTCTGGACGAATGGCCGGTTCGAAATCAGCAACGCGAGCTGCCGTTGCCAACGCCGGGCGGCGCGGCGGCTCACAGGTCACGTGACCGGTCCCGATCGCGCTCCCGGGATCGCTACGGGCCAGCTCCGTCCCGACGGCCCCGACGCTCTCGCTCGCCGATTCCTAGCAGTGGAGGCGGCGGCGGCAGTCGCGACGTGGTGTCGAATTTGATCGGCCTGGCCAGCCAGCTGTCGGACATCCGGGTGCCCGGCCTGGACACCAGAGGCATCATGCAGTACCTGCAGGCCGCCGCCGCAGCTGCCGCTGTCTCGGAGCATCAGGGCGGAGGCGGCGACAGTCGCAGCGGGCGCCGGTCGCGCAGTCGGGATCGGGCCGGCGACTATCATCGCGCCAGCAGTAGCGGCGGCGGCGGCCGTCAGCAGTCGGGATCCTCATCTGGCTGCATTCTGTTTCTATGCGGCCTGAGCGACCGGATGAACTGCGACAGGCTCTTCAATCTGCTGTGCATGTACGGCAACGTGCGCCTGGTCAAGTTCTTTGCTAGCAACACCAACCAGGCCATGGTGGAGATGTCTGATAGGTAAGAATTTATACCTGATGTAAAATCAGGCAGAGGCGATTTAAATTAAAAGCGATGTAAAATCGGTAGAATCGGCGTAGATGTCGCTTTTTGACCAAAAATGCGACTTACCTATAAAAATTCCTGAGAAAAGTTTACGTAGTTTTTGGTAAACAGTAGGAATAACTATGACTGTATTATTAACGAAAAATGCCTCGTGATACAATTAGCATTGCGTCTGTACTTTGGATGGGCATTTTTGCGGCTTACCTTGGCTGGGCCCCTCGGCCGGGTGTATGCTCCAGCAAATGTATATTATTTTACTATTAAAAGCGCAATCAATTCCCAACTACCAAACTACCAACAGGGCCTCCGCTGATATGTGCGTTCGCTTTCTGCACAATCGCACAGTGCTGGGCCGTCGCATTGTGGTGGACTATGCGCGTCAGGACTTTCTCAAGAACACGGAGAATCTCACTAACCTGCCGGATGGTACGCCCAGCGTCAAAGACTTCTTCGCTAGGGAGCGCTCGTTAAATAGGTTTCTAACGCCGGAAAAGGCTCGCAAGAATCACCCCATGGAGCCCTGCACCACCGTGTACTTTTGGGGCGTGCCGCCGGACAGTAACGAGCAGGACTTGTGCAACGTGCTGGAGAATCTGGACGCGCCCAGGCCGCACGATGTGTCATTTTTTAATAACCAAGGCATCCGCAGCGGCCTCATGATGTTCGATAACGTTCGCGACGCGCTTGACGCCATCTGTCTGGCTAACCATGCCGAAATCACGGTCGGCGGCCGGACCTGCATGCTGAAGCTCACCTTCTCGGAGTCGCGTAGGCGCGGACCCGACGCTGCTGGCGATAGGAACGGCGGCGGAGGCGGCGGCGGGCGCGGCGGAAGGCCTCGGGGTGGCGGCCGACGACCTTAATTATCTTTTAAAATAAGAATACTGCTTCGGACGGACTCATTAATTTATTACCTTGTTACTTTAATTAGGCCTGCGTCCGGTGAACTATAATAAACGGTGGCTTTTAAACTGGAATATGGGATAATACAATTAGTTCAATTATAATAATTTCATAGACGTAACAGTAATATTATGTGGGGAAGCTTTGTAGCATTCGTTGTATTTCGCTGTTCAACAGGTTCGTTGCTGCTACCGTTTTTACTTGCTCGTCTGTTTCTTTGTTGTTGTTGTTGTGCCGTTAAAATTCTAATGCTTTTTTTGCAACACGTAGGCCTCTTAGGCAAACAGCTATGCTAAAAACGACTATTTCATCTTTCGTTAAGTTTTAACAACAGTTTTTTATGACCATTTGTTTATATTGGTCAGTCGGCATCTTAGTAAAGTCAATACTACTTACTATTCTCTATTTAAGTAATACGTGCAAAATTATTTTTTGTCTCTTGTTCTGTGTTTTAAAAAACTAAAATTATTAACTATTATACGAATTGCTTAATATGAAGCAATCGTTTATTAAAATAATAATATTTAGCCTAGCGCTCTTAATATCAATAACAGTGGCGCATCGCTTAATGAGCAGCATTTGCTCTTTGTTATTGAGCAATTTAACTTATTTTGCTTTTTGACTTCGGATCAGAGCACTCTCCCAGTCCCTATTCCGTCAGAAGAGCACTCTCCCAGTCCCTATTCAGTCAGAGGATCACTCTCCCAGTCCCTATTCAATCAGAGGATCACTCTCTCAGTCCCAATTCAATCAGAGGATCACTCTCTCAGTCCCAATTCAGTCAGAAGAGCACTCTCCCAGTCCCAATTCAGTCAGAAGAGCACTCTCCCAGTCCCTATTCAATCAGAGGATCACTCTCTCAGTCCCAATTCAGTCAGAGGAGCACTCTCCCAGTCCCCGATTCAGTCAGAGGATCACTCTCCCAGTCCCAATTCAGTCAGAAGAGCACTCTCCCAGTCCCTATTCAATCAGAGGATCACTCTCTCAGTCCCAATTCAGTCAGAGGAGCACTCTCCCAGTCCCCGATTCAGTCAGAGGATCACTCTCCCAGTCCCCATTCAGCCAGAGGATCACTCTCCCAGTCCCCATTCAGCCAGAGGAGCACTCTCCCAGTCCCCGATTCAGTCAGAGGAGCACTCTCCCAGTCCCCATTCAGTCAGAGGAGCACTCTCCCAGTCCCCATTCAGCCAGAGGATCACTCTCCCAGTCCCCGATTCAGTCAGAGGATCACTCTCCCAGTCCCGGATTCAGTCAGAGGAGCACTCTCCCAGTCCCCATTCAGCCAGAGGATCACTCTCCCAGTCCCCATTCAGTCAGAGGATCACCCTCCCGCTCCCAGTCCCCATTCAGTCAGAGGAGCACTCTCCCAGTCCCCATTCAGTCAGAGGAGCACTCTCCCAGTCCCCATTCAGTCAGAGGAGCACTCTCCCAGTCCCCATTCAGTCAGAGGAGCACTCTCCCAGTCCCCATTCAGTAAGAGGATCACCCTCCCGCTCCCAGTCCCCATTCAGTCAGAGGATCACTCTCCCAGTCCCCATTCAGTCAGAGGAGCACTCTCCCAGTCCCCATTCAGTCAGAGGATCACCCTCCCGCTCCCAGTCCCCATTCAGTCAGAGGATCACTCTCCCAGTCCCATCCGCTACACCGATCGCACCTAAACCTGCGAATCCCATTACGCATTTAACGAGTCCAGTAAAGACCAGTGAAGTCAAAATGATTGCATCAAAATGATTGCATCTAGTCAGCGCTTGCTTTTCCATTCTCGTGCATGAATGAGCCATGGCCGCCGCTGAAGCAGCCGCCTCTCCAAGACTGCGCGACCGTTGTCAAAACGTCTCTTCAGGTCAGCAGCAGCAGAAGAAGCGTCATCAGCACCAGCACCACCGATTAATGCATAACGCGCCGCCGACGCCACCATCGTTGTCGATGCCTCCGACAACGGCCGATCAGCAGCAGCAGCGGTGCAGCGGGCACCGGGAACTAGAAGAAGCCCGAGCGAAATCCGCCCAATTAGAAAAGACCATGCGCTGGTGGAGCGACTGCACAGCCAGCTGGCGGGATAAATGGTCGCGTACACGCAACGAACGCAATCTGGCTAGGGAGGAGGCTAGGCAGCAGAGGCGCCTGGCCGAGGAGGCCAGACTAGAAGCTGACGAGCTTCGTCGTGATCGCGACGGTCTGTTGCTTCTGTTGCAGCAGCAGCAGCAGCAACGCGGAGCGGACTGCGAGACCGCCCAGAGCCAACAGCAGGCGCAGCCGCCGTTGCTTCTACGCGTATCAGCCTCGACCCCGGCCCGCCCGACTGTCGCGGCGCACTTTAGTCAAGTTGATAAAACCGACGACACCGAGCGGATTGACCCCGCTGAGCAGTCGGTCCGGCTGGCCAAGCTGGAGGAGTTGGAGCGGAGTCTTAGTGTGGAACAGGTGATTGGCAGTTGGGAGTTCGAAAGTCAGGCACTGCGGCCAAGCTGGAGGATTAAGCACTATGCGAGAATTGGGCCGGTTTTTTGAAAATCAAGATTAAGGATTGGATACCAAGTGCGGGGCTCTGAAGCCATTTGTTTTATAGCTCGTATCTAGACTGGAGGCCATGAAGGGATTGAAGTCATTGAAGATATTGGAGTTCCTTGAAGGTGTTGGAGTCCCTGAAGGTATTTAAGAGTCTTTGGGGGTGTGTTTGTGAGTCTCTGAGGGTATCTGAGAGTCTTTGAGGGCATCTGAGAGTCTCTGAGGGCATCTGAGGGTCTCTGAGGGCATCTGAGAGTCTCGGAGGGCATCTGAGAGTCTCTGAGGGCATCTAAGAGTCTGAGGGCATCTGAGAGTCTCTGAGGGCATCTGAGAGTCTCTGAGGGCATCTGAGAGTCTCTGAGGGCATCTGAGAGTCTCTGAGGGCATCTGAGAGTCTCTGAGGGCATCTGAGAGTCTCTGAGGGCATCTGAGAGTCTCTGAGGGCATCTGAGAGTCTGAGGGCATCTAAGAGTCTGAGGGCATCTGAGAGTCTCTGAGGGCATCTGAGAGTCTCTGAGGGCATCTGAGAGTCTCTGAGGGCATCTGAGAGTCTCTGAGGGCATCTGAGAGTCTCTGAGGGCATCTGAGAGTCTCTGAGGGCATCTGAGAGTCTCTGAGGGCATCTGAGAGTCTCTGAGGGCATCTGAGAGTCTGAGGGCATCTGAGAGTCTCTGAGGGCATCTGAGAGTCTCTGACGGCATCTGAGGGTCTCTGAGGGCATCTGAGAGTCTCTGAGGGCATCTGAGAGTCTCTGACGGCATCTGAGGGTCTCTGAGGGCATCTGAGAGTCTCTGAGGGCATCTGAGAGTCTCTGAGGGCATCTGAGAGTCTCTGAGGGCATCTGAGAGTCTCTGAGGGCATCTGAGAGTCTCTGAGGGCATCTGAGAGTCTGAGGGCATCTGAGAGTCTGAGGGCATCTGAGAGTCTCTGAGGGCATCTGAGAGTCTCTGAGGGCATCTGAGAGTCTGAGGGCATCTGAGAGTCTGAGGGCATCTGAGGGCATCTGAGAGTCTGAGGGCATCTGAGAGTCTCTGAGGGCATCTGAAAGTCTCTGAGGACATCTGAGAGTCTCTGAAGATATCTAAGAGTTCATAAAGGTGTCTGAAAGTCTCTAAAGGTATCTGAGAGTCTCTGAAGATATCTAAGAGTACATAAAGGTGTCTGAAAGTCTCTAAAGGCATCTGAGAGTCTCTGAAGATATCTAAGAGTTCACAAAGGTGTCTGAAAGTCTCTGAAGGTATCTGAGAGTCCCTGAAGGTATCGGAGAGTCGGTATCAGTTCTTAAAGAATGACATTCGAACTAAAGAAGATCAATGGTTCAGGGTCCCTGACTGCATTGGGGTCATTCAGTCATTGAGACTCACTGAGAAATTTGTTTGACAGCCCTGATGCTAGGCAGAGGTAATTAGGAAATCCTAAAAATTGATTGTAAGGCCGACGAAAGAGATGAGCGAGAGAGACTCGTACATAGGCTGAGAACACAGAACCAACAGTATCATGAGCCCCAAACTGCCCTGTCAATACCAGGCCGAGAGCAGTCGCCTGGCTCGCACAGTCGAGCGTCTGCACGCCGCTCTCAGCAAGAAGCGTCACCAGTTGCGCGCCATCCGACAGCAGTCGCAGCAGCCGCAGTCGGCCTGTCGCAATCAAGGACCCGACGATGACAACAATGCCACCGATGTAGAATTGGCCGAAGCCGAAGTGGCCGAAGTGGCCGCCGAGCTGACCAGAGCGCGCCGAGAGATCGAACGCCTGCTGGCCGCGAACTCCGTTGAATGGTCCCGGCGGCAGCTGGCCGAAACTCGTCTAGCCGTCAGCGAAGCCGAGACTCGGCGACTGCGACGCGCCCTGGCCGAAGTTGACACTAATAACAATAATAACAATGAGGAGGGCGAAGGCGAGGGCGATGCCGCTGAGCCTCGATTCGCTTCCATAGCGGAGCTTCGTCACAGTCGCCGAGTGTGCAGCCTATTGCGCGACGAAGTCGCCTCGTTGAGGCTGCGAGTTGCTCACCTGCAGTCGATGCTGGTTCGAGCCGAGGAGGCCGGACTGGCCGCTGTTGGCTGCTGCTTGGACGGGTGAGTTGCATTGCTGACTGAGCTGGGCGTTGGTTTGAGATCTTTGGTGTCTTGGATGTATCCTGGGAATGGGTGAAGGGTGTCTGTGCTGGATGGGGTGTGTCTGTGATGGATGAAGAGTGTCTGTGATGGATGGGGGTGTCTGTGATGAATGAAGAGCTGTCTGTGATGGATGGGGGTGTCTGTGATGAATGAAGGGCTGTCTGTGATGGATGGGGGCGTCTCTGATGAATGAGGTATCTGTGATGGGGGGTTTCACAAACTCGAAATTTCACAACGTCGAAAGCACCTTCTTTCACAAGGTCGAAATTTCACAACGATGAAAACTACTGCATAGTTCTTGCTATATTAAGTTTTCGATGTTGTGAAATTTCGACCTTGTGAAAGCATCCCCTGTGATGAATGGGGGTGTCTGTAATGGATGATGAAGGTTGTTTGCGATGGATGGGGGTGTCTGTAATGGATGATGAAGGTTGTCTGCGATGGATGGGGGTGTCTGTAATGGATGATAAAGGTTGTCTGCGATGGATGGGGGTGTCTGTGATGGATGGGGGTGTTTGCGATGGATGATGAAGGTTGTCTGCGATGGATGGGGGTGTCTGTGATGGATGATGAAGGTTGTCTGCGATGGATGGGGGTGTCTGTGATGGATGATGAAGGTTGTCTGCAATGGATGGGGGTGTCTGTGATGGATGAAGGGCTGTCTGTGATGGATGAAGGGCTGTCTGTGATGAATGAAGGGCTGTCTGTGATGGATGGGGGTGTCTGTGATGGATGGGGATGTCTGTGATGGATGAAGGGTGTCTTCGATGGATGGGGGTATCTGATGGATGAAGGGTGTCTGTGATGGATGAAGGGTGTCTGTGATGGATGAAGGGTGTCTGTGATGGATGGGGGTGTCTGTGATAGATAGGGGTGTCTGATCGATGGCCATCTCTATGATGGATGTGTCTGTGATGGATGGGGGTGTCTGTGATGGATGGGGATGCCTGTGATGGATGGGGGTGTCTGTGATGGATGGGGGTGTCTGTGATAGATGGGGGTGTCTGTGATGGATGGGGGTGTCTGTGATGGATGGGGGTGTCTGTGATGGATGGGGGTGTCTGTGATGGATGAAGGGTGTCTTCGATGGATGGGGGTATCTGATCGATGAAGGGTGTCTGTGATGGATGAAGGGTGTCTGTGATGGATGAAGGCTGTCTGTGATGGATGAAGGGTGTCTGTGATGGATGGAGGTGTCTGTGATGGATGGGGATGTCTGTGATGGATGAAGGGTGTCTTCGATGGATGGGGGTATCTGATCGATGAAGGGTGTCTATGATGGATGAAAGGTGTCTGTGATGGATGGGGGTGTCTGTGATGGATGAAGGGTGTCTGTGATGTATGGAGACCTATAAATGGTTTCCTAGAAGTCATGAATGGTGACTGGGAATGGCTGTCTAAGAGTATCCAAATGATGTGCAAACTTTTAAAGACGCAGTGCGCAGTTGTCTACTATCTACATAGCGCAATAAATTCAACTGCCGCACAGGACGATGGACGACGACGGCTTCAGCCGGCTGTGCGCCGAAGACGCCAACGCAAACCGGCTGAATGGCGGCGCTTTGCTGGGCCCCATCGCTACTGAGGCGAATACGAAGTCGCAGTTTATCAGTCCTGTAGACGATGCTGAGCCCAGCTTTGCCCAGTGCGTTGGCAAGAGCAGCTTTCACCGGGTGAACCATAAGCTCGCCGACAATGTCAATGATCAAACGTGCACCGGAAAAGTCGACGAAGAAAAAGGCATCGACAATGTCGACGGAGGAAAAGTCACCGACAGTGTCGACGGAAGAAAGGTCACCGACAATGTCGACGGAGGAAAAGACACCGACAATGTCGACGGAGGAAAAGGCATCAACAATGTCGACGGAGGAAAAGACACCGACAATGTCGACGGAGGAAAAGACACCGACAATGTCGACGAAGGAAAAGACACCGACAATGTCGACGGAGGAAAAGACACCGACAATGTCGACGGAGGAAAAGACACCGACAATGTCGACGGAGGAAAAGACACCGACAATGTCGACGGAGGAAAAGACACCGACAATGTCGACGGAGGAAAAGACACCGACAATGTCGACGGAGGAAAAGACGCAGACAATGTCGACGAAGGAAAAGACACCGACAATGTGGACGGAGGAAAAGACGCAGACAATGTCGACGAAGGAAAAGACACCGAAAATGTCGACGATGGAAAAGGCACCGATAATGTCGACCTAGGAAAAGGCACCGACAATGTCGACGGAGGAAAAGGCACCGACAGTGTCGACGGAAGAAAAGACATCGACAATGTCGACGGAGGAAAAGGCACCGACAGTGTCGCAGACTAGTACACGGAGAATATTTTGTCTGAAAAGCTGTTTTACTTTACTCAATCAACCATGTTGCAATATATTTAGTTAACAGAATATATATTACAATTTAAATTGATAACAATCAGGAATTTTTATGCCTGTATTGATTCATTATTCATATTTTTATCACATTGTCTGAAGTTGGTATTGTATATTAAGGAGTGCTTTTTTTACTTCTACCACGTCTGTACTTGTTATCTAGTTCAGTCTCTGCTGTAAGACCAGGTGCGCTTGTTCTTATTTTGCATTTCTACCCTCTGTTTAATTGCCTTAGCGACGGCTGTTACTAACGCACTAGGCACTACTATGCTCCCTACCGTTTTCTACCTGACTACAAACGCAGTTTTTTATACACCTTTTTGCTAGTCTATTTATTATTATTGTCTTTGTAATTGAGTTGCTGTGCTAATTTGTCCATTTCTGTTTTACATATCAGGATAATGCCTACTTACAGTAGTTTCCCCTTGCAAAGTTGGCCTAGATTGGTTGCATTCAGCTGTTTTACATATCAGGATAATGCCTACTTACAGTAGTTTCCCCTTGCAAAGTTGGCTTAGATTGGTTGCATTCTGTTTTACATATCAGGATAATGCCTACTTACAGTAGTTTCCCCTTGCAAAGTTGGCCTAGATTGGTTGCATTCAGCTGTTTTACATATCAGGATAATGCCTACTTACAGTAGTTTCCCCTTGCAAAGTTGGCTTAGATTGGTTGCATTCTGTTTTACATATCAGGATAATGCCTACTTACAGTAGTTTCCCCTTGCAAAGTTGGCCTAGATTGGTTGCATTCAGCTGTTTTACATATCAGGATAATGCCTACTTACAGTAGTTTCCCCTTGCAAAGTTGGCCTAGATTGGTTGCAGTTTAGACTATTTATTTATTATTTAATTACCTTGCTTATTTATATAAGCGCCGCGATATTTTTGTTACTACATAGTTCTTTTATTTTGTTTGAAGTGCGTGTGGAATCAAAGTCGCATGCCATATCGTGGATTAATTAGTTTTTAAAGAATTTTTTAATACTTGGGTATAAAATAAATAAAAATATCGCTATTAATAAATTTCAATTTCGAGGTTCTATAATAATCCAGCCAATTTTTATTTATTCTTTTTAAAAATCTTTTTTAAGTATAATATAAAAATAGGAGTAAAAATCGAGTCGGGTTTCAGTAGAGCCGATCGGGATGTGAATTAAGATATTTCTAAGTTGGATTTTGTGCGATAATTTTTTTATTCGTCATATTTCTGCTGTTCCAGTTAATTTATGCGCGGCAATCATCGGAGTGCTGGGCCTGGTCGCAACTCTGCTAGTTACCATAGCAACCAGGGCAACAGAGACGGCGTCAGTAACTACCATGGCAACGTAGCTGGCGTCAGTCGTTACCATGGTAACAAAGGTGGCGGTAATCGTTACTATGGCAACAGAGGCGGTGTCAGTGGATATCATGGCAACGGAGGCTTTGTTTCTCGTTACCATGGCAACCGAGGTGGCAGAATTTCATTGCCAAATTCTGACCAGGACAAGCGAAGCTTTCTGCAACAGCTCGGCTCCAGTGCCAACCCCACCAGCAGCAGTAGTTTCCATGGCAACCGAGCAGCTTCAAATCCAACGCAGGCGGAGACTGCGGCTGCGGCATACGCAGATTTTAACTCCAATCGAATCTGGCAGCTGTTCGTTGAGAAACGTCAGACCGACGCCACCTACGCCAAGAAGCTGCTGCTGAGAGACACTCTGCAGTCGATTGTGTCGCCGACATTTCAGTCGGCTGGCATTTTCATTGTCGGTTCGTCGCTGAACGGATTCGGCACGAATAGCACGGATCTGGATCTCTGCTTGATGCTTACCAGTCAGGAGCTGCATCAGAAACGGGAGGCTGCGGCTGTGCTCACAATGATGCTTAAGCCGCTAAGGCAGTGCAGATTTCTCAACAGTGTCCAGCTGATTCACGCTAAGGTAAGCACATCGTTTATATTTCATGCTGAAATTATTGTGTACTATGCTACCTGTTATTCCGTAGTATGTAAGGAGTGTCGTAATTTTTTTTAATTTTTTTGCACCGATAGGTAAGAAGAGAGAGGCGAAGGTTGGGGTGGTTGTCTCGCTAAAAAAAGCAGACCAACTTTAAAAGTGCACAAACTCGAAATTTTACAAGATTGTGTCAAAACAGTTTATGACTGTTTGTGTGTCGAATTTGAATCGGATTTGTAAAATTGCAGCAACGCTTTCGAAGATCTAGTAAAAAAATTTGCACCTTTTTAGCAGTTCTTTGTACTTTTACGCGTAGGTATCCTACTCGAGTTTTGTAACTTTTAATGTAGCCTAAAAGATTTTCCGTTGTGAGTTTAGGGTGGGTGGAAAATTTGGCGTTATTTGGCTGAGCGGTTTGGGAGTCCATAGCGAACAAATTTGTACACCGACAGACAGACAGACAGACAGACAGACAGACAGACAGACAGACAGACACTAAGACACTAAGACACTAAGACACTAAGACAGACATACCAGTTTATGTGTGTTTACATGGACTGTTTATTTGATAATGCCTTAGGATCACCAGATTTTTTAACTAAACTAGTAAAAATATTGTCAGTGCCGTCCCCTGAGATCAGATTGTTTATTCTCTAAACCTTTAAAACCTTAAATCAATTAGTTGGAAAACGAAAGGTGTTCGCCGAAGTGAAGCAAATAAGCGGAATTATACATGGGATTAATTATACTTTGAAAACGAAAGGTGTTCGCCGAAGTGAAGCAAATAAGCGGCATTATACATGGGATTAATTATGCTTTGAAAATGAAAGGTGTTCCGCCGAAATGAAGCAAATAAGCGGCATTATACATGGGATTAATTATGCTTTGAAAATGAAAGGTGTTCCGCCGAAATGAAGCAAATAAGCGGCATTATACATGGGATTAATTATACTTTGAAAACGAAAGGTGTTCGCCGAAGTGAAGCAAATAAGCGGCATTATACATGGGATTAATTATGCTTTGAAAATGAAAGGTGTTCCGCCGAAATGAAGCAAATAAGCGGAATTATACATGGGATTATTTATAGTTTGAAAATGAAAGGTGTTCGCCGAAGTGAAGCAAATAAGCGGCATTATACATGGGATTATTTATAGTTTGAAAATGAAAGGTGTTCGCCGAAGTGAAGCAAATAAGCGGCATTATACATGGGATTAATTATACTTTGAAAACGAAAGGTGTTCGCCGAAATGAAGTAAATAAGCGGCATTATACATGGGATTATTTATAGTTTGAAAATGAAAGGTGTTCGCCGAAGTGAAGCAAATAAGCGGCATTATACATGGGATTAATTATACTTTGAAAATGAAAGGTGTTCCGCCGAAATGAAGCAAATAAGCGGCATTATACATGGGATTATTTATAGTTTGAAAATGAAAGGTGTTCGCCGAAGTGAAGCAAATAAGCGGCATTATACATGGGATTAATTATACTTTGAAAATGAAAGGTGTTCCGCCGAAATGAAGCAAATAAGCGGCATTATACATGGGATTATTTATAGTTTGAAAATGAAAGGTGTTCGCCGAAGTGAAGCAAATAAGCGGAATTATACATGGGATTAATTATACTTTGAAAACGAAAGGTTTTCGCCGAAATGAAGTAAATAAGCGGCATTATACATGGGATTATTTATAGTTTGAAAATGAAAGGTGTTCGCCGAAGTGAAGCAAATAAGCGGAATTATACATGGGATTAATTATACTTTGAAAACGAAAGGTTTTCGCCGAAATGAAGTAAATAAGCGGCATTATACATGGGATTATTTATAGTTTG
Source organism: Macrostomum lignano (assembly GCA_002269645.1). Lineage (NCBI taxonomy): Eukaryota > Metazoa > Platyhelminthes > Macrostomidae > Macrostomum > Macrostomum lignano. The sequence goes on from NIVC01001003.1 coordinate 192,126, forward strand.
AAAATGAAAGGTGTTCGCCGAAGTGAAGCTAGTTAATCTCAAGGCCTCTACATTACAAAGCTGAACAGCAATACTAATTTGGCTCATATTTACAGGTTTGAGGTTTTCAGCTAGTCAATCGATATTTTAAGTAAAAAATCACTCAATCTGGCACAGAAAAATGTATATAAGAACGCATAAATGTTAAGAATAAGATACATTAGTTTTACTTGACACTACTAAAGAGGTTTTCTAGCTGCATTCGTACATAAATTGAAGCTATAGCCAACACTACTCGTATTTTAAAAAATTGACAAATTGGAGTACAGAGAATTTGTCAAGATTTAACAGTTTTATGAGCCATTTGAACCAATCACTGCTTTCGGAGCTTCTGTAATTCATTGGAGAATTTGCTCTTCAGCTTCAAAACTGGCCGGTCTTTCAGAGCCGGCTCATCCCGTTTAAGTTGTTGCAAGGCGTGCAGACCTGGCACCTTGCCTCCTGATTCTTCGAGCATCCTGGGAAAAGCGCGTCTGAATGCTGCCTCCTCTTCTGCTGACCATTTAACATGCAACTGCTTCACTTTCTTCACAGAGTTGCCACTTTTTTTATTTCAGCAGGAGGCTCATAAAGAGGGTCCTCACTTTCAGAATCAGTAGGCTTTATTGTCGGCGTTGTCCTCTTCTGCTTTTGAAGCGATAAAGGTGCGCAAAGATGATCAAGCTCGTCGGATTGTTGCACTGGATTTTCATTCTCCTTAAGTGATAGAGGTGCGCAAAGATGATCAAGCTCGTCGGATTGTTGCACTGGATTTTCGTTCTCCTTAAGTGATAGAGGTGCGCAAAGATGATCAAGCTCATCGGATTGTTGCACTGGATTTTCGTTCTCCTTAAGTGATAGAGGTAAATAAAAAAGAATGATAGAATGATAAAAGAATCCCTCCGATTCTTTTAAGTCGGCATCAATGTCGTTAATCTTTATTTCTTCCAGCGTTTTGCCTTTCAGTTGCCCCAGCTTTCCTGCCTCGATCGCCAACATGAGTTTGCCCAACTCGATCGATCCGACCCAGCTCGATCGTTCTTATGTAAACGATAAAAAGTGTAATGCACCTTGATCATACATGCGCAACCTTGGGAATCACCCGGCCGCCTCTATTGGCAACACACACATGTAAGTCGCTATTGGCTGAGAGCAGTCACGTGACTACTATTCCGTCCAATAGCGACTTACATGTGTGTGTTGCCAATAGAAACGGCCGAGTGAATCCCAAGGTTGCGCCCAAGCATGACCTTGATGCTATGGTCCAGGTGCCTCGAAAGCCAGCCTAATTCATTCTCATTCAGCTCCAGCACTTGGGACGCAGTTGCAACATACTTTCGTAACTTTGTCGAAGTTAGTCGCTCAGGATGCCTTAGCTCTTGGCAGAATGAGACAACGTTTTGAATGGCTTCAAAAGGAGACATGTACCGCAGGCCATTCAGCTGACTAAAGACGTATTCGTTTTTTTCGGGACAAGGACGAGCGCTGATAAGACCATCAATTAGCAGACCGACTTCTGTAGGCACGAGTAGAGGCACAGGATTTTCCGCTCGCTTTCCACGAACCCGTGGAAGTAACATTCGGTCTTTTATTTGAAACTCAAGATCACCGAGAACAGTTTGTGTCGTGTCGTCATTTTCATTTTGTTTGACCTTTTTTGCGGCTTCCCAGTTATGTAAAATCAATCGAAAAGTTTCAGAAGCTCGTCTTCTATTAAAACTCATGAGTCGAACTGCAATAAGTTCAGCTGCCTTTTTCCGTAATGCAGGCTCAGCCAAATCTTGAATTCTCTGCTCACTTAACGAGTGCTTGAGAAAGTATGTAATAGTCTTGATATCTTCCGTCAGAGGCAAAGTGTCATATTTGTCCGACTTTCTCTCCTTCAGTGTTAAAAGTGCAATGGTGGATACCTTTCGCTTCCAAATGCTTTCAAAGACAGATAGTTATAAAGTTACGTCTTTCCTCGACTTTAGTGGGAAGATCAGCCTTTAAAGCGGAGACTAACGAAATTTCTGCAGCAGTTTTTAAATGAAAGCCTATTTTCAAAGCTATGGATGGAACGTCAAGCTATATGAAGTTGCATCTGTCTGCTTTCTAAAAAAACCTGCTACTTGCTTTGTCGCGACAACAAGATCATCGAAGTTTGAAGCAGTTAAAATATTCTCCAGATTAATTGACGGCTGACTCACACGTTTTCTGTGAGCAATTAATAAACGAGCAAGCTCCCTCATTTTGGTTGTTACTATTTATCAGTCTGTCTTTCCTGCTGTGTAGCTTTCGAACCATTTTTTCATCTTGGTTAATAAATCTTGATAGTCTTTAGGATATTGCGATGGAAGACAAAAAGAAAGTAGTAAGCAGCGACCTTGTGAGGCTGGATCTGACCGACACGTAGCTTCAGACACTGGTTTGTATCGGCAGCGGCTCCAGTGTCGGCTGATCTCTCGTCCGTCAAAAAATCCGAAGCAGTGTATGCTCGGAATGTAGTCATTCGAGTCTTCAGGTCTGCGACCATCGGTTCTTTCCCGGCAGACAATGATTCCTCCATCCTTCTCCTTCTTGAGTACGGCAATGTTGTGAGCAAAGTCACCAAGAAGACGCAGTCTGTCCATTGCCATGTTGTAACCTGTAATAAGGAGGTGTATGGATTGACAGGATTAGGAAAGGAGGAAGATAGTCACTTCTTGTACTCGTATTTCCAGTGAATATTTTAACCCCTTAAAGTTGAAATTTACGAGCATTTACTTTCGAGAAAATATGCGTAATTTAATACAAAAGCATAATCATATATACATCGGAATTTAAGAGAACTATAGCAGCTAAAAAGACGTTTAGTTTATCTATATAGAAAACACAACGAGTCTTAAGAGCATGAATTACGCGACTGTTACCTGGTCAGTGAATCTTGTTTGTCAGACAGGAAAACAAACAAGATAACAAACAGGATAACACGATGTTTCCCTGCAGGATTCGCATGAATTACCCGACTGTTACCTGGTCAGTGAATCTTGTTTGTCAGACCTAGGATAACAAACAAGATAACAAACAGGATAACATGATGTTTCCCTGCAGGATTCGCATGAATTACCTGACTGTTACCTGATCAGTGAATCCTATTTGAATCTTGTTTGAAGCAAGGAAACGTAAGATTTCGTCTCGCAAACAGGATTCATACAAGATAAACATTTTGCATAACCGGAATAGAGCATGTTATCTTGTTTGAGCGAATGTTATCTTGTGGTGTTATCTGGTTTATTTACCAGAGGGTTACCTTCAGAATTTGCTACATGTGAAAGAGCTCGCTGTACATCTAGTTCAGAGCCATGAACATGAGTAGTATGCCGACGGATTTTCGACAACAACTGGTTGCAGAAAAAAGCAGTTATGGCGCTTCTTCTCGAAAGAGCGAACTACTGGCTTCATAGCAGCCGGATACTCTTCATTACTGCAAGCATAAACAAAATCTTTTAGCGAAGGATGCAAATCACTATCGAAGTAAGACAATGGATGAAGCTCGATATCACTAAATCAATAATACTCTCAGCCTCTGAGACGTCAGCTACGCTACATTCAGCCGTGAAGTATCCGTCCATACATTTTTCTGAAATTCTGCAATTAAAAAATGCCTCGGTATCACTATCATCTTCGTCCGTCGCATCCAAATCAACCTTCTGCGTTCAACTACTGCAACAAGGACGAGATGGCGCACATCTAGCAGAAATGGGCGGACTTCGACGGGAATATGATGCGGCATTTCCACAATTAGCAACGAATTTCTAAGTCGGTCTTTGGTCATCAACGCCGCTCTTAGTCGGTCTCTGGCTATCAGAGCCGATCTTAGTCGGTCTCTGGCTATCAGAGCCGATCTTAGTCGGTCTCTGGCTATCAGAGCCGCTCTTAGTCGGTCTCTAACTATCAGAGCCGATCTTAGTCGGTCTCTGGCTATCAGCGCCGCTCCTAGTCGGTCTCTGGCTATCAGAGCCGCTCTTAGTCGGTCTCTGGCTATCAGAGCCGCTCTTAGTCGGTCTCTAACTATCAGCGCCGCTCCTAGTCGGTCTCTGGCTATCAGAGCCGCTCTTAGTCGGTCTCTGGCTATCAGAGCCGATCTTAGTCGGTTTCTGGCTATCAGAGCCGCTCTTAGTCGGTCTCTAACTATCAGAGCCGATCTTAGTCGGTCTCTGGCTATCAGAGCCGCTCTTAGTCGGTCTCTGGCTATCAGCGCCGATCTTAGTCGGTCGCCGTTTGTCAGAAAGATGTTTGGAGGCAAGCATACCGGACGCTTTCTTCATAAATTTCTCTTCACTAGTTCGTAGATTAATGGCTTTGAGCGCTTCGGCCTTGCTCACGTTTTTTACTGATCGAAATGGCAGTCTTCGGCTCAGCCTCAGCATCGTCTTGGAGATCCGAAGAGGCCGCTGCTACCATCGGGACCGTGACGTCGCTTGTCATCTATGGAGAAAGTACAGTTTGTCAGGGTTGTCAGTCAGAACGTGAACGCGTACATACATTGCTGGCAGCTTCGGAAGGGTTTAGGTGGACCCACCCTAACACTTTCTCTACCCATTTAGACTCATTAGACAACATACACTCCTTGACAGTGTAGAGAGGGTTTTGCTGGACTCACCCCAATACCCAGTTGGACTTATCAGTCAACATAGACTCTTTACTGTAGAGAGGGTTTAGCTGGACCCACCCCAACACTTTTCTGAACCCATTTTCATTTATCAGCCAACATACACTCCTGACAGTGTATACAGGGTTTAGCTGGACCCACCCAACACTTTTCTAAACCCAGTTTCATTTATCAGCCAACATACACTCCTGACAGTGTATACAGGGTTTAGCTGGACCCACCCAACACTTTTCTAAACCCAGTTTCATTTATCAGCCAACATAAACTCCTGATAGTGTAGACAGGGTTTACATGTCTGTCTGTCTGTCTGTCTGTGGGTTCGGACCCACCCAACACTTTTCTAAACCCAGTTAGACTTGTCTGCTAACATATTCCTGACAGTGTAGAGAGGGCTTAGCTGCTAGAAATTCGCATTTTCCTACCTTTTTCTCGTTTTTTCCTTTGCAGCATTTTTTAAAGCATTTTTCTGTAAAGTTAATAAGGGTAGGTTTTGTGAGCGATTTTATAAATATCTTTAGCTTATAGATCCTTTAAATGTGAAACAGAACTCACCACAAGTCGAGTGCTTAGATTGCAGTACTGCCGGGGGTATGTCTCTTTTCGGTTCCCAAGTATTGCTCATGCTAGAATATTAAATACTAGCTGTGATTTTTTACTTAAAACTGACTTATGAAATACACTTGCAATAGCAGAATAGTGATGCGTCTCGAAACTTACCTTGAATATCTCTTCCACTTTACAAAGACCTTCTTTGCGGTGCACTTCACAATGCGCTCCACATAGTACGCTTTAGCCGTATTGGCGTGAATTTTTAAATTGCTGTTCGGCATTGCGTAGTTTGGAGCATACGCTGTACAATGATGTACCTACGTACAACAATAGGATATACTCAGTCTATGTAGCAGCTTTTGTAATCCAAGCGTATATTGGATAAATAAGAAAAAGTATCAACACGAAGCCGATGCCAAGGAAGCATTGGGAAAATTGTCTTGTTTTTCTGGCTCTATTTATAAGATGGTTTATCTGGACCCCGAATTAATTCTGCCTCATCTTTCTCCTGGACCAATAGGATTCGCTCGGGATGGTGTGGGTGAATGGGGGACTGCACATAAGGGAAGGGCCTGGCCTTAGCCCGTACATCTTCCACTCTTCAGTTTCGATTTGCTCGCCATGAGTGTATGTGGTTTAGCTGGAACCTAACTTTATTGAACCTTAAGAACCAGTAAAATCATTTGGGGAAGGGTTAGGGGTCGGTTCGATGGAGTGGAGAGTTAGGTTTTAACACAAACCCTCAGTCATGTTGCTCTATATAGATATATACTCATATATATATAGCATGTATGTATATATGTATTGATGTATACATGATGTATTGATGTATACATCAATATACGTATCTCGTAGACAGGATACGGAGTGAGTGATCTTAGTTTCCGTTCTCTTATTTGAATAGATAATTGAAGTTTTTGAAGGACACCATTCAAATCAGGAAATTAAATAAGCTACGAATGGAGGCATCCCGTCCAGTAGCAACAATTAATGCTAATCCCCTATTTGACGCCAGCATGGCTAACAGCAACACATATTTCTAAACTATACATAAATTCTGCAGTTCCATTGATCTATATTGGTTCTATAGCATAAAAATACTTTTCCCACGTTCTATTTCCAAAGCACTATATCACAAAAAAATTTAATAAAACTTTATTTGACTTACAAAGTGTCTGTTAAACATACGCTTTGTATGTCTATTTTTATATGTCTTCGGGTTAAGTGGACCTCAGCCACGTAATTTACATAGACTATGTAAAAAGTCCACGTAAACTGAAATGCTTATAATTTCGATACGCTAATACTTCCAGTAGTAAATTTTCACACACAGTGTCAATACAATACAGAATCAACAAAAGAACTGAAAGCTTCGAAACCTAGATTAAAAAAAAGAAAAAAAAGAAAGAACTGAAACCTAGATTATAAAATACGTGGATATCTTGCTGTTTTCAATACTACTCATAGTAATTATGATACTAATCAGCATTCTGTTAACGCACTTTCCCTGACTTCAGGTGCCAATTATTAAGTTTCGCGACACTGTCAGTCAACTAGACTGCGACCTGAACATCAACAATCCCATCGGTATTTACAACACGCACCTCATGGCCGCATACGCCAAATGCGACTGGCGCGTCCGGCCCCTTGTGATGTTCGTGAAGCTGTGGGCGCAGTCGCTGGGGTGCAGGACGCCAGTCAGGGCCGGCTGTCAAGCTACAGTCTGGCACTGATGACAGTGCAGTACCTGCAGGCTGGCTGCAGTCCCCCTGTGCTGTACAGTCTGCAGTCCTTGTATCCCCAGGTGTTCGACTACAACAGGCCGTACACAGAGATTGACATGCGAGTGCAGTTGCCATGGGAGGAGTTGAGGTCGCAGAACTGCCAGAATTTGGGCCAACTGTTTTCCGGATTCGTGCAGTACTATTCGGAATTCGACTGGCGCGGCTTCAGCGTGAGCGTGAGGCTGGGCAAGCCGCTGCCAATCCAGCTGGCATACAGACTGGTGCCTGCTCAAGAGCTGCAGGGTGCTATGAAATTTAAGATCTACATCGAGGAGCCGTTCTCCCTGACCAACGCTGCCAGATCCGTCCACAGAGACGAAGTGTTCGCCCAGATTCAGCGAGCGTTTCGCGTCACCGCCCAGTCGTTGCGCAATCAGCGCAGCCTCTCCGACATCTTGAATAATCCAGTGTGAATTGTGAAGTCCAGTGTAACAAATACGTACCAGTTGGGATAATTGATCAGATGCATTTTATTGTGTAAATTCTTTTAATTACTTTGTGAATAAATGGATACCCTGCATTGACTTATTTTCGAAGCCTTCGTTTTTTCTTGAGTCTTGAATTTATGGCTTTTTACTAGTACATGACGCAGTTACTTGTTACAACGCTCGTATACCAGCTGATTTTTTGTAAATTATGTAGCCATTTGCAAATAGAACATTATGAGCAGTGCACAAGTTTATTGAACCTGTGAAGCTCGTCCGTGTTCTCTGTAGTAATGACTCTCAGATTATTACTGCTGTGACTCTCAGATGCTTACTGCTGTGACTCTCAGATGCTTACTGCTGTGACTCTCAGATGCTTACTGCTGTGACTCTCAGATGATTACTGCTGTGACTCTCAGATGCTTACTGCTGTGACTCTCAGATGCTTACTGCTGTGACTCTCAGATGCTTACTGTTGTGGCCTGTGACTCTCAGATGCTTACTGTTGTGACTCTCAGATGCTTACTGCTGTGACTCTCAGATGCTTACTGCTGTGACTCTCAGATGATTACTGTTGTGACTCTCAGATGCTTACTGTTGTGACTCTCAGATGCTTACTGCTGTGACTCTCAGATGCTTACTGCTGTGACTCTCAGATGCTTACTGCTGTGACTCTCAGATGATTACTGTTGTGACTCTCAGATGCTTACTGTTGTGACTCTCAGATGCTTACTGCTGTGACTCTGAGATGCTTACTGTTGTTAGTTTTAGGTGTGCACTGCTGTCATTATTAAATCAAAGATACCAGTGGCAGCTAGTGCTTATAAGCAAAACTATTCACGTGTACAAGCGAGTTGAAAATCAACACAGTTCTTAAAATTGAGTAAATTTTACACAGCTTGTGCACCGCATTGCAGCCAGCCAGCTGGCCACCAGATGCAGGGCTACGAGCAGACGCTGGCGCTTAGCCATTACTACGCTTGGAACTCCTTGGCTGACCTGCTGGGCCGGCAGCCGACCATCACCACAGCTGGTAGCGGCGGCGGAGCCGGCGGAGCTCCTGGCAGCGGCGGCGCCGGATTCGGCGGCTTTGGCGGCGGCAACCGCCAGCGGCCGGGCCGGGGGGCATCGTTTGGCCGGTTCTACGGCTGCGGCGGGCCGAAACGCGGCGGCTTCGGGCCCGGCTTTGGCAGCGGCAGGCCCGGCGGCAGTTCTTCGCGATTCCACAGCGCCGGCGGAGGCGGCCCGAGACAGTCTATGGAAATACAACCGCCGCCGCCACCACCACCACCGCCTCAGCAGCAACCCAACGGGGTGAGTGTGGCGGCAGGCATAGCTGGATCCCATAGTCGATCGTTTTTATGCCTTTTCGCCAGCCTACGAGTATTTGACCCACGAGACCACCATTGACCTTTATTTCATCCACCGACCGTCTTTAACCTACGACCAAGGTCTTTGACCCACCATTTACGGTCTTTGACCCACCACCGACGGTTTCTGACTCACCACTGAGGTCTTTGACCCACCACCGACACTTTGACCCACCGCCGACGGTTTCTGACTCGCCACTGAGGTCTTTGACCCACCGCCGACACTTTGACCCACCGCCGACGGTTTCTGACTCGCCACTGAGGTCTTTGACCCACCGCCGACACTTTGACCCGCCACCGAATCTCTTTGACCCGCCACCGACACTTTGACCTGCCACCGACTCTCTTTGACCCGCCGCCGATACTTTGACCCACCGCCGACTCTCTTTGACCCATTGCCGACACTTTGACCCGCCACTGATGCTTTGACCCGCCACCGACACTTTGACCCGCCACCGACTCTCTTTGACCCACCGCCGACACTTTGACCCATCACCGACATTTGGACCCACCATTGAGTTCTTTGACCCATCACCGACACTTGGACCAACCATTGAGTTCTTTGACCCATCACTGACACTTTGACCCGCCACCGACACTTTGACCCACCACCGATGCTTTGACCCGCCACCGACACTTTGACCCGTCACCGACACTTTGACCCGCCACCAACACTTTGACCCTCCACCGATGCTTTGACCCGCCACCGACACTTTGACCCGCCACCGATGCTTTGACCCACCACCGACACTTTGACCCGCCACCGACACTTTGATCCACCACCGACACTTTGACCCGCCACCGACACTTTGATCCAAAATTGAGTTCATTAACCCACCGTCGACTCTATTTGACCCACCGCAGTTGCCTCCCCAGGCGCCCCAGCTGCCGCCGCCAGCTACCCTATCATCCTCGCCAGCGGATTCGATGGCGGCCTACGCCGAATGGAACTCTGGCCGAATCTGGCAGCTATTTGTTGAGAAACGCCAAACCGACGCCACCTACGAGAGGAAGCTGATGCTCAGAGACGCCCTGCTGTCAGTTGTGTCCGCTTCGTTTCACTCGGCCGGCCTGTTTATTGTGGGCTCGTCTATGAATGGATTTGGCACCGATTGGGCCGACTTGGACCTGTGCCTGACCATCAATGACCGCGAGCTGGACCAGAAGCGGGACCAAGTGTTGAATCATTTGAAACGGCCACTGTGCCAGTGCCGCTTCATCACTAATATTGAGCTGATTCGAGCTAAGGTGCGTCAATTAAATCGCTGTCTGATATGGAGACCCTTTTTTATCAAGTTTAGTTCTATGTTCAGCATCTGGTCATTGGGTTTTGCTATATGGTCAGCACCTGCTAATTAGGTTTAGTTCTATTGTCAGCACCTGCTAATTAGGTTTAGTTCTATGCTCAGCACATGCTAATTACATTCAGTTCTATGCTCAGCACCTGCTAATTACATTCAGTTCTATGCTCAGCACCTGCTAATTAGGTTCAGTTATATGCTCAGCACCTGCTAATTACATTCAGTTCTATGCTCAGCACCTGCTAATTACATTCAGTTCTATGCTCAGCACCTGCTAATTACATTCAGTTCTATGCTCAGCACCTGCTAATTACATTCAGTTCTATGCTCAGCACCTGCTAATTACATTCAGTTCTATGCTCAGCACATGCTAATTACATTCAGTTCTATGTTCAGCACCTGGTTAATGGGTTAACAACAAGTTTAGCAACTGGTCATAGGTTAATGAGGTTCGGTGCTTATCTTTAACCTGTCACAGTCTAATGCCTTAATAAAACTATTAAGATCAAGAGCTTGCAACTGCAGTCTACATCCCAAAAAAACAAAAATCCTCAGGTCTCTATTTTGAAGTTTCACGACACAAAGACCGGTCTAGACTGCGACCTGAACATCAACAATCCCATCGGTATTTACAACACGCACCTCATGGCCGCATACGCCAAATGCGACTGGCGCGTCCGGCCCCTTGTGATGTTCGTGAAGCTGTGGGCGCAGTCGCTGGGGGTGCAGGACGCCAGTCAGGGCCGGTTGTCAAGCTACAGTCTGGCACTGATGACAGTGCAGTACCTGCAGGCTGGCTGCAGTCCCCCTGTGCTGTACAGTCTGCAGTCCTTGTATCCTCAGGTGTTCGACTACAACAGGCCGTACACAGAGATTGACATGCGAGTGCAGTTGCCATGGGAGGAGTTGAGGTCACAGAACTGCCAGAATTTGGGCCAACTGTTTTCCGGATTCGTGCAGTACTATTCGGAATTCGACTGGCGCGGCTTCAGCGTGAGCGTGAGGCTGGGCAAGCCGCTGCCAATCCAGCTGGCACTGAAGCTGATTCCAGCTCACGAACAGCTGCTCACCGCCAACAGCTACAAGATCTACGTGGAGGAGCCGTTCTCCCTGACCAACGCTGCCAGATCCGTCCACAGCGACGAAGTGTTCGCCCAGATTCAGCGAGCTTTTCGCGTCACCGCCCAGTCGTTGCGCAATCAGCGCAGCCTCTCCGACATCTTGAGTAATTCGAGCCAGGCCTGAGCTCGATACGATTGACTTTCTCTCGGAGAGCGGCTGTGTTTATTTTATTTTGAATTTATCAAGCGCTTTCAGTAAAACAGTTTTTTGTGCTGTTTCTGCATATACAGCGCAGGCTTTTCTATATTTAAGTTTTCTATTCTTTCATTTTATCTTTGATGAGTTCTCTTTTAGCAATGCTTTTATTTGAAGTTTTCACAAGTCTTTCCGTCTGAATTTAATTCAACTTTTTCTCAACATTTGCTTTCATTCTTCGTTTTCCATCTTAAGCCTACTTTTGTTATGAAAAAAAATGACTCAAAAAAACAAAACTGCTCACCGAGGTACCGCCACATGTTTGCATTAGTTGTTTCGTCTTCCACAATAAGATCCGCTTCCGTACCCTGTACCAGTGCGCTGCCAGATGTGTGTAGTTTCTAATCCAGACTATGATAATAACTGCGACCTAGTTTCCTCGCTTCACAAACAGACTGACCCCCCATCAAATTGTCACGCAAAACCTCAAAGCTCAAACCTGTCGGAAAAAGATTGAACAATAAAACTTACTCTTACTGGAATTTTTTGCAACCCAGATCAAACCTGTGGTCCCTGTCTTGTTTTTATCCTGGTCTCGAATTTGATACAAGAAAATCTGTCACAAGTTTTCAAGCGACCGTGCCATGTCGTCTGCGAACTAATAATTAATGATTCATTTTTGTGTTCTCCGTAATAAAAATGGTAAGAAATCGCATTCTGCAATAACCTCACGGTTTTCTCATCCCAGAGAAATTCTGTGTTCTCTGTTTCATTTTTCCACTTTGAATTTTTACTAGGGCTCTGTTTTAGTTGTAGGACTAGCAATCAGCCCCCCCCCTGTTGGAGAGGCAACAAATGTTGGAATAATTTTTTAATTAACTATATATGATGCTTCTGACCTCGCAGCCATGACATCTCAATCATCCCCCTCCCTTAAGCCTTGACATCTCAGTCATTCCTCCTGTAAGCCTTGACATCTCAGTCATTCCTCCTGTAAGCCTTGACATCTCAGTCATTCCTCCCGTAAGCCTTGGCATCTCAACCATTCCCCCGTAAGCCTTGACATCTCAGTCATTCCCCCCCCCTAAGCCTTGACATCTCAGTCATTTCCCCCCCCTTAAGCCTTGACATCTCAGTCATTCCTCATGTAAGCCTTGACATCTCAACCAATTCTCCCTTAAGCCTTGACATCTCAGTCATCCCCCCCCCTAAGCCTTGACGTAGGCTCACGTAGGCTTAGGCTATACGTGAGTAGTATTAGCATCAAAAAGCACCGCATTGATGTCCGCATGGCCAATCGCACTGTGAAGGACGCGCACACGGTGCACGGCACCAATCCGCAGTATTTGATAGAAAAAATCATTCGTTCCCGAATCTACGAGTGCCGATACTGGAAGGAGGAGTGCTTCGCCGTCAACGAGGAGCTGCTTGTTGAACGGGCCGTCGCTCTCAAGTACATCGGCGGAGTACACGGCGGCAACATTAAACCGACTCCGTTTCTCTGCCTGACATTGAAGATGCTGCAGATCCAGCCAGCCAAGGACATCATTATCGAGTTCATTCGCCAGAAAGATCATAAATATGCTCGCGCTCTCGGCATGTTCTACCTGCGGCTGACTCAAGATTCGCTTGAGTGCTATCGCTACTTGGAGCCGCTTTATAATGACTATCGCAAGCTCAAGCGCATCGACCGGCAGGGCGCCTTCTCCATCATCCATATGGACGAATTCGTTGACGAACTGTTGCGCGAGGAGCGCTCCTGCGATGTCATCTTGCCGCGGCTGCAGAAGCGACAGGTGCTAGAAGAGGAAAACGAACTTGATCCCAGGGTCTCGCTGCTCGACGAGGAGCTTCAGGATGTCCGCCTGGAGGATGCCTTGGCCGCCGATGAGGATGACGACGGTGAGGACGCCAGTCGAGACGGCAGCGATAGAAGGTCGTCAGCTTCGCCAAGTCCGCGACGCCGCGACAACGTCTCGCCGCCGCCAAAGCGGCCATCGCCGCCGCCGCACAGGCAACAGCACCATCGTCACAGTCAGCAGCACCATCGACAGAGGCGACGGTCCCGATCAAGGTGCGCAATTCTATCTACTTGTTACCTGTGTGGGACTTAAGGCGCTTGTTATTAAGGGGCTTTAAGCAGTGGCGCTAATCAAAGTGGGCAGGCAACCCGCAGCCAGCAGTCATGCCAATATCGCTGACCTCTGAGCACGAACACGCTCAAACGGGGTGTACAGCAGCGCTGACTTTCTAATTGAAAGCCGTATACATGTAAACTCTGCTCCTTGAAATTTTAGTCAAATTATATTTATGCATGCATGCGTGTACATTGCAGGTCCAGGTCAAGGTCAAAGTCCAAATCGAGGTCAAGGTCGCCAGCCGAACGACGCCGCAAAACTGTCGACAACGGCGGCGGCGGCGGCGATTCGAAGAAGAGGCGCAAGAAGGACAAAAAAGACAGCAGCGGCGGCGGCAAGGACGGCAAATCATCTACCAAGGACAAAGACCGGCACTATAATAAAGATAAAGACAGGCGAGACAAGGACAAAGACAAGGATAAAGACCGCGGCGAACGGAAGAGGCCGAGGCGGGACTCAGGCGATCGACGGGACCGGGATCGGGATCGGCAACAGCGAAACCGCGACCGCGAGGAGGAAGAGATCAGAGAGGCAAACAAGCTGCGGGCTGAGCTGGGCATTCCGCTGCTCAAGCCTTGATATGCCGGCCATAGCAGCTATGTATCCGTATTCTGTTACATTATTAATACCTGTGCTATGCGTACCTGTGCATTATATAATGCGTGTAATTAAATTTGTAATGTGCATTTTTCGCTGTTTGACTATGACTCTAAAACAAAAAAGCCTAGAGTATTTGCCGTTGGTATGTTGCAATTATTTTCATTTCAATAATCATATTATTATTTACTGCAGCTGCCCTGATGGCCAGATGAGCAACCGACAGCTCAGCCGCAGCTATTGCACGGCGTATCTGAAGGCTGCGTACGGCTGTTCAGTCCAAGGACTGGGGGGGGGGTCGCCACACACAACCTCAATTACCCCAGCTAATGCTGGCACCCATTTTACAGCTGGGTGAACTGAAGCAGTGCAGAGTTAAGTGCCTTGCTCAAGGACACAAATTGTTCCAATGGGATCGGGAATCGAATCCCGACGTTTCAGTCGTGAGTCCGACGCTCTAACCACCATAGGCTACAACTCCTATAGATAGATAGATAGATAGATAGATAGATAGATAGATAGATAGATGGGTAGATAGATAGATAGATAAATATATAGATGGGTAGATACATAGATAGATAGATAGATAGATAGATAGATAGATAGATAGATAGATAGATAGATAGATAGATAGATGGGTAGATAGATAGATAGATAGATAGATAGATAGATAGATAGATAGATAGATAGATAGATAGATAGATAGATAGATGGGTAGATAGATAGATAGATAGATAGATAGATAGATAGATAGATAGATGGGTAGATAGATAGATAGATAGATAGATAGATAGATAGATAGATAGATAGATAAATGGGTAGATAGATAGATAGATAGATAGATAGATAGATAGATAGATAGATAGATAGCTAGATAGATAGATGGGTAGATAGATAGATAGATAGATAGATAGATAGATAGATGGGTAGATAGATAGATAGATAAATAGATAGATGGGTAGATAGATAGATAGATAGATAGATAGATAGATAGATAGATAGATGGGTAGATAGATAGATAGATAGATAGATAGATATATAGATAGATAGATAGATGGGTAGATAGATAGATAGATAGATAGATAGATATATAGATAGATAGATAGATGGGTAGATAGATAGATAGATAGATAGATAGATAGATAGATAGATAGATAGATAGATAGATAGATAGATAGATAGATAGATGGGTAGATAGATAGATAGATAAATAGATAGATGGGTAGATAGATAGATAGATAGATAGATAGATAGATAGATAGATAGATAGATAGATAGATAGATAGATAGATGGGTAGATAGATAGATAGATAGATAGATAGATAGATGGGTAGATAGATAGATAGATAGATAGATAGATAGATAGATAGATAGATAGATAGATAGATAGATGGGTAGATAGATAGATAGATAAATAGATAGATGGGTAGATAGATAGATAGATAGATAGATAGATAGATAGATAGATAGATAGATAGATAGATAGATAGATGGGTAGATAGATAGATAGATAGATAGATAGATAGATAGATAGATAGATAGATAGATAGATAGATAGATAGATAGATAGATAGATGGGTAGATAGATAGATAGATAGATAGATAGATGGGTAGATAGATAGATAGATAGATAGATAGATAGATAGATGGGTAGATAGATAGATAGATAAATAGATAGATGGGTAGATAGATAGATAGATAGATAGATAGATAGATAGATAGATAGATAGATAGATAGATAGATAGATAGATGGGTAGATAGATAGATAGATAGATAGATAGATAGATAGATAGATAGATAGATAGATAGATAGATACCGGTAGATAGATAGATAGATAGGTGGATAGATAAGATAGACAGACAGGCAGACAGAACAACAACAGACTCAATCGCACTGGCTCCGAGTACTGTACTGTACGAGATGAGTCTACTCTATACGGCATATAGTAAGTCGCTAACCTTAGCAGGGCACCTGAATAAACTCTAACCGAGAGCCAACGTGCTCAATCTACGGTAGTGTAACTAATAAACAGTTAGGAGAAGTTGATTGTGCAGATGTACGCTTGCTCGTTCATTGCATATTTTGTACATGGCAACCAGGTGTGCAGGATTGATTTATGATATAAAGTTGAAAACAACTCTAGCGCGCTCTCAAGCAACCGAGCGGCGGAGACCGATCGGGCGTCAATCTTCATTGTAAGGTTTGGTAAGTAAAAATCAGACATTAGGTTAGAGTCCAGTTTTACAATGCCTATTGTAATAGTTTGTTTGAGCCGGCTTGACCCCAGAAGAGACCAGCCAAATCACTCGAAAGTCGACTCCAAGCAGCAGTAAGATAGCAGGGAGCCTCAACATTGGCCCAGCGGGTTTGAATCGGCACAAAAATTTACTATAAACTTTTCCCATATCTCAAGGTAGTAGAACCAAGGCGCACCTTTGGGTGTGTGCGCGTGCGTGTTTCATTGAGAGATAGGGCCAGCAGAGATAAGGTAGGCACCTGCTGCGCAGTGAGCAGTTTAAAATGCCCGAGTCAATCGATTATTTCTGATCACCAGCCTTGCGCGTGTTCCGCCCCCCCCCCCCTAGGCAGGTAGATAAGCAACGCGGCGCTCCCCAGGTCAAAGAGACTGTCACGTGCTTCCGATTGCACAGTTTGATAATGCCGAGTATTTGACTCGATAAGAAATGTCTAACAGGTTGCTCGCTTTACAACCCAATTACATGTAGGTGTCTTTACTACTTCTCTGAATCTCCCGAGCTGCCTCTAGCGGGACCAGTTTAGTTCGCACTTCCTTCTACGATCGCTACTTCTGGCCCGATGTCCGACCACGGCGACGAGAAGGTGCCAATCGTGGGTCCGAGCACCTGCGTCAGCTACACGCAGACGGACGAGAGCTCCTTTGTTATCAATGACCCCGGCGCCAGCAGCTCCGGTGGCCGAGGCCGCGCGGGCACTGGTCCCTACCTGACCACGGTGCGCGAGGATGAGGAGCTGATGGAGGTCTCTAGCGAGCAGTTCAGCGCCAGCGGCGTCACCGGGTCCAGGCACCAACGGGCGCAATCGTCAGTCGGCAGCGGACTTCGCCCGCGCACGAGGACAATGTCCAACCGGTTCATGTCCAGCGTGCACAAGATTCGCAGCTACACTCAGCAGTCCATCCACGAGGTGCCGTGCGAGGACCGGAACAACTCGGCCTTCGCGGCCGGATTCAACGTGACGAATCTGGTGCAGGGCATCGGCATCATGGGCGTGCCCTACGCGGTCAGCCGCGGCAGCTGGGCCTCCATCGGGGTCATCTGTCTGGTCGCCGCCCTGTGCTGCTACACCGGCTGTCTGCTAGTCGACTGTCTCTACACCGGTTGTCCGCGCACCGGGCGCCGAGTCCGCTACCTGAAATCCTACCCGGATGTCGGCGCCATGGTCTGGCCCCGGTTCGGCCGGCGCGCCGTCACAATCGTCTCCGTGGTGGAGATGTTCGGCGGGATGTGCCTGTACATCATCCTGCTGGCCAGCACCAGCTCCTCGCTGATGAAGGAGCGAGTGCCATCGCTGAACATCTATCACTGGAGCTGCATCAGCACCTACGCCACCCTGCCGCTCACGTTCATCACGCGAATGTCCTTCATCTCCTGGTTCAGCATGCTGGCGGTGGCCAGCCTGATGTCTAGCATCGTGTCCGTGCTGGTCTTCTGCTTCATGCACTTCGACCAGCTGGCGCTGACCAACATGCCCGGCTTCGATCCAACCAGCTTCCCCGTTAGCTTCGGCATCATCGTGTTCTCCTACTGCGCCCACGCCGTGTTCCCCGGCATCGAGGAGTGCATGCGCCGGCCAAACAGCTACCCGGCCATGCTCACTGTGTCGTTCGGGGTGGCCGCCATTGTCAAGACCATCATGGGCGTCATGGCTGTGCTCATATTCGGCATGGCCACTGAGCAGGAGTTCGGCCGCAATCTGGAGGTTGACGCCGATTTTAGCTTCATCTCGAATTCGCTCATCTTTGTCAACGTTTTCTTCAGGTTAGTCATGAGCTCTTTATATACCTTTAGTAATTGAATGCACCGAGCGTCCTTTGACTGTCGATTGGTTGAGTCCCAGTTGTCTCGAGGAGAATTGCTATGGATTAAACTGTGGATCATAAGGAATTGTTATAGCTGTTCAGTGTGTCTTGAAGGGGCATTGTTATAGCTGTTCAGTGTGTCTTGAAGGGGCATTGTTATAGCTGATCAGTGTGTTGAAGGGGCATTGTTATAGCTGATCAGTGTGTCTTGAAGGGGCACTGTTATAGCTGATTAGTGTGTCTTGAAGGGGCATTGTATAGCTGATCAGTGTGTCTTGAAGGGGCATTGTATAGCTGATCAGTGTGTCTTGAAGGGGCATTGTTATAGCTGATCAGTGTGTCTTGAAGGGGCACTGTTATAGCTGATTAGTGTGTCTTGAAGGGGCATTGTATAGCTGATCAGTGTGTCTTGAAGGGGCATTGTTATAGCTGATTAGTGTCCCGACGGGAAACCGCTTATTGAGGATCTAAAAGTTGAGCAGCCACTGATTGCTAGCTCATACTCATTGTCTCCAGCGTTTCTATCGTCCTCAACAAATAAACCAGCAGCACACCCCGCGCCCGAACCGCTCCAGCATGCCGCTCGTCATCTTCGTGGTTATCGAGCGATTCGATGCGACCTTCCTTGGCGCCTTCCACCCGACCTTCCACCGCAACGGCAGCTTGCACTGGCTGTGGATCCTGCTCACCCGGTCCCTCATTATGACCGCTGGCCTATTCCTGTCGATGCTGGTACCCCACTTTGCCCTCCTGATGGGCCTGGTCGGCTCCTTCACTGGCACCTGCCTCTGCTTCATCTTTCCGGCGTGGTTTCACCTGGTGCTCAAACGGAAGCAGCTCAACGCATTCGGCGTTTTTGTTCGCGTCTGCATCATCTTGTTCGGCGCTCTGAGCGGCGCTGTCGGCATGTTCTTCTCCGCTCTGGAGCTCAAGAAGAAGCTCATTCAATGAGAGACTTTGGACAGTGAAGGATCGAATAGGTTTGTTTCAAACAGTAGCAACATCCCAGTCTGTGTTAGTATTTATTTATTCCTATGAACAGCAATATTCGTCACAGTGGCTAGAAATAAAGGAGAAAGAAGGCACATAAATTTTCCTTGAGCTTGAAGTTGAACATCGTTTTCGCTTTTGTTCCAGAAATTGTCCAAAAGTGATTCAAATATTCCTTTTAAAAGGTTTAATTTTATTTGATTAGGCTGAGTGGGTCAAGCTGGTCAGGAGCTGAGCTGAGAGGGTCAAGCTGCTCAGGGTCTGAGAGGGTCAAGCTGGTCAGGGTCTGAGTGGGTCAAGCTGGTCAGGAGCTGAGCTGAGAGGGTCAAGCTGCTCAGGGTCTGAGTGGGTCAAGCTGGTCAGGGTCTGAGTGGGTCAAGCTGGTCAGGGTCTGAGTGGGTCAAGCTGGTCAGGGGCTGAGTGGGTCAAGCTGGTCAGGGGCTGAGAGGGTCAAGCTGGTCAGGGTCTGAGTGGGTCAAGCTGGTCAGGGTCTGAGAGGGTCAAGCTGGTCAGGATCTGAGTGGGTCAAGCTCGTCAGGAGCTGAGTGGGTCATGCTGGTCAGGATCTGAGTGGGTCAAGCTGGTCAGGAGCTGAGTGGGTCAAGCTGGTCAGGGTCTGAGTGGGTCAAGCTGGTCAGGGTCTGAGAGGGTCAAGCTGGTCAGGGCCTGAGTGGGTCGAACCACCATCAGTGACTTGAGGGTCAGTTACTAATAGCAGCAACTTGTCTTGTCTTAAAAGAACGAAATCTGCAGCGTTATTTATTGGTAATGACAACAAACTACGAGCTAAAAAAGCAAAACTTTTGCTATGTACTTCAATGTGAAGACAGAGAATGTAAATCCATATTTCAAATTTACATTACAAAGTACGTCGCACAGCAAAATAATTAAATGGACTCACTGCAAGTAATGTAACGATTTTTGAATGTTCATAAGTCTTAAACTGATTCTATTTTAATCATAGACCATGACGTTCAACCATAGACAAAATAAATCCTGCACGCTGGAGAGGGTGGGGGAAGAAAGGAAGGGAGTTTAAAACTATAAATCAATCAATGTTTAAATATCCCTTGAACGCAGTCTGAACGCTTTTTTTCGTAAAATACACTCCACTCTACTTCACCAGCACAGTAGCCACTGTTGCCTCGGCTATGAAAATTTTCTCATCTTCATTAAAATTAAATATCCTCCTTAATTGTTTGAAACCATGTCCAACAAATTGGCTGCATCCTGAGGCTGCATAGTGCACCAGCGTCATGATTGGTCGATATTGTCTAGGCAGCTACAATATCTGGTGAAACTTTCACAAACGCTACAAAAAACCTGTAGTCAAGAATCTAAGTTATTTCACGAATAGGATGAAGCTGCTCAGCTTCCTGATTGTCGCTCTGTCGTAGACTCCTTTGATCTGCAGCAGCAAATGCAGAGTTCAGTTCCATGCTGTCACGGCTCTCAACTGTGTGAGAAGCGAGTTCGTGCGAACTCACCCGGAGGTCACCACCCTCAAGACGTGCTCGATGCTCTGCGCCAATGTCGCGCACTGCCAGGCGTTCAGCATGTCCGACGGTCCGTGCCAGCTGTTCGTGTTTCACAGGTGCAGCAAGAACGTGAGAGACTGCAGCTGCAATCGCACAGCACAGCTGTTTGTGAGGCAGCAGCCGGGACTGCCGATGGGAGCCCTGTGTCCTGCTGGCTACGCTGACGACCTGTGCGGCACCAAGTACAAGTTCATGAGCTGTGCGGGAAACTGGACTAGGTGCAAGGAGATGTGCGACGCGGAGGCTGGACTCGTCATCATGGCCGAGCTGAGTGATGCAGCGGCGCGAGACAAAGTCGGAAAGCTGGCGGCCGAGCAACTGGCTGGCGTGGCGGCCGTCAACACAGTTTACGTGGGAGGCTGGCAGCTGCCGGGCAGCTCGGAGCCGTCAGGAGGCTGGCAGTGGGCCAGCTGCGGTCTCAACATCTCGGCTGCACTGTGGAGCAGCGGAGAGCCGAACAACCATGAAGGTGTGGAAGATAGAGCTGGGGTCTACCTTAACGGACTCTTGCTTGACCTGCCCACTGACAACTATGTGTACTCAGGCGGAGGCTACTGCCAGTGCGTGTCACCGTTTGACTGAGCTGCTGCCCTGGAGCTGAGCAAGGTCTCCATGCGCCCCTGTGCTGCTCCGGAAAGCGAACCAAGAACACAGATGTCTGTAACGAGTTTGCAAGCTTTTATTTGTTTTTTTCCCGTTTAAATTTTGATGCTCCATTTGTGAAACTCGGAAACTGCTTTCTCTGTCTGATTTTTCCTGTCTCATTCTGTCTGTTTTGCAAACTTGAAATCAGTGCTTTTTGCGTTTACCGGAGTTAGTTTTTTAGTTAGAGGCGGGGGCTGCAGCATGTGCACCCTGGCGCACTTTAGGCGACATTGTCACACAACCGGCGAGAGGCAATGCTGCTTATTCCGCCGACTCCCCTGAGCAGGCACACACTCACACAGGAGTGTACAGCGGCCCTAACTTTATTTTATCGCTAGTTATGTACACTTCCCTGTGCCTTGGGGATTGGGCCTCAAGGCCGTTAATTGCACGAGCAGAGCCAAGCCGAAATTCCAATTTAGCTCCAAATTAATGTGACTGCACTTGGAATCGAGCCTGGGCCGCTGGCACATCAGAGCGCCGCGCTGGACCACTGGGATACGGTCCCTGTGTTTACCGTAAGCTACTGAAGGTAAATGAAAGAGGACAAATGCTATGTCACTTTTTTGATACAACGGTTTTTCTGTTGCTAATGCAAGTACAAAATCTTTTTAATAGTTTTTCTTTTCTCTGATCATTGTTACTCCTGCAGCTTGCTCTTGGGTAATACGGCTCGCAGTTAACCAAATCAGTCAACCAAATATACTGTGTGATTGGAAGTTCTTTGCTGCTTAACCCTACCCCTAATTTCATTTCTATGGACTTTATTATTTCTAAAGGGGGTTGTAGCCTAGTGGTTAGAGCGTCTGAATCACGACTGAAAGGTCGGGGGTTCGATTCCCTATCCCACTCGGAATGATTTGTGTCCCTGAGCAAGACACCTAACTCTGCATTGCTTCAGTTCACCCAGCTGTAAAATGGGTGCCAGCATTAGCTGGGGTAATTGAGGCTGTGTGTGGCGACCCCCCAGTCCTTGGACTGAACAGCCGTACGCAGCCTTCAGATGCGCCCAGCAATAACTGCGGCTGAGCTGTCGGTTGCACATCTGCCCATTAGGGCAGACGTAATCAATTAATATTATTATTTTATCTTGAAATTTATTTTTCTCAAAGGCTCATACGAGCTATCTCTTGAAAAGGATTAATTAGAAAAGCGGGTTTACCCACATGAGATATGCTTGATTTGATTTTAAATGATTTGCGTAGATATTGTTCGAACCGTAAGTGAAGCCAGTAGGTCAACAATAAACTTCATACAATCCACAGCATATTCTAATCTATGCATTATCATCAGCTTTATCTTCCCCACTAACAGTGACAAGTTCCGATTGGGAGCGAGCAACCAGTGAAAAACCACATGTCAATGTAATTAGACACTTTCTCGTTACTCACAATATACAGTTAGCTGACTTTCCAACAAATACAGGGATGCGCATACATGTAGCTCATGTTTTTTAGTCTGCTGTCATCGCGGCACCTGACTCCGACCCTCGCCCCCACGTAATAATAATCGATAATTGATTACACCTGCCCCAATTTGGCCGGATGTGCAACTGACGGCTCAGCCGTAGCCAAGGACTGGGGGGGGGGGTCGCCACACACAGCCTCAATTACCCCAGCTAATGCTGGCGCCCATTTTACAGCTGGGTGAACTGAAGCAATGCAGAGTTAAGTGTCTTGCTCAAGGACAAATTGTTCCGAGTAAGGTAGGGAATCGAACCCCCGACCTTTAAGTCGTGAGTCTGACGCTCTAACTACTAGGCTACAGCCCTTGTGTGGCGGAAAAGTTCATATTTATGGATGCAGAAGAAGCTCTATTACGGACTCAAGCAGGTCAAGATTTTCTGAGCAGCCACCAAGTCACTTAGACATTCATTCCCGAGCGAGCTCCATGGATGGGAGGCTTCTACAAGAGGTCAGCGTAGTGAAATCAGTGCTCAAGAAGACAATCGGAAGGGCGTTCCTGACCGTCGAGGAGCTGTCGACAGTAATCTGTGAGGCGGAAGCGGTTGTAAACTCAAGACCGCTTGGCTTTGTGTCTTCCGGCGAGCAATCAGAAGTCATCACACCTGGTCATTTCCTCGTTCTGCGCCGCCTGACAAAAGAACCAGAGGACGAAGCGGAAGTTTCAATGGTCCTGACGCTTCCCGAAAGGCTCCGAAAGTCCAGACATTTGCTGAACAAGTTCTGGAAGGAGTGGCAAGCACAGTACATTCTGGCCCTCCGTGAGCGATCATCCAAAGACGGTCGAACATCGAATCGGGAAATACGAGTTGGTGACGTAGTGTTAGTGATGGATGCCGGATTGCCAAGACTTCAATGGAAGCTTGCGGTTGTCGAAGCTGTGCACCAGGGTCGCGATGGAGTCGCCCGCTCATGCCTACTGCGGGTGGCCAGTTCTCAAAGTGGTCGAGCTGCTACGCATCTTTGACGGCCAGTGAAGTTGCTGGTACCTCTGGAAGTCTGACGTGTCGTTGGTGGTTTTTTGCTCGGCTGCTGGCTGCGTCTAGTCGGTTTTCCTGTGTCCTTTGGTCGTTTGCTGGTGGCGTTCGGTCGGTTGTCGTTCGATGTCAGTGGCTGTGTGACGGTCGGTGGTCGGTCAGTCGGTTGGTTGGTGGTTCTCGGTCGTTGTTGTTCGGTGGTGCAATGTACATCTGCGCGTACACTGGGCGCCCCCACCCCCCACGCGTCAATTTCTCTTTGCTTTATCTAAATAAATAAAGTCAAACCAGCCAGCGACCCATGAGAGTGCCTTTTTCGCTTTCTCTCAACAAACTCTAAAGAGAAAATCAATTTAATCGTGTCAATTCAATTACACCCTGTTTTGTGGAGTTGTAGCTTCGCCCCACCCCTACCCTTGGTCTAATTCCACGCGTGAAGAAGCATTGACCACGGATCGGGGCTGTTGTGCGATTCAGACTCGTGAGGTCCCAACCCCAAGGCACAGCAGGGAGTGTACATGCCAGGCGATTAGAAAGTCTGGGCCGCTGTACACCCAATGAGTGTGCTCAACAGTCAAGCAAAATGGGCAGAATTGCCTTATCGTGCCGCTGGTTGTGGAACCGAAGGCGCTGCGACAGTGTGTCCAAAATCCTCCTGCTGAAATGAATATTTATAAAGCTGACAATGGCAGGTAGTCTTGGATGCTGTATAGTCCAGTCTGTTTACTTATTTAATGATTTCGCTACTAACATTAAAAAAAGTCATTTTGCCAAGTTTTTTGTCGCGTTCAGCGCATCTGGCAATGTGGCCTCGTGAAGAAGTTCCGCCGTGGAGTCCTTCTCAATAATTTGCTGCACTGCCGATGCAGCTGGTGCCGGGCACTCAAGTCCAGCTGCCAAGGCTCCGGCCATGCCAGAACAGCCCTCCAGTCTGCAGAGAAGCAGCCCCATTCAAGCTTGCGGCCGAAAAAAAATTTCTCACACAACATTTCGTCTGTAGCAAACACAGACACTTTGCCAACTGCCACTTTGCCATACACGTGAGTTGAGCTAGCAAGCTAACAAAAGTACAGGAAAAGCAACTTTTTCAATATTGTGTCTTTACAACCCACGCATGATTTTGTTCAGGAGTCCTGGCTATTACAGTTATCATTTTGGCTTACTCTTGCCGACATAACCTGTCTTCTTATCAAGTTGCAGCAAGTATTTTAGCCAGAGAAATTTTCGTGAAGCTTGTTTGAACAGCCAACTTCCACGCCCTAAATAACTGTTCCCGTGCAGAAAAACTTTGTTTAAGACACCGTGGCGTCCTCAAATCTTTACTAGCAACAATCTTGCGACGCGAGCACATCATCCACCTCGATCAAAATTGCCAAACATTGGTCCCAAAAAGCTGTGGACTCAAAAATTGTGGCGGTAGGCAACTAGCTTGTATTCTCGAATCTAAAAGAACCAAAACAGAAAATTGAGATTCCGTCACATAAGTCATTACAAATCAACCCAACTAGAAACTTTTCAAGGTTTTAATTAACATTCTAGGCACAGATCGAGTTTGTACATGCCTGACGATGCTATAGTCAAGGAAAAGTCGGGCTCTTTGTATCTTTGTAAACAATCTGGCTAGAGGAGCCGTCAGAAAGATAGAGAAAACCATTTTGTTTATGCAATCATGCTCCAGTATTCTGACGCGCCAACTCTTGACCTACTCTGCCTACTACTACGTCAGTAGTACTTAATGAAAATTGCATTTTTGGTTTGAACCTACAAGATAAACACGTACTTTTCTCAAGATTTTCATAACTCACTCGAACACTCATGTCTCAACGTGTCTTAACAGTTCGCTGCTAAAGCACAAATCGATCGTCCTTGAGACTACAGTGGTCCTTGTGTCGCATACGCTTGTCAGTGTACCGATCTCGTATGACACGAAATTAGAAGCCAACAAGAAGGCTTAATGATGATTGCATCCGTTTCAACTACCAGTGAGTGATCTGGCATCATGCCGCAATGACAAGGCCAGTTGGAACTTGAGAAGCTGGGTCTCTGTCTCGCTGGTTACTAACCTGCAAACTGTGACGTCACTCCTGGGAGATCTCCAACAATCCTTTGCTAAGGATATTGATAGCACATAGCTGTGCCGTCATTGGCTTTCTCCTCTGCCTTGACAAGCTTTACAATAATGCCTGGAACCTCGCGCATCCCACAGTCTCAGTGAAAACCTCTGTAGAGAAGAAATTCTTCTAGTCTAACAAATTGAAAATTCAAGATGAAGCTGCTCAGCTTCCTGATTGTCGCTCTGTCGCAGACTCCTCTGATCTGCAGCAGCAAATGCAGAGTTCAGTTCCATGCTGTCACGGCTCTCAACTGTGTGAGAAGCGAGTTCGTGCGAACTCACCCGGAGGTCACCACCCTCAAGACGTGCTCGATGCTCTGCGCCAATGTCGCGCACTGCCAGGCGTTCAGCATGTCCGACGGTCCGTGCCAGCTGTTCGTGTTTCACAGGTGCAGCAAGAACGTGAGAGACTGCAGCTGCAATCGCACAGCGCAGCTGTTTGTGAGGCAGCAGCCGGGACTGCCGATGGGAGCCCTGTGTCCTGCTGGCTACGCTGACGACCTGTGCGGCACCAAGTACAAGTTCATGAGCTGTGCGGGAAACTGGACCAGGTGCAAGGAGATGTGCGACGCGGAGGCTGGACTCGTCATCATGGCCGAGCTGAGTGATGCAGCGGCGCGAGACAAAGTCGGAAAGCTGGCGGCCGAGCAACTGGATGGTGTGGCGGCCGTCAACACAGTTTACGTGGGAGGCTGGCAGCTGCCGGGCAGCTCGGAGCCGTCAGGAGGCTGGCAGTGGGCCAGCTGCGGTCTCAACATCTCGGCTGCACTGTGGAGCAGCGGAGAGCCGAACAACCATGAAGGTGTGGAGAATCGAGCTGGGGTCTACCTTAACGGACTCTTGCTTGACCTGCCCACTGACAACTATGTGTACTCAGGCGGAGGCTACTGCCAGTGCGTGTCACCGTTTGACTGAGTCGCCGCAGAGCACAGCATGGTATCGAGGCTTGCAAAATCAATTTATCCATAGAAGAAGCTTACAGTACAAGACAAAACAAAGTAAACTAAATCATTATTTTAACAGCTTTCTAAGCAAGCATTTTAGTTACAATCTGCGTTCAATTCCGTGCTGTGTCAATACGAGGGACAAACAAAAGCGGCTGCTGCATGGTAGATAACTTTTGTTAGTACTGTGCTTCTTATCTTCTCTTTTTTTCTGGAAGCTTCTAAAAATATTTAGAGGCACTGTTTAGTAGAAAGCTAAGCACTGAAGCCCCAGTCTACAATACACGCTTAAAATTTTCTTCTGAAATTTTCTGGAAAAGTTGAGCTAAAAGAGAGCTCTCGCGTAACAATATTGTGTCAACAGGCGCCAACGCAAACAGAGACGGCGAGAGTGAATGCTCTTCTACAACGCTGGCGGTTGCTAGCGGCGTCTTCACAACTGCTATATGAGCACTTGTTGTAACAGACCTCAACAAGCTTTTAAAGGGCAAACAGGGCTCTCTAAGAGGCAGCCTTTTTCCTGAGAAATTCAATATGTTTTACTTGCTTTGTTCAACAGTCTAGCTAACACTGTTGTGCTTGGGCGATCCTCTATCATGGGTGTAGCTATAGTGAGGCCTACATGTAGCTATGGAAACCCCGTTTGCTAGCCGGATGCGTTGCTAGCTGGATTTCTATTCAGATGTGTTGCAATCCATATGTGTTCCTAACCATATGTGTTGCTAGCCGGGTGTGTTGCTACCCGGATGTGTTGCTAGCCGGATGTGTTGCTAGCCGGATGTGTTGCTAGCCGAATGGGTTGCTAGCCAGATGTGTTGCTAGCCGGATCTGTTGCTAGCCGGATGTGTTGCTACTAAGTGAAGTGGTGCCGAATGGCGCTATAAAGTTGAAGTTGCAAACTTGTTTGCCACGTGCATCACAAAATGCTCTCCCCATACACGGTTTTGGCCATAGACAATTATCAAAGCATGGGTTAGAACTCTTTAACTCCCGAAATCTACGAGTACACACCATGGAGGAAAGAATAGAATGGAGTGCTAATCTGAGCCAGTTATTTTTGTCTCACTCGATCTTCACTTTTAACATCCTTCCCCCCGTTCTTTCCTATTGGCTCGTGACTGCCATAGACAGTATTTTTCGTCTCGTTTTCGTTTTCGTTCCTCTCTGAAAGGTCTGTCCCAGCATAGTACGAGCTGGCATCAAATGTGCTTTCAGCCAATGGGAAGGAACGGGGGGAAAGGGATGTTAAAAGTGAAGATCGAGCGAGATAAAATAACTGGCTCAGATTAGCAATCCATTCTATTCTTTCCTCCATGGTACACACACACAGTAGCTGAGGAGCTTAATTATTTTTAGCTTCTGATTCTATAGCACGGGCCCTGGGGACGCCAGCACCACGGTCACCAACCCTAGGGGTGCCAGCACCATAGTCAACAACCCTAAGGGTGCCAGCACCACGGTCACTAACCCTAGGGGTGCCAGCACCATGGGCACCAACCCTAGGGGTGCCAGTACCATGGGCACCAACCCTAGGGGTGCCACACACACTGAGCAAAATGTTTAAGTTTCCACACTCCGAAACACACTCAGATCTCAGCCCCAAGTTGACGCAATAGACATCACATCCGCGGTTTCTCGTCTCAAGTGCGGGCGATGCTATTTGCGTCACAATGTCCCAGTTTAGGCTGGTGAGGAGAGAGAGGAGAGCTATGGCTATGAGTTGGATTGAAGTTGCCGGCACTTTTCTGGTGTGGAAACTTTAACATGTAGCTGAGTGTACTTTTTCTGGAATTTGGGGGGGGGGGGCGACGACCCCCAATGTCCCCTCCATGTGATGGCTACAATGTTGCTGTTGATGTGATGCGAGCAGTCACTCACAGACTGCACATAGGCCAGGTGATGAGCAGTGAGACAGAAAGCTAGATCGCAGTCTCTCAGTGGACACATTGTACACCCTATTGAACTGATCGTGAATAATGATGCTCAAATCAATAGTTAGTTTACTCCCTTCCATTAACGTTGTGTGTTGACTTTGGGGGTGAGGGGAGGGGGTGAGGGGAGGGGGTGAGTTAATTTGAGTA
This sequence comes from Macrostomum lignano, assembly GCA_002269645.1. Taxonomy (NCBI): domain Eukaryota; kingdom Metazoa; phylum Platyhelminthes; family Macrostomidae; genus Macrostomum; species Macrostomum lignano. Next base: position 221,011 of record NIVC01001003.1, read on the forward strand.
CTTGGATGTGATTGGCTGGGACTTGCGTATCTATGCCGGCCCACCTAGAATGATGTGCGCATAAATAACCTTCTGAGTGTGTTCTATTTTGCGAGCTATCTAAATTGAAATTCGAATTAATATTAATTACCTATATTATATAGTTTTCAGTAATAATTCTCAACTCATTTTTGGACTGCCAAATTGGTAAGTTAAAAACTTGAAGCTGCATCTCTATAAAGAGTTTTAATTATCTTCTAGACAATTTCGAGTTTTCGAGTTTAAGTTTGTTTCAAGTTTAAGTTATTTTAGTAGCAAAAACAGAGACAATTGTAAATAATATACGCATGCTCAGTAGTATAGAACGAAACTCTTCCGGCAAATTTTCACTTTCTGTAATTCATCAGTGGCGCTATATTATGTTAATTTTTTATTCTACTTACAATAGCATATGTCCTGTGCCTAAATGGTTTTAAAAGCTGACTGTGTAGCAGTCTGTGTAACAGAGATGATTAAATAGATTCATAGAGCCAATGATGAGTCGAGCTGTGCCATGCATTTTTATGAATTTTAGGTTCAGGAATTGTATGGAAAATAAAAAAATTAACATAGGGTTAGGGTTAGGGTTAGGGTTAGAATTAGGGTTAGGCTAGGGTTAGAAAGTAGACAGATTTTTTAAGATTTCAAGGCTTATGGGGGCATCGCTGAGATGTCAAGGGGGGAGTTGATATGTTAAGGCTTGTGGGGGGAATTGCTGACATGTCAAGGCTTACAAGGGACTGCTGGGGTAAAATGCAACTTGTACTGCATTTTTTGGCTCCCCAACGGGGGGCACTGATTGCTAGTTTTTGTGCTGAAAATGAAAACTTCCTGTCTCCGTAGTGTCTTTTTCAGCTGAACAGTTCTAAGAAACTTATTTTCGCGTCTTTCTACTTGAGCAGTCCTTGGACTAGAATAGCACATGTTTTATAGCAGTTTGCAGCGTTGTGTCAATAACTAAAGTAATCTTTTTTGATGTTGCTAACAAATATAAAAATTAACATTACCCGACAAGATTAGAAAAGACTCACTGTATGAGGGTTAACAGGGTGTGAGGAGCATAGTATATATTTGAGTTCATGTTTCTGTACATGTCAATCATTTTTACAGAAACAGATCAGTTATTACAATAAATTGGAGGGCATAGTTTGTTCATCAACATACTGGAGCATCATTTTTTTCTTTAACCAGCTAGATAAGTTAAAAATTCGATCTTAACAGATGAAATGCTTGCATGAGATTTGTGTCTACTCTGAGGTTTGGGAGACAATTTGTCAGAAAAAATCCGTTTACTTTGAAAGCGTCGTTAGAAACCACGAGGACGAGCAGAACAGAGGCTGTAAAAGTTCAATCTGAAAAGGCTTGAACAGTCCTTACGTGTAACCGTTGGCCCGTATTGTAAGACGTCTACCATCTACCCACGTAGGGTGGGTTGCTGCGCCCGTCGCTCACAGAGAAGGTCGCCGGCCTAGCGTAGCCAGGCCGTGTTGAGCTCGCCGCTGCTCCACCGCCTCTCGGATGCCAGCTGAGGGGCGAAACTTTGCCCGAGTTGGTTGACCGAAGCCCCAGACTGCTGCTCACGCTGCTCATTGGTCGGTAGCGACCTGCAGGCACCAGCCGCTTCTTGAATAGGTAAGCCGACAGGAATATCGAGACTGAGTGAACCACAAGCATGACTATGCTCGCCGCCAGGATGACGCTGAAGTAAACGTACACGTAGCTCTTCATTGGCTCCTGGCAACTGTTGCTGTGGTAGTCAACACCGGTGACTGGGCACTGTTTGTTGCCAACGTAGCTCTCATAGTTGGCAAAGTCCTGCTTGGCTGTGATGCTCTTGTCGGAGAATTTGCAGCAGCTAACTGGGAACATGTAGTCGACGCCTGAGTAGGTCACCCCATCGGCTTTGTAGTGCCGGTACTGATTGTGCCACAGCGATGCGTACGTGCCGTAGCTTGTGGTGAAGTCCGACGGGCCGTTGTAGCCGCAGCACTCCAGCTGGATTTGCATCACATCCCAGATGATGCTGTTGGGATAGTCTGAGCCCTCGCTAATGCCTCTGTACTCGCTCTGCAGAGTGGACTTCATGTAGGTTGGCAGTTCGGTCTCTACGGTTCTCCACATGCCCATCGGTACGATGGCCAGCACGATCTCTAGCACAATGGCTATCGCTGTGAATACCATGTAGGCTACGAGCAGGGCCTTGCCACCGCGGAGCACGTGGAGCAGGCCCAGGCCAAAACTGATCGTGGCCACCAAGCCCAGGCCGATGGGCATGTAGGAGGAGACTCGCAGCGAAACAGTCAACGCGCCGTAGTCCGTGATGACGATCTTGTTGAGCCAGAAGGACAGCAAAGACGCGTCGGCGAGAATCCAAACTCCCAGGCTGATGATGCCGACGCTGAAGATCAGCGATGCTGTAATCGCGCCAATGAACAGAAAGCGAATGGCGGCGTAATCAACTTCCCCCATCGCGATGGGCCTGTCGTTCTGGTGCCGCTGTTTTGCCTGCAATCGTTAGGTTTAGAACAGGGGTCGCAAAAAATTTTTCCCTTAAGGGCCAGATAGACAATTCAGCTCATTTCTGCGGGCCAGATGAGAATGGAGAATAGAAGATGAGAGATGAGAGAAGCGAGGAGAAGCGATAGATGGGATGAGAGGGCAAATAAAAGGAGAGAAGAGGAGAGAGGGAAGAGGAGAGAGAGGGAGAAGGGAGAGAAGAGATCCGAGAGCGGAGAGCGGAGAGAGAGAAGAAGAGGAGAGAGCACAGAGAGGTTAGGAGGGGGAGAGGAGAAGAGAGAGAAGAGAGAGAAGAGAAAGAGTTGAGCAGAGACAAATCTTGAGCTGCCGGGATTGCTATTTTGAAGTTTCAAAGAACCCGAGGGCTTCGAGGGCCGCACGTTAGCCGACCCCCGGCTAGAAGAAGTTCCTCAACAATTCAGGCGCTATTCAATGAGTTTTTTACGAGCTATTTTAGATTCCAGAAATTTTTGGTGCATATGAAAGTTCAAAGTTGTAAAACAGGCCTCAATTATGCTACCTGTTGGGAGAGGGGCAGAGCGACTGGCTTGTCTTGAAATCCTACGAGTTACATCATCTCCAAGCACCAGTTCCACGATTTTAGCTGTCAATCAGCCCAGAGAATTAATCTTAATGCAATTTTGCATACCTGATATTAATATTATCCGAATTGCTGATGACGCGGATAGAGTCTGCTTACGTTCAAATTGGTCAAGTTAATATATTGTTTTACAAAATTTTGCAGTTTGAGTGATGCATATGTGTTTTTTTCTCTTTTAACTAGTCTCTCAGCCTCTTGATGAGTGTGAGCAGCTCTTCTCTCTCTGTTTTTGTAGTCTGTTTACCTTCACTCCCAGTTTATTTTTTCTCTGATAACTAGGGGGGGGGGGGGGGTAGATGCCCACCTGCACCCTCCACCAGACTAGCCGTATAGGCTATTGTAATGGCCCGGTCGGTGCTTCTATAGCTATATCACTCAGGCTAGAGGTAGAGAATAAAATTTCAATTTCCTTTAGTTAGGGCCGCTAAGGTTGCTTAAACCAACCAACGGTCAGACAGGTCTTCTCGGTTAGCTAGGTATAGCTTTAACTGAATCTATTATTATTGCTTTGAAAAGACTGGCAGAGAAGGTGCGACAATTTAACAGCCAGCTGAAATGTGAGAAACGCGTCAGCCCTCGGTTGCATGCGCTGTGCTGAGAGTGCTCAGTCTGAGTGCAATTAGCTGGCTCGGGCTAATGGAAGGCGTGAATTTCTCACCCGATCTGCTGCTGGGGGCATCGCCGAAGCAGTTGTCCAGTTTGCTTTTAGATTTGCCTGACAAAATTCTGGGACGATCTTTGAGTCTTTAGTAGCCATTATTAATTAAATGAGCCTTTTCGAACAATGCCGGCATTTCTAAGAGAGTGCAGATTTTAACTATACTTTGGCAATCTAAAGGTGCAAAATTGTCAAGTCATAGATGCCGCCGAAATGCCCTTTTTTGAGTGAATCATACCACCATAGCAGGATTCAGCTCAACCGTATCTTTTGCTTCTAATTTAAAAAAATAACTACTGTACTTTCTACTTAACGCATTATTGCAAGGAAAAAATGTCAACGGGCACGATTTAACGCGAAATATGGACTTTATGGGGGTATCGGAGTGAGGTGGGTGGGCCGCGTAGTGAGGTGGCTGGGCAGCGTAGTGGGGTGGCTGGGCAGCGTAGTGAGGTGGGTGGGCAGCGTAGTGAGGTGGGTGGGCAGCGTAGTGAGGTGGGTGGGCAGCGTAGTGAGGTGGGTGGGCAGCGTAGTGAGGTGGCTGGGCAGCGTAGTGGGGTGGCTGGGCAGCGTAGTGAGGTGGGTGGGCAGCGTAGTGAGGTGGGTGGGCAGCGTAGTGAGGTGGGTGGGCAGCGTAGTGAGGTGGGTGGGCAGCGTAGTGAGGTGGGTGGGCAGCGTAGTGAGGTGGGTGGGCAGCGTAGTGAGGTGGGTGGGCAGCGTAGTGAGGTGGGTGGGCAGCGTAGTGAGGTGGGTGGGCAGCGGAGTGAGGTGGTTGGGCAGCGTAGTGAGGTGGGTGAGCAGCGGAGTGAGTCGGGTGGACAGCTGAGTGGCCCTAAAAAACAGAACGCCTTCAGCTTGCAGGCATCAATGCAAGTAGACGTGCAGTTTTTGTCGCAGTAATGTTCCAAACACGCTGTTTTATAAAGTTTGCCCTTGACAAAGCTATATTTTCTCAAACATCTATATATTTGAATTGAGCATAATCTATTTGTGTCGTTCGTAATAGTTCTAGGCATATACTGACTAGGCTACTGTCAGTAGGAGCAATGCAAGCTTTGTCGAAACCTATTTGAAATAAATAAAATGCTTGAAAAGGCATTAAGTTCCAGACAACCTTTCAGTAGTTGGCCTATACTGGCTTAGACTAGATTGAAGGTTGATATTATTCGTGAAAGGTTGTCTGGATTAGATTAACTATTACGGGTTTTAAATAGCTAACTCGTTTATGGGTGAAGCCATCATCATTATCTATTAGCAGTAACTTACTAAACACCTTCAATTCTTTGCTACTTTAATTATGCTGTGTACTAACTAAGGCTGAGGCTGTGGACATGCCGGCTGTGAAGGAAACTATATTAAACGCTTTATTTGGCGAACCGGTTATCAAAGTGTGCCAGAACAGTAGCGGGTGAGTTATTAAACTAAGTAAAATAAGCTTTCTTGTGAAACTGGAACAGATTTTCTTTTAGCGGTTATACGCCCCAAGTGCAGCTGGTTGGGTACTGATAGTTCCGCCTTCACGATTTTAAACTAACAGTAAATGCTGAAATCTGGATTGCGGCAATGGAGTTCCCAGTGGAGCGGCTGTGCAACTCAGAACTGCGAATTAGCATGGCGGATTAGGTACTGATCGATTGCCGTAATCTCTTTAAGGTTAGTGCAGAGTCGGAGCAAACAGCTGAGTTGACTGAAACTGCTGGTCCGGAAACGCCTAACTGAGCGCACTGTTTGAGTGGCAACTTGCGGTAGAGTGCTTCAATATTCACCCCTCGGTTCTTAGACTCACACTTGTGCACAGGGCACGTGTGCACACTGCAGCACGAGTCGGCCATGACTAGCTCTTAGGGAGGGGGAGGAAAATTCCAAAGATTTCATGTCTTCACTCTTTTTTCTTGGCCTATTGTTGCTTTAAGCTCTGTTTAGACACCAAGCGGAGAAGTTTTCAGCGTTCTTTCTTTAACGTACAGCGCATGTAGTTAGCCGATGAGTTGAGTGTAGAGGAGATTTTAGGTGGGGGGGGGGGCGTTAGTTAGGGTAGTGCAACAGCTTTATAGTCTGTCTCATCGGGGTAATTGTTCGCCCACAGTCACACACTCGCTTCCTGCAAAACCCCCAAGAACTGCTCTGCGCTCTTTGTTCCAGCCGCTTAACTTCATCGGGCAGCGGTATTAGCTTTCCACTCGAATTTATCAATTTAATTCAATCATAAAGGTCTGTTGTTGTTGACATCGTCTCAGATATTATTTTTGCTCAATAGTACCGCCATTTTGTAAGCTTGGTTCCTTCCGCGGATGGGGTGAGTTTGAAAAACGCTTTTTAGTAGATTATATAAAATTTTCTTTTTTTCTACTAACCGTTTCTTTAAGTAGTTTTGGTACTTGGGGTAAATTTTTGTTTCACCCAAGCTTAAAAAAACCACACAAGTACAACGTGTCCTGAGCCTAGTTCATATGCTTTTTTGCTCCCTCTCTTTCTCCCTTGTAATCTCTCTCTCTCTCTACGGCAAAGCTTGGGATATTTCCATGACCAATCGACCCGCGGTTCCGATGAGTACTGCTCGTGTCGATTCCACAGCCCCCCCCCCTGGTTGATTCTCTATTAAAGTAGCAGGACAAGCTTAAACTCCGCAGCTTAGTCGAATTTTTTAAGAGTATCAGTTGCAGTTGTTAGCAAAGCTTTTCACCCTACGCATCATTTATCATTCAGCTTGAATAGTGACGCAAATTATCCTTTCATCAAATGTTTTCCCATTGGCGGCTTAGCGCTTGTTAACTCTAATATTGTCTATCTTTTTTTGTAGTTTTTGTACACTAAGGCTTAATGTGCTTTACAAATCCCCCCCGTATTTGGTTTCAGGAAGTCGGTGAAAAAAGAAGCATCTTCTAGTTTTTGAACCGTTTCAAATCGTGCGACAAGCTCCGCGTCAAAGCGACAAGGGATGCCGATTCCAGCCGCATTGCAGCGCTTTTGTAGCGCCATGTGGCGAACAAAAACTCTGAATCAAGGCATAATGAGCACTCCGCTGAAGCGCTGCTTAAACACATTCGACCTGATTCTGATTGGCATCGGGAACATGTCCGGAGCGGGCATCTACGTTCTCACAGGCACGGTGGTGCGGCGGAAGGCCGGCCCAGCAACCTGCATTGCCTACTTTGTGGCGGGCCTGACCGCCTTCCTGAATGGCCTGTGCTACTCAGAGCTTGGAGCCCGGGTGCCCAGAGCTGGCAGCGCCTACAGCTACACCTATGTTGCAATGGGCGAGCTGCTGGGTGAGTCTGATTGAGTGCGACAACTTGAACCGCCATCAAATTCACGTAACTTGGATTCTCTAGAAAACTTTATTTCGTGCTCATAGGAAATAGGCGCAACCAGCTGTTTGTCTTCCTCCCACGCGAAAGAGAATAGAGATGACAGATAGCAGAAAGGAGAGGAGAGGAGAGGAGAGGAGAGGAGAGGAGAGGAGAGGAGAGGAGAGGAGAGGAGAGGAGAGGAGAGGAGAGGAGAGGAGAGGAGAGGAGAGGAGAGGAGAGGAGAGGAGAGGGAGAGGAGAGGAGAGGAGAGGAGAGGAGAGGAGAGGAGAGGAGAGAGAGGAGAGAGAGGAGAGGAGAGGAGAGGAGAGGAGAGGAGAGGAGAGGAGAGGAGAGAGAGAGGAGGAGAGGAGAGGAGAGGAGAGGAGAGGAGAGGAGAGGAGAGGAGAGGAGAGGAGAGGAGAGGAGAGGAGGAGGAGAGGAGGAGAGGAGAGGAGAGGAGAGGAGAGGAGAGGAGAGGAGAGGAGAGGAGAGGAGAGGAGAGGAGAGGAGAGGAGAGGAGAGGAGAGGAGAGGAGAGGAGAGGAGAGGAGAGGAGAGGAGAGGAGAGGAGAGGAGAGGAGAGGAGAGGAGAGGAGAGAGAGAGGAGAGGAGAGGAGAGGAGAGGAGAGGAGAGGAGAGGAGAGGAGAGGAGAGGAGAGGAGAGGAGGAGGAGGAGAGGAGAGGAGAGGAGAGGAGAGGAGAGGAGAGGAGAGGAGAGGAGAGGAGAGGAGAGGAGAGGAGAGGAGAGGAGAGGAGAGGAGAGGAGAGGAGAGGAGAGGAGAGAGAGGAGAGGAGAGGAGAGGAGAGGAGAGGAGAGGAGAGGAGAGGAGAGGAGAGGAGAGGAGAGGAGAGGAGAGGAGAGGAGAGGAGAGGAGAGGAGAGGAGAGGAGAGGAGAGGAGAGAGAGGAGAGGAGAGGAGAGGAGAGGAGAGGAGAGGAGAGGAGAGGAGAGGAGAGGAGAGGAGAGAGAGGAGAGGAGAGGAGAGGAGAGGAGAGGAGAGGAGAGGAGAGGAGGATGTAGTTTGAGTGTAGATTGAGTGTAGATTGAGTGTAGATTGAGTGTAGATTGAGTGTAGATTGAGTGTAGATTGAGTGTAGATTGGATTACTACTAGATTTTGTATTTAGCAGATGGATTTAGCAGACATGGATTTAGCAGATTATTTAAAAAATACTTTTCCGATCCCAATCAGTTGCATTTAGTCTTAAACTTTTAATTCTCTCTCCTAGACAAGATCTGATGGTCAACTTTACATACCTTATTTCAGCTTTCGTCATTGGATGGAGCATCATCCTGGAGTACATCCTGTCGGCTGCAAGTATCGCCCGCGGTTTCAGCGGCACCCTGGACGCTCTGACATCGGACGCCATCTCTAATTGGACCGTGAGCCACGTCGGCACGTTCTACCAAACGTCACCGAACGATACTTCGACAATCAAGCACATCATATCGCACTACCCGGACTTAATGTCCGTATTGTTAATTATTGTGGTGGCGGTCATTCTCAGCATTGGAGCCAACCTGTCGAAGCACTTTAACACGGTGACAACATCTGTCAATGTTGTGGTGCTGCTGTTCATCTCTGGCGTCATGTTCGCCCTGGCCGACTTGGCCAATTGGAGGGAGCAGCCGTTTATGCCGTTCGGCTTCACCGGCGTCCTCTCCGGCGCCGCCACCTGCTTCTACGCGTTTATCGGCTTCGATGCGATCAGCGTCTCCACAGAGGAGGCCCTGACACCGCAGAAGTCATTGCCGATGGCCACTAGTATCGCCGTGTTTGTGACCACCGTCCTGCTCGTGATCTCCAGCGCCGCTATCACCCTATTCGAGCCGTGGTACCTCATCGACATCCGGGCTGCGTTTACGTCCGCCTTTTTGGCTCACCGGCTTCAATGGGCGGAGATCATCACTGGAATCGGGTCTATCACGGGCATCGTGGCCTGTCTGTACTGCAACAACTACGCTATGCCGCGAGTTGTGTACGCGATGGCCTCCGACGGCTTGATATTTCGCATCCTGGCTTACGTGACGCCGCTCACCCAGGTGCCAATTGTTGCAATCATCTTTTCCAGCTTCATAGCCGCCGTGCTGGCTCTGTTGTTGGACATTGAAGCGCTTGCCGACTTCTTGTCCATCGGCACGCTTATTGCCTACAGCATTGTGGCCTGCAATGTGGTCATCATGCGGTACAGTCGGCCAGCTGGCATCGCTGATATCGCAGCGCTTGAGTCCGAAGTTGAGTCCACGAGTTCGTCGCAGTTGCCGTTGACTCCGGAGAAGCCAATGCCGGCAGAGGATGTCGGCCGGTTAAAAGCGCCGTTCCGCAGCCTCCCGCTGCTCAGATCGTTGCAGCCAGGCTTTGGCGCCATCATGGGCCTTCTGATCTTTGTTGGCAGCCTCATCAGCGTCAGTCTCATTGTCAAACTGGGATCGCTGTCAGCAACTAACCCTATACTAATCATTGTGCTGGTTCTGTTCGGCCTGATCTGTCTGTTGGCCTTTGGCGTTATGCTGATGCACGATCAGGACACGGATATTCGCACCTTCAAGGTAATTGGAATTTAAATGTAGTCTTTAAGATACCTGAGCATAATAGAATAATATTAGCAAGTTATTTCAGAAACCTGCTTACTGAAGATTCAACTAGTGTTGTAACTGCAGTGCATGAGATCAGTATGAACTACCGAGGCCAAGAGACATTCTCTGTGATCGCTAATAATGTTTGGGCCCTAACAGATCACAGGGAAACTAAATATTAAAAATAATATTTCTTGTCGTCATGCCAAGTTCTCGAAGGTCTGTCAGCTGGCTGGTGACCGACAAGAAATGGCATCATTTTGGCACCTCATCAAGTCACAGGTTCTCGAAGGACATTTTGAACAACGTCTTGACGTCTTGTTGTTGGTGAATAAAACTTGCTGCAGGTCAAATCCATGGACAACTCAAGAGCTTCTTTGTGCCTGCACTGATCAATTAAAAACTAGGATTTTATAAATATTTCATTGAACTCTAATTTCAAGCCCTCTAACCCCCTCCAACTAGGTCATGGGTAACCATTTTCACCCCTTTATCAAATATACGAATAAACACCCACAGGTACCGGCAGTTCCTCTGCTCCCTTGCGTCGCCATCGCCTTCAACGTCGTGCTCATCCTGCAGCTGCAGCCAATGACCTGGATCCGGTTCTCCATCTGGCTGGTCATTGGCTTGCTGATCTACTTCACCTACGGCATTAACCAGAGCAACGAGAATCCGGACAGGCAGCGGGAGGCCTCGGAGAAGGTGCCGCTCGCCAGCGCCATGAAGCTGCCGGAGTCGCCAGGCATGGAAGGCGAAGGCCCGACCAGTAAAAAGGACGAGTCGGATACGGCGAAGCAATAGGAGATGCGGATTCAATTCGCGGTGATTTCTTTTTTTGGATGCGGGTACAGCATAGCTCAGATATATTTGAAGGGAACATAGCCTCTCATATCAATGGTAAAAGTTATTAAAAACGCTTTATATAATTTTAAACGCTTCCCATGTTTAAAGTCGGAGTTTAGTTTGTACCGAGTGCATGCGGCTAATAGTCGCAAAACGGTTCGGCAAGCTCCAGCCCGCTGGCAACATGCGGCCCACAAAGCCTCTCTATCCGGCCCTCGGGTCCTTTGAGACTTCACAATAGCAAACCGGCTTTTGTGTCTGATTGTGCCTCTAGGTTTTAGGTCATCATTTTGTGTCTCTTCTCAGCTTTCTTTTCTCGAATCTCCTCTCTCTCTTATCTCCTCTTCCCTCCTCTCCCTTCATCGATTTCACCCCTCCTCTCCTCTCGTCTCCTCTCTTCTTCTTTATCCCCCACCACTCCTTTCTCCTATCTATATTCCCTCTCCTCTATCCCCTTTTCTCCCACCTCAATCTTTGCTAGGTTATCTATATTTGGGCCTTGAGGTGACAAGTTTACCGTCCCTTGAACTAAATAATTTTCCGAGAGTTGATCACTTTCAAAGGAGTAAAAGTACAGTAGATATTTAGAAATCATAGCTACAATTTAATAAATATAGACTATAAACTGCACATATATCCATTCATGTACTAATTAAACCTTCTAATGCTCTCTCTGGCCTGGTGAAGTTTGTGAATTTAATTTTTATGTAACTACTCGTAATGTTTTCCTTTAACCACCATCCGATATTTCCGAATTTACCGACACTTTTGTTTGTTCGAAGTGGACTCAGTCCCGCGTTAAAAAGCTTAGGCAGTTTGGCACAGGCTTGTTGGAAGACCAGTCAAAGAAAAAGAAAGTAAAAAGGTCTTTTTGTTTATTTAAATATGTAGACTTCTTGTCTTGCGTAAACTTTTAGATGGTAATTTTTTTAACTGTGATTTGATTGTCTACTATGGTATATTGTGAATGTATATGGATGCACCAATCTCTCTTTCCTGTGTCTCTCACTCTGCATGCCTGCATGCTGTCGTTAGTCAGAATCTGTGCACTAGCCGCTTCACTCTATTCAAATATTTTCCCCTTATTTACCGTAACATGCCGTACCCCAGTTATTTAGCCTTTTACAGCCTTCTGTGTACGTGTTAGATAGCGCTCGAGCTGTCAATTTAGGGAATTATTACAGTTTGAATTGTTATCAGCGCGACTGTTTTCTTGCATTGCGCACATGACAGTAGCTAGAGCTAGAAAAATATATGTTAAAACAAAAAGAAGCAATTTTTGCAGAGTATTTTTTTTTCTTGTCTAAAACGTGCGTTTGATTTGAATTTATGTATCCATATACGCCGTATGTACATGTATTTATGAATTACTTCTTTACTTTAATATAGCAGCTAGAATATACCGGTGGGGGACAGGGAGGAGTCCCCCCTTAAAAGCTATGGGGGCATGCCAATGCTTTGTCCCCCCCACCCTACAATGTGACCTGTTGTGATAATCAATAATTTTTCTTCAGGGCGCCAAAATGAGTGCCTGCGGCGCTAAAATGTGTGCCTGCGGCGCTAAAATGTGTGCCTGCGCCGCTAAAATGTGTGCCTGCGGCGCCAAAATGAGTGCCTGCGCCGCTAAAATGTGTGCCTGCGGCGCTAAAATGTGTGCCTGCGGCGCCAAAATGAGTGCCTGCACCGCTAAAATGAGTGCCTGCGGCGCCAAAATGAGTGCCTGCACCGCTAAAATGAGTGCCTGCACCGCTAAAATGAGTGCCTGCGGCGCCAAAATGAGTGCCTGCACCGCTAAAATGAGTGCCTGCAGCGCTAAAAGGAATGTCTGCGGCGCCAAAATGAGTGCCTGCACCGCTAAAATGAGTGCCTGCACCGCTAAAATGAGTGCCTGCACCGCTAAAATGTGTGCCTGCGCCGCCAAAACGAGTGCCTGCGGCGCCAAAATGAGTGCCTGCGCCGCTAAAATGAGCGCTGACAACCACGATTCTCAAAATAATGGAATTGTAGGAATTTAGTCATGTACGTGTAGTTGAATTCTTGGTTTTGCCCCCCCCACCATAAAATCCATGGCGACGCCCCTGCAACCAGTTATATACAGTGGTCCCTGGATTACCATAGTGGCCGTGGCTCCTGCGATAAATTTCGATCCAATGTAGCATTCTGGCGACTTTTTCGAATGATGGAGCTTCATTATTCAGCGCTTTAATTAAAAAAGTCTTTCTGGTCGACAGCTGGGTACGCCAAGGGCATGGCGCAGCAGGGACCGCGTCATAGTTATCGGCATAGCTTCCATTCCATACAATAAATATCGGTTCCAAGGCAGTCGTCCAGAAAGCCGTCCAGACAGACTCGCCGCGGTGCCAGGCGTACGTGAGTCCAATTGCAGTCGCGAAGTTAAACCTAAGTTCCTCGTTAGTGTGTGTTTGGAATTAATATGAAAAGTATCTAAAAATATGATTTATAGAATTAATGAGTACTACTACAGGTTCATGTGATAATAATATGTCCTATTTAGAGCAGTAGTATACATTTGAAAAGGCTTCCATAGATGCGAGTTTCAAAAATCCTCCTATATCTGTCCAAACTGTATTTGTATTTGATTTGAAACAATCTTCTCTGATCTGTTTTGATTTTTACTTCGGATTGATGGAACTTTATAATTAGCCTTTCCAGTATGTCTATATGCGATAAAACCTATGTCTAGAAGTTCTTGGAATTCTCTGCAGACTCTGCAGAAGTTGCAGAAAATAAAAAAATAGGAACTATCAAGCTCTATCGCACCTAATTAAAATAATTAAAAAGAATGAGACTAGAATCCAAGGACCACTGTGTACAACTGTTATATACACTATACATTGAACAGTGGTCCTTAGTAGAATCCTGAAAATGAATTTTTTTGGAAAATGACTTTTCCGTTGTCCCATTTTTAAGCCATAATAACAAACTTTCGTCAAAAAGTACATTACCAGACATTTTTTAATAAAAATAACAAGTACTTTTTGTTCAAAACTTTTTAACTTTCATTTAAAAAGCAAAAGCGTTATTTTAATTAGTATGAGAACACAACTTCTTGGTAAGAATTTGAACTTCTAAATATTGCACACTTAAAATCTAAATATATAAAGCAGCAGATTGCAGATTTCATCGCGTGAAATTTCATAAATTTTTAATGCATTAATTAATAATACTAAATCTGATATCATTGAAAGAGTGTGGGTAGCGGAATTTCGTGCACTCAAAGTTAGTAACTTCCAATATATTATTATTTTTTTATAAGAATTCAGTGTTAACTGTTCCTGTTACTTAGACTGTAGTGGCCTCTGAAATGCCCGTTTCAAAGGGAAATTTAGGTAGCACTTTGTCTAAGCAGTTTAAATCTGCCAGACGATCTCGTGGTGCACATGGACCCAGTGATGCAAATGATTATGCGTCTATGTCATCTTGCCTGGTAAGCCAATTAATTTAAATTTTTCATCTATATAAAATTACTCTATTTAGCAAGGCAGTTATTGTTACAGTGAGTGACCATATAAATAGTGATGACAGGTATTTTTACAGTTAACACATAAAACAAATACTATTCAAATTATGTAACAAACTGGTAATGCAAAAAATAAGAGGTGGTTAAATTTTAAAAAGACAAAGAAACATTAATTATTTAATATTTTTTTCTTCATGGCTATAATAGGCCTAATAGCCATTTTACTCCATAGGCCTAGTCAAGATCATGCTGGGTGCAAGCCCAAACAAAAATTGAATAATTACAAATTGCATGCCAAAAAATGAATGCACGTCCATTCTTAAAACTATGCTGGTGTTACAACAATAAAGGACCCTTTTTAGGCCTACACTATGACATAAATAACATTTTTTGAATTGCATAATAGATATTTTTGGCAGATAATTTGGTTGATTTTAATGTTTTTTTGTGATACTATTCATAGTAGAAAATCAATATACATAAATATTTGTTTAAATGCTTGGCAATTTTCCTCTTTCGTTCGTTAAATTATTTTTTCGATTTGAATCGGTGCGTAGACGCGAAAAAGTGACGTGGCAGCATTTAAAATTGTGCCTATTGAAAAAATGATGTGGCAGTAGTGGAAAGGACATGGGGTTGCTGCTGACACATGTCTATGGCACTACTCACCTACTCGGTTCGTGGCGGAGTATAGGCAGCAGCTTGCACTCGCTCCTTGCTCCCCTTCCCACTCTCGCATGAGCTTTGACTTATCGCATTGAGTCTTCACTTGTTAAATTTTATTAAATTTTACTCGAACTGCAACATGGCTGGGCGCCCAGCGGCACCTACATTCATCGTCCCTCCTGGACAACTGCGTCCCTCGCTGGAGCTGTGCGACATAAACTTTACGATGCGCGAGCTGGCCAACATCACCCTATTCGAGTCACATCTGGAGGAATTTATGTGGCGTAAGATGCACCCACAGAACGTGTTCGGAAACATTCTCTTTTGGATTGCGCACTATTACTCCCTGTGAATTGTGAACTGCTGGGGCTCCAGTTGAACCATATTGGACTTTGTGAGACTCTCTGTATGCCAGAGCAAGCTACGGGACGCAGTGCCCTATTGTTGTCGTTTACTGTCGTTACATGTCGTTTACCATTACCGTTTGTCTTTAGTTAAACAACTCCATCCAACTTTCTGAGAAAAATTTAAGTCCCAGCATCCCATTACTGTCGTTTTCTGACATTACTCAGTAGTCACAACTTGTTTCTGTCGAAAAAATAATTTAACGAACGAAAGAGGAAAATCGCCAAATGCTTTATTATAATGTTAAGAATTAGAAAGCTTGAAATATATGCTTAAAAATAACCTTTTTTATCATTTCTCTATTCCACAATAACTCTTTCGCGTGATTATAGGCCTATAAAGTGCATGCCAGGTATGCACACATACTATTTTCTTAGGAGTGATGCACCTATTTTTGGTATGCATGCCCAAATTTTTGGCTATATATTACTCATAGTGTGGATCATGCTAAGTGCACGCGAGAAATGACCCAAAGCTAATTCCCAAAAGCACGCCGACGACAAGCGAATGCACGCCAATAAATTAAAATTCAAATTGAAGACAAAAAACGTATTTTAAATTGCATTGTGTAAAACAAAGCAACAAACGATGTACAAAAGAAATGATATATCTTTAAAAACGTGTATTTCTAATACATTAATTTATTTAATAGTCTTATACACTGTTTATTTACAATAGTTTTTTTCAAAAGTTAAATACAATAATACGTATTTCATGTCTGCTTACCATTGCATTGGCAGCTTTGCCACATCAGGTGCCAGGCACGCGGCACGCGGCGCATGCCAGGCACGCCAGTGTATTTATGTAGTGTGCATTATACACGCCAAATGCACGCCACTTACCTAATCGCACGCCGGTGCACGCCACTTTTGAAAATGCACGCGGGAAAATTCTCGCGTGCACTACATGATCTACACTATGGTATATTACATTATCCAAAGTGTGGATTCTGCTTCTTAAATATATCTATAGTCAGGATCATGGCATGCCTGTGCTGGAATGAATCCTATCAAAAAAGTTTGATTGTGCTGGAACAAATCTTATAAAAGAAGTTTGCTTATATCGTGTGCCAAAACTATTCACTATCAAATTTACTTGCACTGGAAAATGCAATGTTAGCATTCCTATAAAGTGATTCTATAAAGTGCACACTAGGTCTACACACATACACATGCCTAACCTCAAAATTTCACCTATCCAGTGCAATTTATTTTTGTCAAGATTTGCAACTTTGTTCTTCCCAATTGCAACTTAGTTCCTCCCGATTGCAACTTAGTTCCTCTCAATTGTGACTAAGTTCCTCTCAATTGTGACTTAGTTCCCCTGATTGCGACTTAATTTTCACTTTGTATATGACTTTTCTTGCCATTTTCTCTTTTTTTCTCTTTCTCTTTCTTTCTCTTCTTTCCCCTGTCTCTTCTTCCTTTCTTTTTCTTCTTTTCTCTTCTTCTCCTTTCTTTCTTCTCCCAATTTTTTGTTTTTTTTGCATTTTTGATTTTGCAACTTACCTGGCCAGCAGCCATTTCACCCATCCAGTTCAGATTGGTTGGACGGGTGTTGGGCATGTATATGCACACACACTATTTTCTTAGGAGCAATGCATGCCAACTGTGTATGCCTACTTTTGGTATGCAAGGCCATTGCATGCAAGTATAAATGGGGCCAAAGCAGCCTTGATGACAAGCCTCAAACAGGATGTCTAGCTGCTATAGTTGTGGACAAAAAATTGCTGCCGTCTAGAGAATGATTTGACAAGGACTAGTGAGTGACCTGTGCCAAGATCAGAAAGGCTCTTGGCATTGGATTGGTAGCAGTTAAAACATCCTACACAACAAGCTGAGAGCCTCTAAGTGGTGTGCCCATTGGGTGCTCTATAACCTGATAGAGGACTAAAAAGTGGAGCAAGTGCTTTGGTATGAGTTAATGCTCAAAAGATTGATTCTGGGGCCTCAAAGCAATGCTGGGAAATTATCACAGGCAATAAGACCTAGGTCTATCAATACAACCCAGAAACCAAGCAGCAGTTGGCAGTTTGGCTCCTTCTAGACGATGCTACCCCAACAAAGGTCAAGCAAGCCTACAGTGTTGGGAAGCAGATAGTTGCAACTTTCTTCAGCCAGGCTGGCCACCTGGTGACTATAGCACTCCCAAGACAGGTGGATAGTCAATGCCGACTAGTCAAGAATACTGCTCTAGCCCTATTGCAATCATACCATATCACATTCTATGCCATCAAGCTAATTCCACAGCATAGCAGGCCACTATGCCATATATCTAAATGCACACCAATGCAGGCCAATTTTTTTGGCCAAACCAAAATGCATGCAAATGCACACCATTTTTTTTGGCTAAACCAAATGCATGCCAGAATTTTCTCTTTTTAAATCTCTTTTCTCTTTTTAAATTCAACCTTCTAGAGTATGGTATATATAGGGTTTATTAACCATAAAAATAGCAGTTTTGCTATTTATATAGTTATATCAAATTAAAACCTTAGAGATTTAGGCCTAGAATAGTGCCATATTCCAGATCATGTAGTATATACCCAAAAATTTGGGCATGCATTGGCCTTGCACGCTATAAGTAATATGCACAGTTGACATGCATCACTCCTAAGAAAATAGTATATGTGCATACCTGGCATGCACTTTATAGAATTATATAGAAGAGTTAGTTTTAAGACAAAAAAGATGAAAAAGTTCATTTTTAAGCATAAATTTCAAGCTTTCTAGGTTTTTAAAGCTTGTAATAAGGCATTTAAACAAATATTTGTGTGTATACATTTTCTACTATAAATAGTATAAGCAATAAAGCATAAAAATCAACCAAATTATTAGCCAAAAGGTTCTTATGCAACTGAAAAAAATGTTATTTATTGTTGTAACATAAAAAAGGTCATTTATTGTTGCAATACTAGCATAGATTTTTGAGTGTGTGTGTACACTCAATTTTTTTGGCATGCCTTTGTAATTATTTAGTTTTTGTTTGGACATGATATAGACTATGTGCAAAGTAGTGTCTTATATGTTGACTATAAAAATAAATATTTTGCTATTTATATGGTAACTGTAATACTACCATGTAGCAAGTCAAATGAAAATATGATTTACTATTCAATAAATAGGCCTAGGCTAAAGTTAATTTAATAAGGGACCTATCTAAGACTAATACTAGTAGGCTAGTAACAAAAGTTTGTCTTAAATTTGCAGTAAAATGTTAATATATTGTATATTTAAGATTATATTAGTTATATTATCATATTATTATAGGCTAACTTTGATTATAAAAAGGGCATGTCTAATATTGTCTATGGTCTAAACCCAGCTCTGGTTAACACTATTTGCTATGGGCTAGCTGAGATTGGTTGCTTGTAGGTTAAGTTAGGATAAAAAAACCAATATACCATAGTTTAGAAGGCAATATGTATTTTTTAGGCCCCTACCTAGGTAATTTATATATGTAATCAATAATTTTTTAAAGTTTTTTCTATAAATGATATAATAACATCAAATGTCAATATCTAAAACTTAAAAAAGCTGATTCAATTTAGAAATTATAAAGCATATGTTGGTTGGCATTAGTACTGTACCAATAATTTTAGCTAAGCCTTCATAGTTATATTTATAACAATCATTGTTACAGACACAGCTATATGGCAATTTATAGTGCAGTGGCTATAAAAAAAATTATATACATGAATCACAATGTCAAGTAGTGAGCATAGAGAGAGGATAGATACTAATCTTAGTAGGATACTAATCTCGCCTAATCCCAAAAATTTTGATCCTATCCAACCTGTATATATATATGCTTATAAACTAGATAAAGGATTCAATTCCTGCTATTGACCTAAAATCGAATGCCTAACAATAATGGATATCCCAATCTTGTCTTATCCTAATTTGTTGATCTTGTATATTCCACCATTCTTAAATCAATCATTGTTATCTAGAATGAGAACTAGCTCTTCCAAATATACTTGCTACCTTGCCAAGTATTGCAGGACTAGATCACAAAAGTAGACGTTATACACTTGGATGAAAAAACCTGGCAGGTGTAATAAATTTAGGTACTAAAATATAAACTTGAAGACAAAGGTTTTTTTAGGCATCAGATTTGCAGTTGCCATCTGGCATCTTATGTCCAAAGTCAGGATCCCAAAATTAAATTGATCTGTTGCGAGAACACAACACACCTAAACAGAAATAAACGTAGATTAAAAGGTGTGAAATTTCTGCTGTTAAACTATGTCAGATTTAGTCTGTTTGTTATTAACAATTTCTCTCACCACATTGTCAACACTCCCTACAGCCGCCGCGCCTGCTCAGACGGATTCGTCCGTGACTCACCAGGGCGATCTGGCCGAGTTTCTCTCCCGCGCCGAGCTGCTCAACGCTAAATTTGACAGCTCAGGCGGGCCGGGCAGCGGCTCTCTACGGCTCCTGTCCCAGGAGGAGGCCGTCGCTGGCCGAATCGGCGGCGGCGCCGGCGTCCTGGCGAAAGCGGCGCGCGAACGCCGGCGCCTGGCTGCCGAGGAGTTGCGCAATCAGCTGCGCATCCCGCGCCGGCCAGCCTGGTCGCCTGGCGTCACCAGCCCGGCCGAGTTGGAGTCGCTCGAACGCGAATCGTTTCTGCGCTGGCGCGAGGCGATGGCCCTGCTAGAAGCTAAAGACGGCGTTGCCATGACTCCGTATGAAAAGAATTTGGACTTTTGGCGTCAGCTATGGCGAGTACTGGAGCGCAGTCAGGCTGTAGTGCAGATTGTTGACGCCAGAGATCCGCTGTTCTTCTATTCGCCAGATTTGGACGCCTACGCCAAGGAGTGCGGCTGCCAGACGGCTGTGCTGTTGAACAAGTGCGACCTGCTGACGCCAATCCAGTTGACCGCTTGGAGGCAATATTTCCAGACTGCCGGCACTAGGGCTTTGTTCTTCTCGGCTAAGCCGGCCGGATCCGAAGCTGATGAGGATGCTCAAGATGTGGCTCAGGCTGAGGCTGATGAGGCTGCTGCGATACATGTTAATGAGTCCATGCCGAAAGGTGAGATTGAGGGCTGGGGTTGGTTTAAAGAGTAATATGAGCTTAGATTAGACTAGCTCATAGATTAAGAATAGTCTGGCTCAGAAATTGAGAATAGTCTGAGTGGCTCATAGATTGAGAATAGACCAGCTCATAGATTGAGAATAGACTCAGTAGACTCTCAGTAGACTATAGATTGAGAATAGTCTGAGTGGCTCATAGATTGAGAATAGACCAGCTCATAGATTGAGAATAGTCCAGCTCATAGATTGAGAACAGACCAGCTCATAGATTAAGAAATAGACCATCTCATAGATTGAGAATAGACTGGCCCATAGATTAAGAAAAGACCAGCTCAAAGATTGAGAATAGACCAGCTCATAGATTGAAAATAGACCAGCTCATAGATTGAGAAAAGACCAGCTCAAAGATTGAGAATAGACTGGCTCACAGGCTGCTGATCTATCTATTCAAAGTAGTAAACATGTATTGTCTGAATTGGCCAATATTTGTCCAACTCGCAGTGCTGGCACCCGATGGCCTGGCGGAAGCGCTCGCTGATTTGGCAGCGGAAGCCTCCTTGGCTTCATCCAGTTCAGCAACCGGCGTTCCCGTAGTCGGCCTAGTCGGCTACCCGAACGTTGGCAAAAGCAGCAGCATCAATGCCCTGCTGCGGGCAAAGAAGGTACCGGAATCCGCCACGCCCGGCCGCACAAAGCATCTGCAGACTCTGCCGCTTGGCGATCGGCTGGTCCTGTGCGACTGCCCGGGTCTGGTCATGCCGCAGTTTGTTGGCACGTCGGCCGACCTGGTTGTGCACGGAGTTTTGCCCATAGACAACATGCGCGACTGTCTGGGACCGGTGCAGCTGCTGTGCGATCGAATCGATCGCCAGGCACTGGCTGAAGTGTACGGACTGCGATTGCCCGAGCCGCCGGAGCCGCTGACGGCCGCCGGTCTGTTGACTGCCTACGCCGAGCTGCACGGTTACACAACGGGGCACGGGGTGCCGCATCTGGATCGGGCTGCTAGGGAAATTTTAAAGGACAGCGTCACCGGAAGGCGTAAGGCGTTAGTGTATTGTCAAGCTCCGCCAGGCTTGCAACAGATTGATGGAGTAGATTTCAATAGTAGGCCAAGTGAGTTGTCGATTAAGACTGCGACGATGTCGATGACTGCAGCTGCTGGCGAGGACCGGGAAGACGCGGCGTCGGTGGCGGCGGCCAGCTTGACAGACTTTGATAAGCAGTTCTTTGCTGAGGTAAGGCACGCGGCATTGAGATTTGTGACATTGAAAAATAGCTGAAAATTTTATGAAAGCTTGAAGTTGGCAGAGCCTTAAGAAGGCATTGGAGCAATCGTGACCTTGGAGCTTTCCTTAGAGCCTCTGTGACGATTTTATGAAATCTCTGCGGAGCTTGTGTGACCTTCAAAAATTTCCATAGGAGCATTGCGACCATGGGGAAATTTCTGTAGATCTTTTCGAAACTTTCTTAAGCCATTTTTTGACGTCAAGAAATCTCCATAGAACCATTTTGATTTCGAAAACCCCCATAGGGACGCATTGACCTTGAGAAACCTCCTTAGAGACACAGCGACTTTGAGAAACCACCTTAAAGACAGTGACCTTGAGAAACCACTTTAGAAACACAGTGACCTTGGTAAACCACTAGAGACACAGTGACCTTGAGAAACCACCTTAGAGACACAGTGACCTTGGTAAACCGCCTTAGAGACCCAATGACCTTGAGGAACCCCATTAGAGACACAGTGGCCTTCAGAAACCTTATAGACACAGTGACCTTGAGAAACCATCTTATTAAAGACACCGTGACCTTGAGGAACCCCATTGGAGATACAGTGGCCTTCAGAAACCTCCTTATAAACATAGTGACCTTGAGAAACCATCTTAAAGACACCGTGACCTTGAGAAACCCCATTATAGACACAGTGACCTTAAGAAACCACCTTAGAGACACAGTGACCTTGTGAAACCTCCTTAGAGACACAGTGACCTTGAGAAACCACCTTAGAGACACAGTGACCTTGAAATATTTGAATATGAATTTCAGAAAACAGCGGACGTGAGGTTCCGCGCCACAGGCCGGCCGCAAGGTCACTCGGGTGCTGAGCAGACTGGCAAGTCCTGGAAGCGGCACAATAACAGCAGCAAGCGAGAGAAACTGCGCAGGGTGTACAGGCATCTGGATCAGTAGGGGCTTGAGCAGATTGTTAAATTGATTCTTGTCCAAGTATTTTTGTCTTTGTATTATTTTCTTAATCATAAGCTGATCCTTGTTTTCTGGTCTCTGGTAAAATTAACATAAAGATGTGAAAGAAATTGGATAGTGTAGTTTCCGTTTGTCAACCATGCTAAGAATAAGACTCAAACATAAATTACATGAATGATGCTATAATAAAAGAATGAGTTTTTTCGGCCTTGCAATTTTTGGAAGTATTTTTTTACTTTTTTTGTAACAGCTTAACTAGAAATGAGGCGGACTCAGATTAGCGGGTGGAGAGGCAGACTCAGATTAGCGGCTGGAGAGGCAGACTCAGATTAGCGGCTGGAGAGGCAGACTCAGATTAGCGGAGAGACAGACTCAGATTAGCGGAGAGGCAGACTCAGATTAGCGGAGAGGCAGACTCAGATTAGCGGAGAGGCAGACTCAGATTAGCGGGTGGAGAGGCAGACTCAGATTAGCGGAGAGACAGACTCAGATTAGCGGAGAGACAGACTCAGATTAGCGGAGAGACAGACTCAGATTAGCGGAGAGGCAGACTCAGATTAGCGGAGAGACAGACTCAGATTAGCGGAGAGACAGACTCAGATTAGCGGAGAGACAGACTCAGATTAGCGGAGAGACAGACTCAGATTAGCGGAGAGACAGACTCAGATTAGCGGAGAGACAGACTCAGATTAGCGGGTGGAGAGGCAGACTCAGATTAGCGGCTGGAGAGGCAGACTCAGATTAGCGGAGAGACAGACTCAGATTAGCGGAGAGACAGACTCAGATTAGCGGAGAGACAGACTCAGATTAGCGGGTGGAGAGGCAGACTCAGATTAGCGGCTGGAGAGGCAGACTCAGATTAGCGGAGAGGCAGACTCAGATTAGCGGAGAGACAGACTCAGATTAGCGGAGAGACAGACTCAGATTAGCGGAGAGACAGACTCAGATTAGCGGAGAGGCAGACTCAGATTAGCGGAGAGACAGACTCAGATTAGCGGAGAGGCAGACTCAGATTAGCGGAGAGACAGACTCAGATTAGCGGAGAGACAGACTCAGATTAGCGGAGAGGCAGACTCAGATTAGCGGAGAGACAGACTCAGATTAGCGGAGAGGCAGACTCAGATTAGCGGAGAGACAGACTCAGATTAGCGGAGAGACAGACTCAGATTAGCGGAGAGACAGACTCAGATTAGCGGGTGGAGAGGCAGACTCAGATTAGCGGCTGGAGAGGCAGACTCAGATTAGCGGAGAGACAGACTCAGATTAGCGGAGAGGCAGACTCAGATTAGCGGAGAGACAGACTCAGATTAGCGGATAGACAGACTCAGATTAGCGGAGAGGCAGACTCAGATTAGCGGAGAGACAGACTCAGATTAGCGGAGAGACAGACTCAGATTAGCGGAGAGGCAGACTCAGATTAGCGGAGAGACAGACTCAGATTAGCGGAGAGACAGACTCAGATTAGCGGAGAGACAGACTCAGATTAGCGGAGAGACAGACTCAGATTAGCGGAGAGACAGACTCAGATTAGCGGAGAGACAGACTCAGATTAGCGGGTGGAGAGGCAGACTCAGATTAGCGGCTGGAGAGGCAGACTCAGATTAGCGGAGAGACAGACTCAGATTAGCGGAGAGACAGACTCAGATTAGCGGAGAGACAGACTCAGATTAGCGGGTGGAGAGGCAGACTCAGATTAGCGGCTGGAGAGGCAGACTCAGATTAGCGGAGAGGCAGACTCAGATTAGCGGAGAGACAGACTCAGATTAGCGGAGAGACAGACTCAGATTAGCGGAGAGGCAGACTCAGATTAGCGGAGAGGCAGAGCGGAGAGGCGGCGGATGCACAAAAACCGAATTGTTTCCTGGCGAGCAAATCCGAACTGCGCGATCGGCGAGCGAAGAAGCCAAGCTTCATCACGCCCGGCGGTTCGCGCCTGTCCGACCTTGACGACGACGACCTGGTTGAGACGCTGCGCTCCACGGCTGGGGCTCTGGCGTCGCGTGGCGGCCGAAACAAGAAGGCGAGCAGTCCGGACGACAGGCAGAAAAAGAAGGGCGGCAAGGAGGACAGCGGCCGGGTTGGGGTGCTGTTCAAGCTGACCGTGTGCCAGCACTTCATGCTGCTATTCGCTATGCTTGCATTCGGCTTTGTTGCTATGCTGCTGTTTATGCCCAACCCGATCGACCCAGTGGCTTATCAACTGCCGCCGCAGCCGCCCGCCGTTGGCCCTCTGGCGGCCAACGACCGCCTTGCCGCGGCCCGCAAGCTGCTTGTCGGTGCCGTCCGCGGCCCGGAAAGTTTCGTCTTTGTTGGCGAGCACCTGTTTACCGGCACTCTGGATGGCCGCATTGTGCGGGTTCACTTGGCCTCCGAGCAGCCGGTGCGGTTTTTTCTGCGGGGTGGTGGGGGCGAGGGACAGGTAGAACAGTAGGAGCAATTTGGGATCGGGCCAACAAGACAGACATCAAGACAGATACCCAGACAGGCCCCGAGACAAACACCCAGGTGACACCCAGGCAGACACCGAGACAGACACCGAGACAGACACCCAGGCAGACACCGAGACAGACACCCAGGCAGACACCGAGACAGACACCCTGACAGGCCCCGAGACAAACACCCAGGCGACACCCAGACAGACACCGAGACAGACACCCAGGCAGACACCGAGACAGACACCCAGGCAGACACCGAGACAGACACCCAGGCAGACACCGAGACAGACACCCAGACGGACACCCAGATAGAGAGACACAAATATATAGCTTTGCTAATTTGTACGTCAGTCGCATTATTTGATAAGGACAGCGTGAGCAGACAGGCAACCAGACAAGCAGACAGGAGCACTGACAGCTACCCATACGGACAGACTCACCAATCCCCTATCCCACACAGGAGCTGTGGGTTCGCTTCGGTCCGGCCAACTGTTCGTTGCAAAAGTCCTTCTCTCCGATCAGATGCGGCCGGCCCCTGGGCCTCAGACGGCATCCCAGCAACCGGTCCCGCCTACTCGTTGCCGACGCCTATTTGGGCCTGATAGACGTTAATCTGGACAAGCGTCAATTCCAATCGATTATTGATCGATCTAATCCGATTGGCGTCACGTTCTTCGACGATCTGGACATCACACCCGACGGCGAGCTGGTGTTTATCTCGGAGGCGTCCACCAGGTATCCGCTGCACCAACTGATGCACCAGGTGAGCTAATTAAAAAATACTGATCAAAATTGCGATTGCGATTTGGGGGCATGTGTAAGACCCATAGAAAGGGTCAAGGTCACTTAGAGGGTCACGTGACAGTTTCAGTTGACGGTCATTTAGAGAGGTCACGTGACAGTTTCAATTGACGGTCAATTAAAGAGGTCACGTGACAGTTACAATTGACGGTCATCTAGAGAAGTCACGTGACAGTTCAAATTGACGGTCAATTAGAGAGGTCACGTGACAGTTACAATTTACGGTCATCTACAGAAGTCACGTGACAGTTTCAATTGACGGTCAATTAGAGAGGTCACGTGACAGTTACAATTTACGGTCATCTAAAGAAGTCACGTGACAGTTTCAATTGACGGTCAATTAGAGAGGTCACGTGACAGTTAAAATTTACGGTCATCTAGAGAAGTCACGTGACAGTTTCAATTGACGGTCAATTAGAGAGGTCACGTGACAGTTACAATTTAGGGTCATCTAAAGAAGTCACGTGACAGTTTCAATTGACGGTCAATTAGAGAGGTCACGTGATCACGATTCGCATCCATTGGAAGAGTCACGTGATAGCCAAAGGCTTGTTCTTTGGCTTACCAGTGCGGATTGGCTATTCAATTTTTACAATGCCTAACAATGATGGGCCTGTAGAAGATAAATCTTTCACCCCGTATCCGCAGATGCTGGAGGGCAGCAGCAATGGCCGCTTGATAATGCTGAATATGACTAGCGGACACGCAGCCACGGTGCTGGAGGGCCTCAGCTTCCCCAACGGGGTGCAGCTGCACCCGGACGGCCAGTCCGTACTGGTGGCCGAGACGTCCGGCTTTAAAATCATTCGCTACTATTTTGCCGGTCCAATGGCTGGCCAGACTCGGACATTTGCGGACAATCTACCGTTGGGGCCGGACAATATTCGATTGTCCTCGGACGGCAAGCACCTGTGGGTGTCCGGCAGCCTCGCCCGTCTGGCCGGACTTCGCAGCAGCGCGGATCTGATGGGCCAGCGCACCTGGCTGCGCCTGGCTGCGGCTAAGATTCTGCCCGGTCCGCTGCTGCACAACATGGCTGCCGGCCACTACGGCTTGGTACTGCGGCTGGCTATTAACGATGGCCGCATTGTTGACAGCCTGCACGATACCCAGGGCAAACAGATTACTCATAGTAGCGAGGTTCAGGACTATAATGGTCGATTATTTATTGGAACTTATTATGGCCCGTATCTGGCTACGCTGGATCTGTAGGCTTTTAACTTTTACATGTACGCTCGTAGCTGCCGGAAGATGGCTAGCAGAGTTATGGGTTCATAGAGCCATGGAGCTTGAACAATAACATCTGGAATGGAAGCTTAATTTGATCGGGTGGGACAAGCCAAGGTCTAAGTAGCTACAAAGCAACTAAAGCAAAATTTGACCCTTGACAAGACGACAATAATGTACAGACAAGGTTTCGTATAGAAGCGTTCCCTTTTCGGCTATGGCAGTGTTGCATTGGCAGCGATAGTCTATGGCCAGCCCTGCTGACCGCGCCGGCAGGAGGAAAGGCTTTGCATAGCATTGGTAGCGATAGTCTATGGCCAGCCCTGCTGACCGCGCCTGCAGGAAAGGCTTTGCATAGCAGAGTGTTGCATTGGCAGCGATAGTCTATGGCCAGCCCTGCTGACCACGCCAGCAGGAAAGGCTTTGCATAGCAGAGGGTTGCATTGGCAGCGATAGTCTATGGCCAGCCCTGCTGACCGCGCCGGCAGGAAAGGCTTTGCATAACAGAGTTTTGCATTGGCAGCGATAGTCTATGGCCAGCCCTGCTGACCGCGCCTGCAGGAAAGGCTTTGCATAGCAGAGTGTTGCATTGGCAGCGATAGTCTATGGCCAGCTCAGCCGGCGTTAGGGGAATATTTTCATATTTTTACGTTGGTGGGAGAACAGTAAAGCTCACAAATACTAGTTCGCATGTACACTAGATTGTATATAGTATGTTTGGTTAAATCTTAGCGAAAACTATACATTCAATTACGTTGAAGTAGTTTCAAATCCTCATGTTTCCAATTGGTAAATTATCATCGCGTTAAAAATTAATTTTTTGACCTTCATAATCTTAGATTGCGCAAAGCTTACTAATTGTAGTTTACATCTAATAGCGTGGATGCTCGTGGTATACGTGGTATTTGTATATTTTTATGACATCATGTGCCACTGATTTTGACTCTTGTAAACGTTTTTATGTCTAATGCTTGTCATATTTAAAAAATTAGTTTTAATGAAAATTAATAATCTAATCAAATGGATTTGTCTTGCCTGTCTTCAACTTTATTCTATCCGAATCATGAATTTTATATCAGTATAAATTTACTGGGAGCTATTTTCAATTTCAACCCGTTGTTTGTTTGTTAAAGTCGAAATAAAAATAAAAATAGCCTTTTCATTTCTATTCATTTCCTTGACGTATTATCAATTTTCACAAACAGTTATGAAATTTAATAAGACAAAAAATGTCACATTTCCACTGCCAGTAGCTTAATGCGTTGAATAGCCAATTTTGATTTTTTAATAGTGAAAATTTTCACTTTACTACTATCAGTAGGCGTAAAGATTGCATTCCAATCTATTTATATAATTGCTGGACTCCGAAGAAGCCGTCGCAGCCGGCTGTTCCGTGGCCTGCACGGCCACTCTGGAGCGCCTGGATCCGCGCCTCGGCTCCGTACAGCACAGCCGACGAATCACCGGCTGCCAGCTGACTTTGCAGCGCGACAGTCACGGCGAGCTGCGCCTGCGCCTAGCGGCCAAGACGCACTCAGCAAATTTAAGCGCTAAAGGCGTTGTCATCTTTAAGAAATTCTGGCGCGAAGGCAAATGCACGCTCCGTTTGCCCAGCGAATCCGCACAGCTGCTGCTGTCCAACTGTCCGGTTGATCGGCTGGCCGACTTTCTCAAACTGCTGTTTGTTAAGCAGCAGTGCGCTGCTAGCAGGCAGCAGCGGGCCGCTCCGCTGCGCCAGCTGCAGCAGCACCGACAGCCAGCGCTGCCGCAGGCTGAGACCGACATCAGCCCAGTGTCCGCTGCGGACTTGGCCGCCGTGCGGGCAAGGCAGGCTGCTGCTGCTGCTGCTGCCGCTGGCAGTGCGGCCTCGACCGCCACCACGCCTCAGCGGCTGCAGCGGAAGCGGCCCGCTGTCGCGCCTGCGGCATCTGCTGCCGCCACCGCCGCCATGCTGCAACTGCCGGGCTTTCGGCCGGCGGGGGGAACTCCGCCTAGCTTGAAGGTAAGGGCGCCAGCCTCCCAGATCCCCAGTTGCTGGGCCAGCCTCCCAGATCCCCAGTTGCTGGGCCAGCCTCCCAGATCCCCAGTTGCTGGGCCAGCCTCCCAGATCCTCAGTTGCTGGGCCAGCCTCCCAGATCCTCAGTTGCTGGGCCAGCCTCCCAGATCCTCAGCAAACAATCAGCCATAACCAATCCAATCCGCTCTTAGGGCCCCCGTCTCGACCTGCTGTCGTCGCCGCTGTCCGCCCCGGGCCAGCACGCGCTGACTGAGGAGCAGGCCGCGGTGCTGGACGCAGTCCGCAGCGGAGTGTCGGTGTTCTACACCGGCTCGGCGGGCACTGGCAAGTCGGTGCTGCTGCAGCGCATCGTCGGCATGCTGCCACCTGACCGCACAGTGGTCTCCGCCAGCACCGGAGTGGCCGCCTGTCAGATCGGCGGCCAGACGCTGCACAGCTTCGCCGGCGTCGGCGACGGCTCCGGCGGTATCGAGCGCTGCGTATCCCGCGCCGCCAGCCGGCCGGCCGTGGCCGAGGCCTGGCGCCGGTGTCGCCACCTGGTCATCGATGAGATCTCCATGGTTGACGCAGAATTCTTCGATTGTCTGGACGTCGTGGCCAGGACGCTGCGTCGCAGTCGCGAACCGTTCGGCGGCATCCAGCTGGTGCTGTGCGGCGACTTCCTGCAGCTGCCACCGGTGAAGCCTTCTGACGCCAAAGGGCGGCGCTTCGCGTTCGAGAGTAGCGCCTGGCAACGGGCGGTGAAGGTGAATTCGCTAATTCACTATAGAAATCGATTTAATGCATCAAGTAATGCCGCAATTATGCACTTGAAGTAATCCACCTCGAAATTCGCCCCTAATCCACTCCAAAATGGCCCCTAATCCATCCAAAGAATCACTCCTAATCTACCCCAAAATGGCCCCTAATATTCCTGAAAAATCGCCCCTAATCCACCCCAGAATTGCCCCTAATACACCCCAAGAATCGCCCCTAATCCACCTAAGAATCGCCCCTAATCCACCCAAGAATCGCCCCTATTCCACCCCAAGAATCGCCCCTAATCCACCCCAAGAATCGCCCCTAATCCACCTAAGAATCGCCCCTAATCCACCCCAAGAATTGCCCCTATTCCACCCCAAGAATCGCCCCTAATCCACCCAAGAATCGCCCTAATCCCTATAGCCCTAAATCACTCCGTCTTCACAGGCGACGCTGCAGCTCCGCCAGGTGCACCGGCAGGCGGACCGCAAGTTCGTCGACCTGCTGACTCACATTCGCTACGGTCGCTGCGAGCCCCGACACTCGGAGATGCTTCGCTCAACTCGCCGCAATCTGGACGAATCCTCGGCCAACTCGGACAAGGACATTGTTGCTACCCAGCTGTGCACGCACAAACGACAGGTGGAAGCCATCAATCAGCACCAGCTGCGCCTCTTGCCAACTGAGTCTGTGAATTTTGTTGCCAAGGACTCGATGCCCGCTGGTCTCAACTCGCTGCTGCCTAGCGTGCCTGAGAAAATTGAGCTCAAAATTGGAGCTCAGGTGAGATTCTTTTAGAGTCCTCTTACACTCTCTCAGAATTATATTCCTTCAGGATCTCCTGACATTCCTTCAAGATTTCCTGACATTCCTTCAGAATCTCCTGACATTCCTTCAGGATCCCTGACATTCCTTCAGGATCTCCTGACATTCCTTCAGGATCCCCTGACATTCCTTCAGGATCTCCTGACATTCCTTCAGGATCTCCTGACATTCCTTCAGGATCTCCTGATATTCCTTCAGGATCTCCTTACATTCCTTCAGAATCTCCTGACATTCCTTCAGGATCGCCCGACATTCCTTCAGGATCTCCTGACATTCCTTCAGGATCCCCTGACATTCCTTCAGGATCTCCTGACATTCCTTCAGAATCTCCTGACATTCCTTCAGGATCTCCTGACATTCCTTCAGGATCTCCTGACATTCCTTCAGGATCTCCTGACATTCCTTCAGGATCTCCTGACATTCTTTCACGATCTCCTGACATTCCTTCACGATATCCTGACATTCCTTCAGGATCTCCTGACATTCCTTCAGGATCTCTGACATTCCTTCAGGATCTCCTGACATTCCTTCAGGATCTCCTGACATTCCTTCAGGATCTCCTGACATTCCTTCAGGATCTCCTGACATTCCTTCAGGATCTCCTGACATTCCTTCAGGATCTCCTGACATTCCTTCAGGATCTCCTGGCATTCTTTCACGATCTCCTGACATTCCTTCAGAATGCCCTCACAAAAGCCATTCAGAATGCCCTCAGAATCCGTCATATTCCCCACCCAAACGCCTCCCACCACACGCCAGGTGATGCTCACCCGCAACCTGGACTTGGCCCGCGGTCTGGTGAACGGAGCCCGCGGAGTGGTGACGGGCTTCAGCTCGGAGCGGGGCAGCGGGCCCGGCTGGCCAGTTGTCCGCTTTGTCGGCGGTCACGAGCGAATCGTTGACCAGCACGAATTCGCCGCGCGAGTGGCCGGCGCCGAAATGCCGGTGATTCGGCGCCAGGTGCCGCTGCAGCTGGCCTGGGCCATCTCGGTGCACAAGTCGCAGGGCATGACTCTGGACGCCTGCCGGTTGTACGTCAGCGAGGCCTTCGAAGCCGGCCAGGTGTACGTGGCCCTGTCCCGCTGCCGCAGTCTGGAGTCGCTCAGCGTGGCCAATTGGGACGCCTCCTGCGTGAGAGCTGACGAGAGGGTGCTCAACTTTTATAGGCAGCTAAGGGAGTGCTCAGGCTGAGGTCTCTTCAGTCTGCTTTGAGACTTGTTATAAGACATGTTGTCTCCTGTCTCATGGTGTGTTTTGAAGGCCTCATGGTGTGCTTTGAAGGCCTCTCGTTGTGTGTGTTTTGAAGGCCTTTCATGTTGTGTTTTGAAGGCCTTTCATGTTGTGTTTTGAAGGCCTTTCATGTTGTGTTTTGAAGGCCTCGTGATGTGTTTTGAAGGCCTTTCATGTTGTGTTTTGAAGGCCTCGTGATGTGTTTTGAAGGCCTTTCATGTTGTGTTTTGAAGGCCTCGTGATGTGTTTTGAAGGCCTTTCATGTTGTGTTTTGAAGGCCTCGTGATGTGTTTTGAAGGCCTTTCATGTTGTGTTTTGAAGGCCTCGTGATGTGTTTTGAAGGCCTCGTGATGTGTTTTGAAGGCCTCATTGTGTTTTGAAGGTCTCTCATTGTGTTTTGAAGGCCTCTCATGGTGTGTTTTGAAGGTGTCTCGTTCATTCATTCATGCTATGCGCTATACATACTACTCATGCTTAAGCTTGAACAAGTACAGGTATGCTTTTACAGCAGCAGTTGTTCTGCAACATTTTTCAAAATTTTTTTACAAAATAACTTATTTTTTACTCTATTGCGCATTAAACTATTGTTGCTTCATCTACATGTATATATTTATATGCTGTTTGCTTGTTTGCTCATTTTTATTAGTTGGCTTTTAAACTTTTTGACCGAATTAACGCATTTCGCTAATAATTTGTTTATTATGCTGTATTTATGCGAGTATTCTGCTGTAACCACACTTATACTTTAATCTACTAATGTGTTTATTGCTCAATCAATCATAACCGAAATAATACAAAATATTGTATCTGGCTACCTAAAGTTATTATGTAAACTTTAGCTGGTTGCTTTTTACACGAAATCCTGCCTAATTTCATATGGAGACTCCGTGATTACAAAACTTATTGCTTTGAGAGGCGGCGGACTGATTGACAGGAGACACAGACAGACAGACAGACAGACAGACAGACAGACAGACAGACAGACAGACAGACAGACAGACAGACAGACAGACAGACAGACAGGCAGACAGACAGACAGACAGACAGACAGACACACAGACAGACAGACACACAGACAGACAGACAGACAGACAGACAGACAGACACACAGACAGACAGACACACAGACAGACAGACAGACAGACTGACTGACTGACAGACAGACAGACACACAGACAGACAGACAGACAGACAGACAGACACACAGACAGACAGACAGACAGACAGACTGACTGACTGACTGACTGACAGACAGACAGACACACAGACAGACAGACAGACAGACAGACAGACAGACAGACAGACTGACATACGAGCGAAATCTGACTAGCCTCAATAGTGTATTGCCAACTGTCATGCCGTGGAAAAAGCTTCCAGGAGAAGCAACAGCAGCAGCAGCTCATATTTCAATCTGTCCCAGCTGATTTGATTCCGTGATGAGTGCAACAGCCAAAAACTATCACGACAAGCTCACAGAAATTTTGATTGACGGCAGACACAAAACTGGCTTGCAGCTCCAGTCTCGGAGGAGTGGGAGATGCAGTTGCTGATTGCCAACCCAAGCATCTGCCTGCCTTGTGGTTCTCACAATCCGAGAGCTCAGCTACCCTTCTTTAAGGCAGGGCCGCTATAGCCTCTGTCGGTCTAGAGTTGTTCATTAATTATTTAACAGCTGGATTGCTTTTCAGGTAATTTGAGCACATCCGCGTTGGCTTTTTGTTTGCCAATTGTTGTGCCGTCATTACATGCTCTGTCTAATGCCACATCTCTTCTAATTCTCTATTCACCTCTCCCCTACCCTCTACTCCTCTCTCCCCTACCCTCTACTCCCCTACCCTCTACTCCCCTCTCCCCTACCCTCTACTCCCCTCTCCCCTACCCTCTACTCCCCTACCCTCTACTCCTCTCTCCCCTACCCTCTACTCCCCTACCCTCTACTCCCCTACCCTCTACTCCCCTACCCTCTACTCCCCTCTCCCCTACCCTCTACTCCTCTCTCCCCTACCCTCTACTCCCCTACCCTCTATTCCCCTCTCCCCTACCCTCTACTCTCTCCCCTACCCTCTTTTTCCCCTCTCTCCTACCCTCTATTCCCCTCTCCCCTACCCTCTTTTCCCTCTACCTCCCCTCTTCCCTACCCTCTACTCCCCTCTTTCTTACCCTCCCTCTCCTCCCCCTCTTCTACCCATCACTTTCCATATCTCCTCCATGTACTTCTCTCTACTTTCCCCATCTCTCTTTATCTCTGTTCCTCTCTCTCCTATCCCTATTCTAACCCTCTCATCTACTATCCTTTTCTCTTCACTCAACACTCCGGCTCCCCCCATCTTGTACCCAATCAGGCTGAACTTTGTTAATGCTCCACTTCTCCCCTTCTGTGACACTGAAAGTCAACAATATATTATTATTCTATAAATCCAAGGTAACGACAAAAAGTATAGGAGAACGCGATAGCGTCTTTGCATCCCAGCGCAGGCAAAGAGAAATAGTCGCAGAAACTTCTTTTCAGAATCGGAGTTTTTGTGTTTAAAAAGCATGGATAGCATAGGGCTGCTATACTCAGCCCAGAATGCCAGCCGCCCCCCCCCCAAAGCCCCCAGCATTGTCAAATTTTATCTGTCAGCCTCTCGCCGGTTGGCAAGGCGATATTCTCTCTCGCCATCGGGTTTTTTTGACAAAGTGAATGACGGTAGCCACCCCCCCCCCCCCTAGGACTCACCTGCTGGCCTCTGAGAGACGCTTTAAACTGGGAGAGAAAAGACAGAGACCGGGGGGGGGGGGCGGCAGAAGACAGAATAGAAAACGAGACGAAAGCAGAGCTTTGAGCCGCAATCTCGGCAGGCAAAGAAGATTTACAAATACGAACTAGGAGAATAATTACGCACTTCGTAGTCAGGCAAAAGTTTACGAGCTATAAATTAGTTTTAGCCTAAACAGTGTTTTCCTCATAACCTACTGAGTTACTTAACGGAACAAGAGACATGGCTGATAACCAGCAGCAACAGCAGCAACAGCAGCAGCAGCAGCAGCAGCAGCAGCAGCAACAGCAGCAACAGGAGCAGAAAAAAGACACTAAAAAAGAGGAGAAGAGAAGCAAAACCGACAAGCAGGAAGACGAGCAGTCAACCAAGACGAACAAGCAGGCCGCCGCGAAGCCGTCCAGGCGCAACAAGCTGTACCGGACGCCGCCAACACCCGACTCGGACGCGCTGTTCGAACGGGAGCGAAGCTTCGTGCTGGACTCCCGCGTGATGGCCTCCATCTCTGAGGACTACTCGCGGGCCAACCCGAAAGTTGGCTCTGTGATTCCACCATACAATGCGCAGAAGGACAACTACGTGAAGACCTACTTTGATTTCATCGGGGTGAAGAAAACTTTGAATAAGAATAAACAGGTGAGATGTCTGTGTGTGGCGGTACTGTCAGTGGTGTCTGTAAAGTACTGTCAGATACTCTGTAAGTTCTGTAAGCTGTCTGCATGTACGCGTACTATACTATATGCATGTAAGTACAGAGCCGATAATTCTATGTAGTTAGTACCTGTAAAGTACATCAAGAACTTCTGCTTTCGCCTCAGAACCCGCCGGGCACCTGCGTCGAAGGCCCAGCAATGGAGCGCTTCTTCACGTCTGGCCACGGCAAGCAGTACCTGACTCCGAGGAACGAGAGGCAGGGAAACGGTAAATCGAGAATCCAACTAATTAGATTTTGCTTTATGCTACTAATAGTAGAGCAAAATAGATTTTAATGAATTCCACCATCTACATGTACAAAATACTTTCAGGCTACTCCAACGAGCAGCGAATGGGCCACGGCAAGCTGTGGCGCCACCCGAACCCCGAGATAGCGCAGTACGAGCGCCAGCCGCCGGAATTCCAGGGCTACAACGGTCGCTTCGGCTATCGGCGGACAACGCCGCGACTTCGACAGGAGCCGTCGCCGTTCGGCGTCAACACGGAGACGCCGATCTACTGATGCACACAATATATTTGGAAATCGCCGGAGTGCTGTTGAATAGCTAGAGCGGAGAATTTTGTACTGATAATATGCGAAATATACCACCAAGAGTAGACTAGAAGCGACACCTATATGATGTGCATGTCTGCACTGACTGCACTGCGCCTAGATAAAAATTAAATATAAAAAAGCCATTCGGATTTCAAATCAGATTTTTTGATAATACGCTCGTATATATATATTACTAGAGAACAAACTTCTTGTGAATATACTCCTTCAACTGCGTAAATTTTTACAAAAAAACTGTTTTGCTTGTTAATTTCTTTGCTAGAGAGCGAAAAGCGATAAGCTCGCTAGCAATCCCTCACTTGTTACCACAGACTATTTTGTTATTGAATTAATCAATATTGTAGCCAAGGACAACGTAAGTAGAAGGACGCAACACTCGAAATCTATGGTAAATGCTTTGAAGGCAACTTTTCACCGAAAAATACGCTACAGAGATAGGAAATTTCACGGTTTTCAACACTAAAACAGTGACTGAGTCTCTTAACAGTGTCAGAGAAAGTTCTAATCACACTATTTTGTGCCTCACATGCTGCTCTAACGACGCATTAATCGGTTTTTCATGTTAAATTGGTCTGTCACTTGAAAAAACTTTTAAAATAATGACAAGACCGATTTAACATGAAAAATCGATTATTGCGTCGTTAGAGCAGCATGTGAGGCACAAAATAGTGTGATTAGAACTTTCTCTGACACTGTTAAGAGACCCAATCACTGTTTTAGTGCTGAAAATCGTGAGATTTCCTATCACCGTAGTGAATTTTTCCGGTGAAACCTGCCTTTAAAACTATTTCTGAACAAAAAGCTTTATGAATATCGATAGAGCAATAAGAAAGGCACAACATATCAGAAGATGAACACTGGATCTGCCTCCTATCAAAAGCAATAACAATTTTCGTGCTGAAAAAATTAAAACCTCCCATCTCTGTAGTGTATTTTTCGGCGAAAAGTTGCCTTCAAAACATTTACCATTGATTTCGAGTGTTGCGTCCAATATGTACTTGAGTAGTCCTTGATTGTAGCGTATACGATGCTTGGCCTTTCTGCCTGGCAGGCCAATGTCTGCGCCTGCATGGTAAATGCTTCTACTTTCGTCTATGGTCAAAACACCGTCTATGGTCCGTGGCACGACAATATCAGTTAAATTTTACTTTTAGTTATCAAGTGCAGCTTGGTTTGTTCACACACTGTGCTTCCTGCCCCGCTGCTCAATTGGCCCGTGAAACACATCTGATTGCAAGCACTGACAGTTTATTCACAGTTGCAGTTGCAGACTTGTCCGGTATGTTTGCTTTCTGCGTCACATAAGTCACATTTTTTTGTCAAAATAAGGTTTCGAGTTCAAAGTCTGAATTCAACTGCTCGATGTCTGAAATTCAATATACCCTCTCCATACACGGTTTTGTCCATAGACAGACAGTCGTGACGGAATGGTTTGGCATCTTAAATTGAATGCTCGACTTCTTAAATAAGATGAAAAGTGAATGGGGGCCGTATCCCATGCAGTGGTCTAGCGAGGCGCTCTGATGTACCAGCGGCCCAGGCTCGATTCCAAGTGCAGCCACATTAATCTGGGCTAATTTGGCATCTCGGCTTGGCTCTGCTCGTGCAATTAAGGGCCTTGAGGCCCAACCCCTTGAGGCCGCTGTACACTCCTGTGTGAGTGTGCCTGTGCGTATGACCGTGTACGTATCTGCGCGCTTGTGTGCCTGCTCAGGGGTCTGGGCGGAATGGGCAACAATTCCTCCCGCAGGTTGTGTGACAATGTCGCTTAAAGTGCGCCAGCCCTCTGTCTCTATAATATATATGGTAAGTGACAGTCCTTGCCGTTTTATTGTGTGCTGAAATGGATTTCGCCTGCAGGCTTGCTTCAATGTGTCAATGAGAATGAGCAACAGTAAAAGTATTGACATATTGGCTCACGCAGCCATTGACCAAAATCAATGAGTTCAATAAGTTCATCAAATGCTATTTATCGATAATAGAAAACCTTTCTGAGTAGTGTAAGATTATCAATCAATCAATCAATATTTATTGTCTGTTCTAAAGCATAAACAACAATAGACAATAGTATGAACTGTATAAAATAATAATTAAATTTATTGACTACACAGCTGGGAAGTAAAATTATTTACCAAGAAGATAATGATAACTCCAGAATCTCACTTTATAACCCCGGAATCTCACTCTATGACTCCGGAATCTCACTCTATGACCCTGGAATCTCACTCTATGACTCCGGAATCTCACTCTATGACCCTGGAATCTCACTCTATGACCCTGGAATCTCACTCTGTGACCCTGGAATCTCACTGTGACCCTGGAATCTCACTCTATGACCCTGGAATCTCATGCAAATCACTTTTATGACTCAGTCTTGTCACATTATAGAAATCTTTGCTAGAAAAAAGTTCTGATAAAATCATAATTCAGAAAATTCTGTAATAGCATGACATAAGAAGCCGAGTAATTAATTAATTACTGAATAAGTAAATCTGAAAAATGAAAACTGAAGAGTTCAGCACAGAACAGCACATTTTATAGTTTATAAAACTATATTGTTCTAAAAAATATAGTCACAGACAAAATAAACAGTATATAAAATGAAACGAAAAAATGAATACAAATCGTTAAAACTTGGATAAATTCTTCATTAAAAAACTTAAGTAGCACCATTAGTAGAATATGTAGCACACTGTTAGTGAATTTCTTTTTGTAAATGACAAATAAAAAGTTTTTACTGGAATCAATAGTCAATAATCTGTAGTGAATATTAAGCTGGTGGAAGACAAAATAAAGGAAATGGGGTAGCCTTATAAGAGGCACCATTTGATTTTTAAAGGGCGCCATTTCATTTTTAAAGGGCGCCATTTCATTTTAAAGGGCGCCATTTCATTTTAAAGGGCCCCATTTTAGTTTAAAGGGCCCCATTTCAGTTTAAAGGGCGCCATTTCA
Source organism: Macrostomum lignano (assembly GCA_002269645.1). NCBI lineage: Eukaryota > Metazoa > Platyhelminthes > Macrostomidae > Macrostomum > Macrostomum lignano. The sequence goes on from NIVC01001003.1 coordinate 259,572, forward strand.
TTTTTATGGGGCTCCATTTCATTCTAAAGGGACCCATTGTATTTTTAAGCAGCTTCGTACTAACCGCGGCCAGCTCTGCTTAACCCACTCAGCTACGTAGGATGTGGGTATTCCATAGGTAAAAGGCGGGAGTAAATCTGACTTTATTTTTCATAAACTAACGCCTCGTCATCTAATTAGCGATAGCTGCCGCAGCGCGTCACTCGACAAAGTTTCCGGGAAACAGACCGGACACCCCCGGCTCCATGTAGCCCTCCCACCAGCCATCGTCGTTTTTGCGCACCACGTAGATAACGGCGCCTTCATTAAAGGTCAATTCGTCCGACACGTCGGATATGTAATCGTAGATGGCCACCACCCGGCGCAGGTAGAACTCCGGCGCCCAGTCCGGGTCGCTCGGCTGATGCGGCACCAGCTGCTCGTCTGCCTGCGGCACCAGGCTGCTGATGTCCACGTTGGCGTTGCTGCTGCTATCGAATTGCGGCTCAGGCAGCTCCGGTTCGGGCGGCGGCGGCGGTGGCAGCGGCGTTTGCGTCCTCGGCGGCATCGCGGATGTCGGCAGGGGCGGCGCTGGCGGCGGGGCCGGCGGAGGAGGCGGCGGCTCCGCCACAGCGGGCGTCGCCGTAATCATCTTAGACGACGCCGTTGACACGGTGGACAGTCGGCGAGGTGAACCAGTGGACTCCGGATGACTGCCAGCAACAGAAGCCGTGACAGCGGAGCCCCGCCGACTGCCGCTGGCACCGCCGGCGATGGTGCTGTAGTTGCCGGATGCGCCCCGGTCAACGGCGCCGCGGCCTGTTGAATAAGCCGCCGACACCTGCCTGCCAGCCTGCCGGCCGACTGTCATTGAGCCGTCCGGATTAACGACTCCAGACTGCTGCTCAACTACGCCGTGTCCAATGCTGTCCAGCACAGAGTAGTCTATGGGCTGGCGGCTGTAGCGGGGCGGAGCCGGCGGCGGTGCATTGGCCCCGGCGTGATAGACAATACCGGGCAGGCGGTGCTGCCCAGCAACTGGTAGCGGCTCGGCCGGCCTTGGCGTAGCCAGCTGGCCAATATGCCTGCGGGCCATGCGCTCTTTGTGCACAGAGACCCGAGCGCTTAGGGAGCCAATGTCGGTAGATAGACGGCTGAGCTCGCCTGTCTCCAGATCTAGTAGGTCTTGAAAATCTTTAGCTAGCACATTGATCTGGTAAGCCACGCTAGCCAGGGACTGAGTGGCGTATTTTTCTGTCTGCCTTACAGCCGCCTCGCGTTCCTTCCGATCTTTGGCGTTCAGATAATTGGTGCGGCAGAATTGGGCAACAGATTCCAGGCTCTGCGAGCTGCGGTCCAGCTCTTTGATGCCGTTGGCTATGTCAACGTCCAGGTGCTTTGATAGCTCGTCTAGGCGACTGCCGCCGTCTTGGGCAACTGCTGCTGACGATGGAGCCTCTGGTGCCGCAGACATGGCCTTCATGAAGAGGGATATTGCTGCACAGTGAGTGGAAGGAGTGTTGAGTCATTTGTGGCACGGGTAGATGGGGACAACCTAGGGAAGGCAAAGAAGTGGCAGCCTAGGGAAGGCATAGGGCAGCCTAGGGAAGGCATAGAAGTGGCAGCCTAGGGAAGGCAAGAAGGGGAAGCCTAGGGAAGGCATAGAAGTGGCAGCCTAGGGAAGGCAAGAAGGGGAAGCCTAGGGAAGGCATAGAAGTGGCAGCCTAGGGAAGGCATAGAAGTGGCAGTCTAGGGAAGGCATATAAGTGACAGCCTAGGGAAGGCATAGAAGTGACAGCCTAGGGAAGGCATAGAAGTGACAGCCTAGGGAAGGCATAGAAGTGACAGCCTAGGGAAGGCATATAAGTGACAGCCTAGGGAAGGAATAGAAGTGACAGCCTAGGGAAGGCATAGAAGTGACAGCCTAGGAAAGGCATAGAAGTGACAGCCTAGGGAAGGCATAGAAGTGACAGCCTAGTGAAGGCATATAAGTGACAGCCTAGGGAAGGCATAGAAGTGACAGCCTAGGGAAGGAATAGAAGTGACAGCCTAGGGAAGGCATAGAAGTGACAGTCTAGGGAAGGCATAGAAGTGACAGCCTAGTGAAGGCATAGAAGTGACAGCCTAGGGAAGGAATAGAAGTGACAGCCTAGGGAAGGAATAGAAGTGACAGCCTAGGAAAGGCATAGAAGTGACAGCCTAGGGAAGGCATAGAAGTGACAGCCTAGGGAAGGCATAGAAGTGACAGCCTAGGAAAGGCATAGAAGTGACAGCCTAGACAAGAGAGGACTGCTCTAACTTCTTACTAGAAACTATGCTTCAAACAGATAAAAATTAACAAAAAACTTCATTACGCACAATTTACCAGCCAGTCAACCAACGGGGTTATAGACAATGTCTTACCCAACAAATTATGATGGTTTATTAAAATAGACAGACTTGGCGTCAATGCAATTTAGTACACAGAGCAATATTAAATCAGATCATCTCCCTAAGCAGGCCGTTAATGTACTCGTCTCGACTGCAACTAAGCGGCTGCCGCTTCCTAATCAATTCCGGCTGACTCTCGTTGCCCCTAAATCTGGCCTCGGCCTTGGCCCAGCCACCTAGCGGTGCTTTCAGCCGCATCGGAGCCAGATAGCTGGCCGCCTGTACAAATGCCGGGCCGCAGGTGGCCAGTTCGTGCACCAGATCCTCAATGCACAATAGGCCGTATTTGCCCAGTGCGGCTTCGATAGCGGCATTATCCGTGATGGGAACTGGCCGCTGCTGATTGCCGGCCTCTGATTGGCTGCCGCTGGCCCGGCCGCGCTTGTACACAAGCTCGCGTACCGAGCGCATATCCGGAGCGCCCCAGGCTACAAACGGATCCAATAGGCGCAGCACAGATAGGCAGGCGGGCGTGGGCTTAGCAAACACGGCTGTGTTTAGCCGGGTCAGGCGGAACAGGCGCAGAGCTTTCACAATGCGCGGGTCCATGCCGGCCGAGCGGCCCCGACAGCGGACAATCAGGATTGGCCGCTCAGCTGACGACTGCGGCGCCTCCTCGGCTGCTGTCGGCAGCAGGGTAACCACAGGAGCCATCGGCTCTGCCGCTGCTGGCCTGCGCGCCAGTCGGTTCAACCTGTTGGTGTCGCGGTCCTGGAATGAGTTGACCAAACTGACTCGTAGTTGATGGAGAAAGCTCATTACATGACTTCCTGACATTCCCTCCTGACACATCTGCAAGTAGCATATCTGACATTCCCTCTGATACATCTGCGAGTAGCTTATCTGACATTCCCTCTGACACATCTGCAAGTAGCTTATCTGACATTCCCTCTGACCATCTGCGAGTAGCTTATCTGACATTCCCTCTGACACATCTGCGAGTAGCTTATCTGACATTCCCTCTGACCATCTGCGAGTAGCTTATCTGACATTCCCTCTGACACATCTAAGAGTAGCTTATCTGACATTCCCTCTGACACATCTGCGAGTAGCTTATCTGACATTCCCTCTGACACATCTGCAAGTAGCTTATCTGACATTCCCTCTGACCATCTGCGAGTAGCTTATCTGACATTCCCTCTGACACATCTAAGAGTAGCTTATCTGACATTCCCTCTGACACATCTAAGAGTAGCTTATCTGACATTCCCTCCTGGCACATCTAAGAGTAGCTTATCTGACATTCCCTCTGACACATCTAAGAGTAGCTTATCTGACATTCCCTCTGATACATCTGCGAGTAGCTTATCTGACATTCCCTCTGACACATCTAAGAGTAGCTTATCTGACATTCCCTCTGATACATCTGCGAGTAGCTTATCTGACATTCCCTCTGACACATCTAAGAGTAGCTTATCTGACATTCCCTCTGACACATCTAAGAGTAGCTTATCTGACATTCCCTCTGACATATCTGCGAGTAGCTTATCTGACATCCCCTCTGACACATCTGCGAGTAGCTTATCTGACATTCCCTCTGACACATCTAAGAGTAGCTTATCTGACATCCCCTCTGACACATCTAAGAGTAGCTTATCTGACATTCCCTCTGACACATCTGCGAGTAGCTTATCTGACATTCCCTCTGATACATCTGCGAGTAGCTTATCTGACATTCCCTCTGACATATCTGCGAGTAGCTTATCTGACATTCCATCTGACACACCCAGCTCATCTGACATTCCCACCGACATACCCAGCTCATCTGACATTCCCACTGACATACCCAGCTCATCTGACATTCCCACCGACATACCCAGCTCATCTGACATTGACACACCCAGCTCATCTGACATTCCCACCGACATACCCAGCTCATCTGACATTCCCACCGACATAACCAGCTCATCTGACATTCCATCTGACATACCCAGCTATCTGACATTCCCACCGACATACCCAGCTCATCTGACATTCCCACCGACATACCCAGCTCATCTGACATTCCATCTGACACAACTAGCTCATCTGACATTCCCACCGACATACCCAGCTCATCTGACATTCCATTTGACACACCCAACTCATCTGACATTCCCTTACCTTCAGCCTGCCCAGTTTCACCAGCCGTTCAACCCTAACAAAAGCTTCTTTGGTCTTCTTAACCCGCTGTCGCCTGGCCAGCCGCCTGTCCGCCGCCTGCTGTCGAGCCCGCGTCGACCGGGCCTCCATGGCGGCCTTGCGGCGTTTTAACATCGTCTCCTGAACTGTGGGCAGAGCGCCCGCGCGTCTCTTGGTGCCGGCCATTGTCTGTTGTCTCTGTGTGACTATTGTTTGTATCAAGTCGAAATTTAGTCAGCTGATGACTGGCTGCAAACAAAAAACGAATAGCATTGATGCAGAAACGGGGGGGGGGGGGTTGAGGTACTTATTAAATTTGTTAAAATACACTGAATATACTGAATTAAATTTCCCGGCCGGGTACCCTGGCACAACGAGGCAATTCTGCCTACTATTCAACTTATATATAATGTATATAATCCGATATATAATTTATCAGAAACTAATCACGGAAATTAAATATAATAAAAAATATAAAATAAATATAAGCACTATTTTTCTTAGAAATCAACCATTCAAAGTATGCGGGGGTACATAACAATTTAGTATTATTATTCAATATTAACACACATTTCATTTACAAAAAAAAATAATAATGACCATAAGCAGAGTAGGCTTCACTTTTATTCATACATCTATGCAGCTGGATAGGTAGGTAAGCGATTCAGCAATGCTCTTCTACTTAACAATGTTGCGTTCAAGAATTGATCATATTGATTTTTATAAGTCTATACAAAGGTATATTCCTTAAATATAATTGGAGAAAGCATTGGAAAATAAATTGGTATTACAGCCGACACCATCTACTAACTACTTAGCTAGGGGAACAGGGGAGAAAGTGGGTAGACAGAGGATTTAGAAATATACCTGTCTCAGTAGACATGGGGATCTGGAGACTTGGTAGAAATTGGCATCTAGAGACTCGGCGGGTATCTAGAGACCCGGTAGGGATCTAGAGACTTGGTAGGAATCTAGAGACTCAGTAGGAATCTAGAGACTCAGTAGGGATCTAGAGACTCGGTAGCAGATCTAGAGACTAGATAGACAGAGGGATCTAGAGACTCAGTAGGGATCTAGAGACTCGGTAGCAGATCTAGAGACTGGATAGACAGAGGGATCTAGAGACTCGGTAGGGATCTAGAGACTCGGTAGGGATCTAGAGACTCGGTAGAGATCTAGAGACTCGGTAGGAATCTAGAGACTCAGTAGGGATCTAGAGACTGTAGACATAGGGATCTAGATGGTAGATATAGGGATCTAGAGACTCGATAGACAGAGGGATTTAGAGACTCAGTAGGGATCTAGAGACTGTAGACATAGGGATCTAGATGGTAGATATAGGGATCTAGAGACTCGATAGACAGAGGGATTTAGAGACTCAGTAGGGATCTAGAGACTGTAGACATAGGGATCTAGATAGTAGATATAGGGATCTAGAGACTCGATAGACAGAGGGATTTAGAGACTCGGTAGGGATCTAGATACTCAGTAACTATAGGGATCTAGATACTCAGTAACTATAGGGATCTAGATACTCAGTAACTATAGGGATCTAGAGACTCGGTAAGGGTTCTAGAGAACAAAAAGAAACGACACCCAAACCGTACAGAAGTATTAAAAGCCCATCCAAATAGATAGATCAGGTAAAAAGGCATCAGAATATAAATTCTTAAACAGTACAAGCCGCAAGAGCCGTAGCCCTGCAGTCAGCCAGAATGCGACAGAATCATCCAGCTGATCACAAAATAGAACAGGCACACCGGGTACACGGCCAGAGCTTTCCTATTGGGCGGTTGGCTGGATGCCAGAAACGCTGTAGAGGCAAACACGGACCAGGATAGGCCTAGCAGGACCAGACAGCAGCGGACAATGAACAGCACCAGACTGCGGCTTGCCAGCAGAATTATTCGGCAACCAATTAGCGATAGAAGCAGAGGCAGTACGCAGTAGCCAAGTACGCAGATAGCCTGCGGTTTAGAGATGCAGTTGCGTGTGAGACACTGACACTATTAGTGGTATCCTTCCCTGACACTATTAGTGGTATCCTTCCCTGACACTATTAGTAGTATCCTTCCCTGACACTATTAGTGGTATCCTTCCCTGACACTATTAGTGGTATCCTTCCCTGACACTATTAGTGGTATCCTTCCCTGACACTATTAGTGGCATCTACCTGACACTGTTAATGGAATCTACCTGACACTATTAGTGGTATCCTTCCCTGACACTATTAGTGGCATCTACCTGACACTGTTAATGGAATCTACCTGACACTATTAGTGGTATCCTTCCCTGACACTATTAGTGGTATCCTTCCCTGACACTATTAGTGGCATCTACCTGACACTGTTAATGGAATCTACCTGACACTATTAGTGGTATCCTTCCCTGACACTATTAGTGGCATCTACCTGACACTGTTAATGGAATCTACCTGACACTATTAGTGGTATCCTTCCCTGACACTATTAGTGGTATCCTTCCCTGACACTATTAGTGGTATCCTTCCCTGACACTATTAGTGGTATCCTTCCCTGACACTATTAGTGGTATCCTTCCCTGACACTATTAGTGGTATCCTTCCCTGACACTATTAGTGGTATCCTTCCCTGACACTATTAGTGGTATCCTTCCCTGACACTATTAGTGGCATCTACCTGACACTGTTAATGGAATCTACCTGACACTATTAGTGGTATCCTTCCCTGACACTATTAGTGGCATCTACCTGACACTGTTAATGGAATCTACCTGACACTATTAGTGGTATCCTTCCCTGACACTATTAGCGGTATCCTTCCCTGACACTATTAGTGGCATCTACCTGACACTGTTAATGGAATCTACCTGACACTATTAGTGGTATCCTTCCCTGACACTATTAGTGGCATCTACCTGACACTGTTAATGGAATCTACCTGACACTATTAGTGGTATCCTTCCCTGACACTATTAGTGGTATCCTTCCCTGACACTATTAGTGGTATCCTTCCCTGACACTATTAGTGGTATCCTTCCCTGACACTATTAGTGGTTTCCTTCCCTGACACTATTAGTGGTTTCCTTCCCTGACACTATTAGTGGTTTCCTTCCCTGACACTATTAGTGGTTTCTTTCCCTGACACTATTAGTGGCATCTACCTGACACTGTTAATGGAATCTACCTGACACTATTAGTGGTATCCTTCCCTGACACTATTAGTGGCATCTACCTGACACTGTTAATGGAATCTACCTGACACTATTAGTGGTATCCTTCCCTGACACTATTAGTGGTATCCTTCCCTGACACTATTAGTGGTATCCTTCCCTGACACTATTAGTGGTATCCTTCCCTGACACTATTAGTGGTATCCTTCCCTGACACTATTAGTGGTATCCTTCCCTGACACTATTAGTGGTATCCTTCCCTGACACTATTAGTGGTATCCTTCCCTGACACTATTAGTGGTATCCTTCCCTGACACTATTAGTGGCATCTACCTGACACTGTTAATGGAATCTACCTGACACTATTAGTGGTATCCTTCCCTGACACTATTAGTGGCATCTACCTGACACTGTTAATGGAATCTACCTGACACTATTAGTGGTATCCTTCCCTGACACTATTAGTGGTATCCTTCCCTGACACTATTAGTGGCATCTACCTGACACTGTTAATGGAATCTACCTGACACTATTAGTGGTATCCTTCCCTGACACTATTAGTGGCATCTACCTGACACTGTTAATGGAATCTACCTGACACTATTAGTGGTATCCTTCCCTGACACTATTAGTGGTATCCTTCCCTGACACTATTAGTGGTATCCTTCCCTGACACTATTAGTGGTATCCTTCCCTGACACTATTAGTGGTTTCCTTCCCTGACACTATTAGTGGTTTCCTTCCCTGACACTATTAGTGGTTTCCTTCCCTGACACTATTAGTGGTTTCTTTCCCTGACACTATTAGTGGCATCTACCTGACACTGTTAATGGAATCTACCTGACACTATTAATGACATCTACCTGACACTATTAATGGCATCTACCTGACACTATTAATGGAATCTACCTGACACTATTAGTGGCATCTACCTGACACTATTAATGGAATCTAACTGACACTATTAGTGGCATCTACCTGACACTATTAATGGAATCTAACTGACACTGTTAGTGGCATCTACCTGACACTATTAGTGGTTTCCTTCCCTGACACTATTAGTGGTTTCCTTCCCTGACACTATTAGTGGTTTCTTTCCCTGACACTATTAATGGCATCTACCTGACACTGTTAATGGAATCTACCTGACACTATTAATGACATCTACCTGACACTATTAATGGCATCTACCTGACACTATTAATGGAATCTACCTGACACTATTAATGGCATATAACTGACACTATTAATGGTATCTACCTGACACTATTAATGGCATCTACCTGACACTGTTAATGGAATCTATCTGACACTATTAGTGGTATCCTTCCCTGACACTATTAGTGGCATCTACCTGACACTGTTAATGGAATCTACCTGACACTATTAGTGGCATCTACCTGACACTATTAATGGAATCTAACTGACACTATTAGTGGCATCTACCTGACACTGTTAATGGAATCTACCTGACACTATTAGTGACATCTACCTGACACTATTAATGGAATCTACCTGACACTATTAATGGAATCTACCTGACACTGTTAATGGCATCTACCTGACACTATTACTGGCATCTACCTGACACTATTAATGGCATATAACTGACACTATTAATGGTATCTACCTGACACTATTAATGGCATCTACCTGACACTGTTAATGGAATCTATCTGACACTATTAGTGGTATCCTTCCCTGACACTATTAGTGGCATCTACCTGACACTGTTAATGGAATCTACCTGACACTATTAGTGGTATCCTTCCCTGACACTATTAGTGGTATCCTTCCCTGACACTATTAGTGGTTTCCTTCCCTGACACTATTAGTGGTTTCCTTCCCTGACACTATTAGTGGTTTCTTTCCCTGACACTATTAGTGGCATCTACCTGACACTGTTAATGACATCTACCTGACACTATTAATGGCATCTACCTGACACTATTAATGGAATCTACCTGACACTATTAGTGGTATCCTTCCCTGACACTATTAGTGGTATCCTTCCCTGACACTATTAGTGGTATCCTTCCCTGACACTATTAGTGGTTTCCTTCCCTGACACTATTAGTGGTTTCCTTCCCTGACACTATTAGTGGTTTCCTTCCCTGACACTATTAGTGGTTTCCTTCCCTGACACTATTAGTGGTATCCTTCCCTGACACTATTAGTGGTTTCCTTCCCTGACACTATTAGTGGCATCTACCTGACACTATTAATGACATCTACCTGACACTATTAATGGCATCTACCTGACACTATTAGTGGCATCTACCTGACACTATTAATGGCATCTACCTGACACTATTAGTGGCATCTACCTGACACTATTAGTGGCATCTACCTGACACTATTAATGACATCTACCTGACACTGTTAATGGAATCTACCTGACACTATTAATGACATCTACCTGACACTATTAATGGCATCTACCTGACACTATTAATGGAATCTACCTGACACTATTAGTGGCATCTACCTGACACTATTAATGGAATCTAACTGACACTGTTAATGGAATCTACCTGACACTATTAATGGCATCTACCTGACACTATTAATGGAATCTACCTGACACTGTTAATGGAATCTACCTGACACTGTTAATGGAATCTACCTGACACTATTAGTGGCATCTACCTGACACTATTAATGGCATCTACCTGACACTATTAATGGAATCTAACTGACACTATTAGTGGCATCTACCTGACACTGTTAATGGAATCTACCTGACACTATTAATGACATCTACCTGACACTATTAATGGCATCTACCTGACACTATTAATGGAATCTACCTGACACTATTAGTGGCATCTACCTGACACTATTAATGGAATCTACCTGACACTATTAATGACATCTACCTGACACTATTAATGGCATCTACCTGACACTATTAATGGAATCTACCTGACACTATTAGTGGCATCTACCTGACACTATTAATGGAATCTACCTGACACTATTAATGACATCTACCTGACACTATTAATGGCATCTACCTGACACTATTAATGGAATCTACCTGACACTGTTAATGGAATCTACCTGACACTGTTAATGGAATCTACCTGACACTATTAGTGGCATCTACCTGACACTATTAATGGCATCTACCTGACACTATTAATGGAATCTAACTGACACTATTAGTGGCATCTACCTGACACTATTAATGGAATCTAACTGACACTATTAATGGCATCTACCTGACACTATTAATGGAATCTACCTGACACTATTAATGGCATCTACCTGACACTATTAGTGGCATCTACCTGACACTATTAATGGTATCTACCTGACACTATTAATGACATCTACCTGACACTACCAACAATACCTACAAGCATATAAAAAGAGTACCAGAGCAAGCTCACCTGAAAGAAAGAAATATCACCGCCAAGAAGCTTGGCATTAAGCGTGACAGCGCAGGCTCCAACCCAGAACACGATGAACACCTGAGCAAACTGCGGACCTCCGTCGTTTGATCCGGCACTGGAGTGGCCTTGCAACAGGCTGCAAGTGTGTTTGGCGAACCACAGTTACTAAAGTACTATGATAGTGAAATTTTGTTTGCAGAGGAAAAAACAATAGGATTAAAACTTACGTTGCCAAAAAGGTGCAAAGGATCAACGGGCCCCAGAGGTCCCCTGGAAATAAAATGGAACATTGATTAATGCAAAATTTTGCATTTTCATTATCATAGATGCAAATTTCTCGTGTCTCACATCTCGCATTTCATCTCCCGGACGTTATATTAACCCTCAACTGTAGTCTCACATGTTTACCTGGCACCTCAACTAACACCTCCCGTATCTACCTGACACCTGAACTGACATCTCCCGTATCTACCTGACACCTGAACTGACATCTCCCGTACCTACCTGACACCTCAACTAACACCTCCCGTATCTACCTGACACCTGAACTGACATCTCCCGTATCTACCTGACACCTCAACTAACACCTCCCGTATCTACCTGACACCTGAACTGACATCTCCCGTATCTACCTGACACCTCAACTGACATCTCCCGTATCTACCTGGCACCTCAACTAACACCTCCCGTATCTACCTGACACCTGAACTTACATCTCCCGTATCTACCTGACACCTGAACTGACACCTCCCGTATCTACCTGACACCTGAACTGACATCTCCCGTATCTACCTGGCACCTGAACTGACATCTCCGGTATCTACCTGACACCTGAACTGACATCTCCCGTATCTACTTGACACCTGAACTGACATCTCCCGTATCTACCTGACACCTGAACTGACATCTCCCGTGTCTACCTGACACCTGAACTGACATCTCCCGAGTCTACCTGATACCTCAACTACAGTCTCACATGTTTACCTGACACCTCGGCTGACATCTACCGTGTCTACCAGACACATGAACTGACATCTCCCGTATCTACCTGACACATAAACTGACATCTCCCGAGTCTACCTGATACCTCAACTACAGTCTCACATGTTTACCTGACACCTGAACTGACATCTCCCGTATCTACCTGACACCTGAACTGACATCTCCCGTGTCTACCAGACACCTGAACTGACATCTCCCGAGTCTACCTGATACCTCAACTACAGTCTCACATGTTTACCTGACACCTCGGCTGACATCTACCGTGTCTACCAGACACATGAACTGACATCTCCCGTATCTACCTGACACATAAACTGACATCTCCCGAGTCTACCTGATACCTCAACTACAGTCTCACATGTTTACCTGACACCTGAACTGACATCTCCCGTATCTACCTGACACCTCAACTGACATCTCCCGCGTCTGACACCTCAAATGCAGTCTCACATTTTTACCTGACACCTGAACTGACATCTCCCGTGTCTACCTCACTCCTCAACTAAGATCTCCCGAGTCTACCTGGCACCTGAACTGATATCTCCCGTGTCTACCAGACACATGAACTGACATCTCCCGAGTCTACCTGGCACCTGAACTGATATCTCCCGTGTCTACCAGACACATGAACTGACATCTCCCGTGTCTACCTGACACCTCAACTGACATCTCCTGTGTCTCTTAAGTACTTAGCGTTCTACATGAGATATTTACACTAGCCTCTAATTAATATTGTCACTATAAACCACAGCCTACAGCAACAAAAAGAATAAGAATCGAAAAAAAGCTCACAATCTCTCAGCAGAGATTTGCTCGATCTTGGAATGAACACATGATAGAACTTAACACCAACTGCTTTCACATCTCTCAGTATAGTATCCTTAACAGGCTCGTCCAGGGTTGATGGATACAAGTTAGAGCCATTCAGTGGCACATTTGGCACATTGCTGGGCCCAGAGTTGGACATATCACCTTCTAATGGTGCCGCTGATGCCTGTGTGGTGGCGTGGAGGCAGTGCACAAAGATTTATCTAAAAATATGGCTTCAGATATTGAAAGATATTGATGCAGATACAGTTATGATTTCCCAAATCTAGTTTGAACTTTTAAAATTAGCATGGTCTATTCAAAAAGATGACCCTATAGAAATTTTATGACAGTATTTGTCTGCTGAATCGACTCACATTAAAATTTACAATCCTTTATTTACACACAGGTTTTTATGATTGCTGGTCTATAATCTAAGTATAAAATATAATTTCAGTAGTACATGGGAGAAACTATTAATCTTTATAGATAATTTATCCACCTGACCAAAAATATTTGTCCTTTCAAAAACAATAAGTGTGCCAGTTGTGCCACAAGTATGCCCTTTGACAGAGTTATAACTATCTTTGTATGTGATATTTGGCACACTTTACACAATTGTACCAGTTGTGCCATAGCTATGCCATTTGGCACAGTTGTAAATGTCTTTGTCTGTCCTTTTTGGTATACTTGGCACAAATAATTTTATTATTGCTAATTACACAACGAAACCAACTGGCACACTTGGCATACTTGCTAAAATTGTACTAGTGGTGCCACAGCTATGCCGTTTGGCACAGTTATAAGTCTTTGTATATCTTTATTGTCAAAGTTAATAGCAGGGGATTCTCACATAGGAGTGAGATATTATACATGAAAAAATGAATCTATTAGAACATCATAACTCTTTAAAGTAATCGTAAGACTATATTACTAGTTCTTTTTTATTGACAAAATGTCTTTTGTAAAAGATTTCTCAGATCTAGGAAATGTATTGTGAAAATGGTATGTCTTTTGTAAAAGATTTCTTAGATCCAGGAAATGTATTATGAAAATGGTATGTCTTTTGTAAAAGATTTCTCAGATCCAGGAAATGTATTGTGAAGATAGTATGTCTTTTGTAAAAGATTTCTCAGATCCAGGAAATGTGTTGTGAAAATTGTATGTCATATATTATGTTACAGGTAGGTGTTTGTCATATTGTATGTATATTTCTAAGAAGTATGGCCCCTTTTAAAATGTTTGTTTTGCATATAATATATGTAATATAAAATAGTATAAGGTTTAGGTTTAGTTGATGATAGCTGAATATCTGAATGTATGTATAGAGAGCTTGTTCCTGTGTAAATGCAATATATGTTCATATCTAATACAAAATAGGTTTATGCTTATCATCTCTATGTTCAGTTGATAAATTTTAATGACAAATGGATAAATATTATTTTATTATAAATATACAATTGTATACAATAGTTTATTTTTGAAAATTTTAAGTCTTATTGAGTTGTTTATTAATTTGCATTTTGCTGAATAGCTAATTATGATATTATATTAGAATGTTAGCATATTCAGACATATTAGGCCTAAGACTCCTAAGTTACAAAGTATAAATGGCAGAATGCTAATCTTTCTAATATATCAATATATACTAATAGTATATGAGGGCATCTTCATATTATTAGGGCATCTTTTGTCCTCATTTTAAATTCATTATTAATAGAAAATGTACAAAACTTACACTTGGTGAGTCATGAAACTCCATGACAAATTGTTTATTGTCTGTAGCCATCTTTACCTTTTTGACAGACAAGATAGGCCTACCTTTAAATGTTAGACCTACTAGTAAATGTCAAATATGTGTGCACTACTACTATGTCTTCTTTTCTTATGCCTTAAGCTTAACACTTATCTTCAGGGCAATGCTATTATTTAGCGAGTAGGTACTAGACAAAATTTTAACTGTATATAATATGAATGCGACAATAATCAGCTGGCTGCTAGCTGTTACGATTTACAAACACCAAGTAAGGCCCTACCAACAATATATACTTGCCTAGTTCTTCACAATCTCAAATATCATCTACTATGTCTTCTGAATTAAAATATACCAGAAGTCCAGAATAGAATTCTACCTGACAATTATGATGAGCAGCGGCGGCGGGGGCCGATTCAACGAACTCGTAATATAAAGTTTGAATTTGAACCAGATTTTTTAGAAAAATATAGTATTTTAAACAAATAGCTACTAGCGAACTTTTTAAAATGAACAAATATGTTTTGTTGAATTTTTGATGTACAATTTTTCTCTTTACTTTGCATACTTTTTCTACGTGGTTTTAACATTTGGGTTTCAACGGCGCGACATTATATGATTCGATTATTCAATTATGCCAATGGCATAATAAATGGAATAATACTCCTTTAGAAAAAGTCAGAACTTGTTAATGTCTAAAATACAACGCTCTATAAAAACAGCAGAGCAATGAGATAGTTAGAGCAATATGTGCAACCCTAAAAATATGCCCCTAAAAAGTGTCAGGAATTAGTGTCAGCGCATCACCGAGCAATTAGCAAGAGGACGAAGATCAATCCCAGTAGCAGTGCCCAGTGCCTCGGCGTCACAAAGCAGACCAGTCCAACGTGTCCGCTCCCCCTTCCGTCTGAGCGGATCTACCGTCTGAGGGTTGTCTGGCGAAATATAGGACTAATGTGCTCATAATTGCTCATTTCTATTCATGTATATCATGACAATTCATACTGTACTAGAAAGTGCAACTAATTAGTCTATGACTAAAGCCTCTGCTTAAAAACTAAAGGTCATATTCTACCCCTAATGAAACTTCTTGATCTGAGAAAATGGTTCAACAGCGAGATGTCGCGTTATCGTCATCTTTATCTTAAAAACTAAGTCGTTATCGATTGCTACAAAGCTGGAAAGTCTGCGATAGAGTGTCTTCGCCACCTGCAGGCAATCTACCAGGATGATGCCTTGTCTAGAAGCTAGGTCTATTACATCTATGACCAACTGCGCTCTGGCCACGACGGTTCGGTTCTGATGGACGTGGAAAGAACAAGGACCCGACTGTCAGGACCCCAGCAAAAATTGAGATTGTTGCTCGTCTGATTGAGGACAGGCGCCTCACTGTTAGGGAGCTCTCAGATAAATCTGGGATTCCCAAGACAACTATTCATGAGATTCTTGTCCATGACCTGCAGTCAAGCATGTGTCTGCCAGGTGGGTGCCTTACCTGCTCACGGAAGAAAACCGCAGGGAGTGCACACACTGTGCTCAGGACTTCTTTTGCATGAGCCGGGCTTTCAGCAGCAAATAATAACTGCTGATGAAACATGGCTTTACTACGTGACTCCGGAAACCAAGAACCAATCTAAGCAGTGGGTGCCAATGGTTGCCAATGCCCCGACAAAGGCCCGGGTGTCCCGCAGTGCCGTGACTCACAGGGCCTTGCCTACACGTAGAGCAGGGCCAGACAGTCAACGCATACTTGACACTCTGAGGGACCACATTCGACGCAAGCGGCCAGAATGGATGGCAAGAACCAGGTTCACTGTTCTGCATGACAATGCCCGTCCACACACGTGTCAGCCCACACCAGGGAGTTTCTTACCAGGAGAGGCATTCCGGTGGTGCCGCATCCAACCTACTCACCTGATTTGGCCCCTGGCTGCGGACTTCTGGCTATTTCCGCATGTCAAAAACTGCATTGCCGGTTGCCGGTTCGACACCTTGCTGGAGCTTTTGACACCAACCCCATGGCTGCTTCCCAGTGCACTGAGGCCTTCAACAAGTGGCTGTTAGGGATGGCAGCGGTGCATTGAGAAGGATGGAGATTATGTTGAAAAATGACAGTTATTGTTTCGTTTCAATTGTTTGTTTAAAATCGTATATGGCACCTGCTGTCCTATATTTCGCCGGACAACCCTCTCCTGGTATTACAACATGATCGAGAGTAAGCAGGAAGTCCTGTACGACTTTGGGCCAGGGGCAGAAGCGATCTCGGCCCGAATACGCGGTCCCCAATTCCATCGCCGGCGCAGTCTCTCGATCGATCAGCCGATCCCGACGCTATCCCCGCAAATTTCTACATTAAAGATCTACAATTTCTACACGAACATGTGGAGCATGTACATCTGCAGCGGGCTGCAGCGCTGCAGCCAGGTATTCCGCGTCCGACCGTCTCGACCTTAGCCTGCCACAGCCGGGCAGCGGTAACGTACATGTACAACGTTACATGTACATACAACATACGCCGTACAGCTAGGCTGCATTGTACATGTACATAAATTAACATGTACATTTTGGGAATGTTTCTGAGGAGGACATGTATATGCCCCCCGCGCCACCCGAAAAATTACAATATTTTTATATTGTACTTGAAGTAAATGTAGTTTCTACATGCATATTTTGACTAATATCGAATATTCGGTTCGATTTTAGAATATGTGCAGTATTAACTACCCAATTTCGGTGAAATATACGTTCGCAGAATAGAAACTTAGGTATCGTGAACATATCGTCCTAACTTCTAATGCATTACTAAAAGTAGCAAATTTAGCGAATAATTACAATCAGATGAAGTCGCAACTCGTACTTACGCACTTTTTATAATACAAAAAGGCATTGGCTGACCAATTGCTATTTGGCAAGCATAGTACGCAGATTGGGTATCAAAGTATGAAAATGTTGTATCTAAATAAAATTCAGACAAGAACGGTACGATTGTGCCGCAGTCTTCCGTAGTGTCCACACAGTTTTGCTGCTGGGCAAGTCTCTCTGCGAGTGCGTTTTGATCTTCGCTGTGCTATAGAAGAGTGAAGAAGGTCTGCTGCTGCACCGAATATGCCGTTGGTATTACGTGTTGTTATGCCACTGTTGCTGTGTGCATTGTGCTCCGACTGCCTGCCGGCTAGCAACAGCATGTACAGCCATCAGTCTGCGGACTGTGCCAGTGCCGACTTGGTGAGATGCTCGACATATTTTATCTATATTTGCGCGTATAAAACTATTCATGAAATTGGAAAAAATGATCAGCTGGTTCTACCATAGATCCATAGATTTCACTGGTTACATACATGTAGTGTTTGAGGTTAAAGAGGTTAAAGCAATATGTTGGAAGATACACTCGTTAAAAGAGTGGATGGAGGCAGGGGCGGACCCAGGGGGGGGGGGAGCAAGGTGACCTCGGCCCCCCTCAGCCGTGGCCAAAAAATTAGCTCATGCTTTTTGGCCTGTAATTATACAAGGTCTCTTTTCTAATATTGATCCGAGGGCGATGGAAGATAGAGTGATATAAGGGTAAATGGATCATATTGAGGGCAGACAGTGGAGACAGAGGTGTCAATGGAGAATGGTACAACTGATATGAATGAATGAGTTATAAAGAGGATAGCACTCCGTCACTCCGTCACTGCCTCACTCCGTCACTGCCTCACTCTGTCACTGCCTCACTCCGTCACTGCCTCACTCCGTCACTGCCTCACTCCGTCACTGCCTCACTCCGTCACTGCCTCACTCCGTCACTGCCTCACTCCGTCACTGCCTCACTCCGTCACTGCCTCACTCCGTCACTGCCTCACTCCGTCACTGCCTCACTCCGTCACTGCCTCACTGCCTCACTGCCTCACTCCGTCACTGCCTCACTCCGTCACTGCCTCACTCCGTCACTGCCTCACTCCGTCACTGCCTCACTCCGTCACTGCCTCACTCCCTCACTCCGTCACTGCCTCACTCCGTCACTGCCTCACTCCCTCACTCCGTCACTGCCTCACTCCGTCACTGCCTCACTCCGTCACTCCGTCACTCCCTCACTCCGTCACTGCCTCACTCCGTCACTGCCTCACTCCGTCACTGCCTCACTCCGTCACTGCCTCACTCCGTCACTGCCTCACTCCGTCACTGCCTCACTCCGTCACTGCCTCACTCCCTCACTCCGTCACTGCCTCACTCCGTCACTGCCTCACTCCGTCACTGCCTCACTCCGTCACTCCCTCACTCCGTCACTGCCGTACTCCGTCACTGCCTCACTCCGTCACTGCCTCATTCCCTCTCTCCGTCACTCCGTCCCTCAGTCATTCCGTCACTCCCCCAACCCGTCACTTCCTCACCCTGTCACTCAGTCACTCCTTCATTCCCGCAAACTGTCACTGCCGAATATTGCTATAGCAAGTCACAATCCCGAATGCAACTGCCCTGAGGCCTCGCATTGGTACTAAAAAAATATCCCAGAGCCGATTCTGGACTTCTCTGTTGGCGTACGAGGCTTAATTTTAATTGTCGTTACGCTAAAAACTTCGAAAATTACAGTTGTTAATTTAGCCTATCTTGATCTTTTTCTTTCGCTATATAAATTAGTTCGCTTCAATATACGCTCGTAGCAGTACAGTAGTCCTAGATGGTAGAAGCTTCATGCAGCTGTCATTCAATCATCGTCATTATAGTGCAGCAACATGTCATGGTCGCTAAAAAGTTTATCTACAGTAGTTGACTACAAAATTTCGCTAGCAGAAAACAGCTCGCGATTCAACTTAGTGGCTAAGCACTAAACACTGGGGGGAGGGGGGTTCGGTCTTGTGTTTCCCACGTTCGGGCGAGCTGTGCCTGACAAAGAAGGCATTTTATTCGGTACAACAAACAAATGCATGTAAATGAAGACAAGGAACTGAGGAGGATATTTGGCGTCAGCCTGTCCCGCCGCCTCTCATCCCAGCAAAGATCCCAAGCAGAGATAGATTTCCCAATTGTCCCCACTCGCAACCAAGGGCTCCGGTTTTGTAGCTTCATGGACTGCTAATAAGGTACAATATGGATCGGAGGTCACTAGAGCAATTTTTGGGAACCATTCACAATGTATGAGTATTGAGTAAGTAAATAGGCAATGAATGGGATACTTTACAACATTATAAATTATGTTTAGTAAGTAACTTTCACAACCCATGGACAGATAGAAGCTTAAAAATGCAGAAATTTCTCAGATTAAATAGTAGATTGTGTCGATGGTTTTGGAGACAGACAATGGTAGATTGTGTCCATGGTTTTGGAGACAGACAATGGTAGATTGTGTCTATGGTTTTGGAGTCAGACAATGGTAGATTGTGTCCATGGTTTTGGAGACAGACAATGGTAGATTGTGTCTATGGTTTTGGAGTCAGACAATGGTAGATTGTGTCTATGGTTTTGGAGACAGACAATGGTAGATTGTGTCTATGGTTTTGGAGTCAGACAATGGTAGATTGTGTCTATGGTTTTGGAGACAGACAATGGTAGATTGTGTCTATGGTTTTGGAGACAGACAATGGTAGATTGTGTCTATGGTTTTTGAGGCAGACAATGGTAGATTGTGTCTATGGCTTTGGAGGCAGACAATGATAGATTATGTCTATGGTTTTTGAGGCAGACAATGGTAGATTGTGTCTATGGTTTTTGAGGCAGACAATGGTAGATTGTGTCTATGGTTTTTGAGGCAGACAATGGTAGATTGTGTCTATGGTTTTGGAGACAGACAATGGTAGATTGTGTCTATGGTTTTGGAGGCAGACAATGGTAGATTGTGTCTATGGTTTTTGAGGCAGACAAGGATTGATATTTCACGAGTAGAGAGAAGCCACTAATCTTGTCTATGACAAAACCATATACACAAGCACATTGTCTCATGAATGTTGCGTTGAATAATGAGCGTAGATCCTAAGACAATGATCCATGCATGACAACATAAAATAAGTGATGAGTTGCTTTTTCTCAAAATTAAATACTAGTAGAATATCCACCTTTTTGTACCTGGTACATTGTTGACTGCTGCCTCCAGTCCAGATGCTTTGCGCCAGGAGTCCATGCTTCCTTTCCCACCGGACCGGATCCGGATATGACACTAATACTGCAGCAAAGCACACCCCATGTTAATATTTCATATATAGTAAGCGAAGCCCTCAAAGTCTGTCTGTAAGCAGATTTTGAGACTAGACTGAGAATTAATATTTAAAGAAGAATTAGTGCGACTATTACATTAGAAAGGGGCCGGTGTGTCTGAACCCCCCCATCTTGACAAGCATGACAAGACAAATTAACAACATGTAGTCATGCCAGTCCTAGAGCAGACAGGGTGGAAGCGAGAGCAGAATCTGAGAAATGCTTAATACTCGCACAGTTTATATGACGGTTGTTAAACAGTGAGGCCGTAAAATGAGTAATTTTGTAGCGTAAAATCAATATCAAAATTTCATAAACTATAAATTATCACAAACCTGAAATATCACAGACCCGAAATATCACAAACCCGAAATATCACAAACCTGAAAAATCACGGACCTGAAATATCACAGACCTGAAATATCACAAACCTGAAATATCACAAACCCAAAATATCACAAACCTGAAATATCACAAACCTGAAATATCACAAACCCGAAATATCACAAACCCGAAATATCACAAACCTGAAATATCACGGACCTGAATATCACAGACCTGAAATATCACAGACCTGAAATATCACAGACCTGAAATATCACAAACCCGAAATATCACAAACCCGAAATATCACGAACCCGAAATATCACAAACCCGAAATATCACAAACCCGAAATATCACAAACCCGAAATATCACAAACCTGAAACATCTCAAACCCGAAATATCACAAACCCGAAATATCACAAACCCGAAACATCTCAAACCCGAAACATCACAAACCTGAAATATCACAGACCTGAAATATCACAAACCTGAAATATCACAGACCTGAAATATCACAAACCCGAAATATCACAAACCCGAAACATCTCAAACCCGAAATGCGAGCTATCATAACTCCGAAAAGCAAAATACCGTTGGGTGTTGCTGGAACTTTCGGAGTTATTTCAGCAAAAGACTGAAAAAAACAGAGCGAAAACACTTATCAGCCACGTGTTGGTTGCATCGCAAGTTTTCTATTCTGAAGCAACTACAATCTCTTTCTTGCACCCACATGCCACTGTCCCGGAAAAGATCGACAGTTATGGCGTGTTCTGCGCGTTATTTTGCATCACGTGCTCTAACTTAAAAGAAAGGTAAAAGTAAATTATGCTGCAGATTTTATGCTGCTGTTTAAACAACAGATCAAACTCCGGTGTAAACTACAGTTGACTCTTTAAGCACAGCACAGATTTCATCGATTAGATCTGCTCCTACACAAACCTCAGCAGCGAACGGAAATGAATTCACGACACATGCCCTAACCCCCAACCTTGCTCTCCTTCAGACCCAGCACGGGCTTGGCACAGTGTCCAGGCACGCGGAAATGTGCAGCGAAATGCCTGGTAAGCCAGCGCGATTTCAATAACATGATTTTTTGTATTGAGGGTCAAATTTGTTGAAGGGAAAGTGGCTGGGGGTAGCCAGCAGCAGCACTTCAATGCGTTAATCCAGGGTTTAAGCATCGGACTTTATCGATAAGCTCGATCTAAAAGTAATCTAGGCAAGGGTCAGCACTCTCCACAGCCTCCCTGTACAACTGCTTAGAGCCAGCTGCTCAAATGCACTCTCCCACAGCCTCACTGTACAACTGCTCAGAGCCAGCTGCTCAAATGCACTCTCCCACAGCCTCCCTGTACAACTGCTCAGAGCCAGCTGCTCAAATGCACTCTCCCACAGCCTCCCTGTACAACTGCTCAGAGCCAGCTGCTCAAATGCACTCTCACACAGCCTCCCTGTACAACTGCTCAGAGCCAGCTGCTCAAATGCACTCTCCCACAGCCTCCCTGTACAACTGCTCAGAGCCAGCTGCTCAAATGCACTCTCCCACAGCCTCCCTGTACAACTGCTCAGAGCCAGCTGCTCAAATGCACTCTCCCACAGCCTCCCTGTACAACTGCTCAGAGCCAGCTGCTCAAATGCACTCTCCCACAGCCTCCCTGTACAACTGCTTAGAGCCAGCTGCTCAAATGCACTCTCCCACAGCCTCCCTGTACAACTGCTTAGAGCCAGCTGCTCAAATGCACTCTCCCACAGCCTCCCTGTACAACTGCTTAGAGCCAGCTGCTCAAATGCACTCTCCCACAGCCTCCCTGTACAACTGCTTAGAGCCAGCTGCTCAAATGCACTCTCCCACAGCCTCCCTGTACAACTGCTTAGAGCCAGCTGCTCAAATGCACTCTCCCACAGCCTCCCTGTACAACTGCTTAGAGCCAGCTGCTCAAATGCACTCTCCCACAGCCTCCCTGTACAACTACAGCGTGCAGACGGCTCAGTCAGCTGACAGCCTTCAGAGCACCGAGTTCTCAGACACTGCCAGCGGCCTCATTATCGGCTCCTTCGAGCTGGAGCACTGCCTGACTCCGTCAGACTCGCTGCTCATCGTTCTGGGCGAAGCCTCCGACTCGATGGGCGCCTCTGAGCACAGATGTCAGAGGCTGACCGTCTGCAACCAGATGGCCGACGGGAAGCGGCGACGACTGCGGCTTCAACTGAGCCTCCGTCCGACCAGATCCTACACGATGAAGGTCTTCAAGCTGGCCAGCGGGTCCAGGCTGTGCGAGCAGCCCCGAGTTCGATTCTTCTTCACCAGGTCGGCGGGCGACGACCGGCCGCTGGTGCAGCTGGCGGCGCGACGCTGCGGCGCCTGTGGTGACGATGGCAGCGACTTCCGCTGCAACATGACGGCCTACCTGCGGAGCGGCTGGGTTGGTGGGCTGCTGCTAAAGCTGACCGGAGTTTTAGGCGATCAAAGTGACTGGATCAAATTTCCGGCCAATCAGAGTCAGCGGGTGTCGGTGAGCTCACGGAGACCGTTTTGGGCGAGCAAACGGCGGGAGTAATGATTTAGTACGACTCACGTAGAATACTATAGCATTAAAATACTGTATTTTTTGCTTAAGGCAGCCTTCAAAGATTCTAAGAAACGAAATATTCTAGCCTTCTAAGATTTTCTAAGACACGTATGTTGCAGTCTTGAAAATTTTTATAAGAAAATAAATGTTGCAGTCTTGAAAGATTTTCTAAGAAACACAAATTCCAGTCTTGAAAGATTTTCTAAGAAACTAAATATTCCAGCTTTCAAATATTTTTTAAGAACGAAACGTTTTGACTCAAATGCAATTGTAAATTCAAACTAACTTTTTAAATTGCTGCAGAATTCAAACAGTTGGATTAAGGCAAACCTCTCCATGCAGATCCGAAGTTGGCAGCTCACCTATCATGTGAGTAATGTTTTTAATAATTTGTAACACAGCTGAGCATATTTCGTAGAACTCAGAGCCTTCCAATTTAATTTCAATCCAGTTTCGCAAAACTGCCGGATCGAGACGGACGATTTCCAGTGCAAGGCGAAGCATCTTTTCATTAGGATTCAATGGTAATCCACTCTGTGATTGACCTCATTGACACTGTGATTGACCTCACCGACACTCTGATTGACCTCACCGACACTCTGATTGACCTCACCGACACTCTGATTGACCTCACCGACACTCTGATTGACCTCACCGACACTGTGATTGACCTCACCGACACCCTGTGATTGACCTCACCGACACTTTGATTGGCCTCACCGACACCCTGTGATTGACCTCACCGACACTGTGATTGACCTCACCGACACCCTGTGATTGACCTCACCGACACTTTGATTGGCCTCACCGACGCTCTGATTGACCTCACCGACACTCTGATTGACCTCACCGACACTCTGATTGACCTCACCGACACTCTGATTGACCTCACCGACACTGTGATTGACCTCACCGACACTGTGATTGACCTCACCGACACTTTGATTGACCTCACCGACACTGTGATTGGCCTCACCGACACTCTGATTGACCTCACCGACACTCTGATTGACCTCACCGACACTCTGATTGACCTCACCGACGCTCTGATTGGCCTCACCGACACTCTGTGATTGACCTCACCGACACTCTGATTGACCTCACCGACACTCTGATTGACCTCACCGACACTCTGATTGACCTTAACGGTGATTGACCTCACCAACACTCTGTGATTGATCTCAATGACACTCCAAATTCCTCTGACTAATTATTTACAGACAAGTCGCTCCGCTCGCCGACCCTCTGTCAGCCCTCTGAGCCGCTGGCAGTCTGCCCGAGGCCGCTGTTGCCGCCGACAGTGGGCCAGTGGAGCGCGCCTTCGCCCTCCCAGTCGGCCAGAGGGTCTGTCAATCGATCAACAATCAGCGACACAGCGCCCGCAGTTTTAAGCTGGGCGCTTCCTCCGGCGCTAGTCCTGGCGCTCTTCCTGGCGCTCTACCGGGCGCTCTATGCTCAGCGCAATTGCGGCGATAGCAACACGAGAAAACTTGTCCTGCTAGTGCTTCCAGAAGCCGGAAATCCAACGACCCGTCAGCTTATTCGCCGGCTGCCAGCGGCCCCGGCCGGAGTCGAGATACGTCAGGTGGTCGGCCTGAGCAAGCTCAACCGACAGCTAATTGGCAGCTCGTGCCTCGTCATCTTCCTGAGCTGGGACTCAAAGTTCGACAGCTTCCAAGCTGGCAGCCTGTCGGATGCAGCCGGGAGGAGTCTGAGAACGGTGCTGCTGACTGAGAAGCACCGGATGCTGGGAGCCTTCATCAACTCGGGAGCTGGACCGCCTGCTGACTCGATCTGGTCCGGCCTCGATGCCAGGATGCTGGGACTGGACGATGGAGCGGCTTGGAAAGATCTGCTGCTCCAGGCTGCTTGAGAACGGATGGTAGCTTTTGGTGGGTCTCAGGTTATTAGACGAGCGGGAATCGTTTTTAGAAATCATGGACCCGTGGGTTACGTTGCTCCCTAGCGTGTTTTAGCAACTTTAGATTTTTTTTATGGACTAAAAGTAAAATATTAAATATCTTCATTTGGAAAATTCACGAGGTCCGACAAGCCAAATACGTCATGCCATGTACACTGGGAATCGCCCATGTACACTAAGAATCGCCCATGTACATTGGGAATCGCCCATGTACATTGGGAATCGCCCATGTACATTGGGAATCGCCCCCCCACCGAATGACACTGTGGGAATCGCCTCCCCCCGATACACATTGGGAATCGCTCCAACCGATATACATTGAGAATCGCCCCCCCCTGCCCCGATATACATTGGGAATCGCCCCCCCCCGGCCCCCACCGATGTACATTGGGAATCGCCCCCCCCACCGATGTACATTGGGAATCGCCCCCCCACCGATGTACATTGGGAATCGCCCCCCCACCGATGTACATTGGGAATCGCCCCCCCCCACCGATGTACATTGGGAATCGCCCCCCCCCCATTTACGCCTCTGCCTCCTTGTCCAAACGGTGGCCTCAATTCGCCATTGATGTCAACCCCTCCAATTAAATTTCAGATCAAGCTTGAAAAGTTTGGCAAACTTTTGTGCGGTCAACTGATCCCGCGATCACTCACTGATGTACAAAGTTGACACCTGCAGCTATCATTATAAAAGTTCATACGCATCGAGTTAAGATTTAGGTCAGGAGGCAAAGAACATTCATTAGTCAATTTCTGTGTTCAATTCCTATTTTGAAAAGCCATTATTATTTCATAGTTTATTAGTCTGTCATTTTACGCGTATTTTCGAATTGATTTCGCCAAATACTCTACTAGTAGTCACTGTACGTTCAGTGCCAAAATGTTATTGAGAAGAAATTTGTAAATAAATTGAAATAAATTTTTTAATGCTTGATTTTTGTCCCTTGTTGAAGTTTGGGCAATGCAATAATAAAATACAATGATTATTTATTTAAATTATACGCTTGTAAATACTTGCTGTAAATCTGCAATAATGACCTCTAGGTACTTACAGTTTGACACCCAGTTACTTTATGGCTCACTCTGACACCCGGTTAGTGTACTTTTATAGTTTACTCTGACACCCGGTTAGTGTACTTTTATAGTTCACTCGGACACCCGGTTAGTGTACTTTTATAGTTCACTCGGACACCCGGTTAGTGTACTTTTATAGTTCACTCGGACACCCGGTTAGTGTACTTTTATAGTTCACTCTGACATCCGGTTAGTGTACTTTTATAGTTCACTCCGGACACCGGTTAATGCAGTATTATTGTGTGTCTCACTCCAAAACCAGTTATTATAACAATAATTATAACATATGAGGCTATACTTCAAGTCATGGTAGTATTGACCTAATCAGCGAAGGTGCAAATTAGGACCCAAAATAGTTCTTTTTAATTGTTCTGCACTTTAATCAGGGACAACTGATGCAGGACGCTTCCGTACATGTATTTCTTCAGAGCATATAGTATAGCCCATGTACGTGCATACTCGTACATGTATAGACAAACCTAAGGTCAGTGTTTTAGAGTCGCAAAAATTGAGTTATTTCGCTGCTATGCTTCTGCTTTTCATACATGTGGATCTAATTTGTTTCAGATCTTTAGCGGAAATCGCACCCCAACACGTGTATTCTGTTGTGTATTAAAAGGATTGACTGGAAAGTAAAACGGCCCTTTTCAGGGCCACCTTAAGCCACAGATACTAGAGTACACTAAGTAGATGAGCCACTCAGGCAAAAAATAAGCCTTCTGTTTAATAAAGGCAGCTGAAATGACTTTGAGTTCAGAAGCCCAAGCTTGCAGGCGTAAACAGCTTGCTAATTGGTTCAGCCATGATCTACATTAGCCAGTCCAACTGAAATGTACATGGCAGCTTTAGGCTGGAATTCCGAGAAAGGCAATAAAAATTGGGACGGGCAGGGGTTAGTGAGGAAAGGCGCGGTTGGAGGGTTTAAGCTACGCTGCTACGGGTAAGAGTCAATTAATGAGCTTTTGGTGTTAAAAATACATTAAAATCCTTCTGTTTAACGTACTACTGAACTGAAAGTAGCTTGCACGCAAATGTGCTGAGTGGCCCTAATCTATTTTATTCTAGTACATTATCTGTGCCCTAAACGAACATAGCGGTTGAGGCTAAAAAGAGTGGGGGCACAAAATATGCGAAATATGGAGAACACGATGATGCGGTTCTGAATGCTACACTCGTAAAAAAACCGCGCGGAGTAAGAATATCAATCTCTCTGTTCCTACAGTGCCCGTCTGGCACCAACCAGCGTAAACAGCCCTAGGCTTGCTCTTTCTTTTGAGTCGTTTCCTTCGTGCAACAGATCATACTCTTCCAGTTTAACCAGAAGTATAAAGCCGCAGACCAATAAGTATAACAATGAGTAAGCACATTCAACAACTTTCAATCAAGGACGACTTAAGTAGGACAGGAAACCTCGTTTCTTAGAAAATTTTAGAAGGCAGGTTTTTCCGAAAAAATACACTACGGAGATAGGAAGTTTTCATTTTTTTCAGCACAAAAAAATTGCTATTGCTTTTGATATGAGGCAGATCCAGTGTTCATCTTTGTTTGTTTGTTACAGAGTCAGCTAAGAATGACAAAATAACATCATAAAGTTAAAGAGCAGACCTGTGCCATCTCAATAGTTTTCAGGCACAAGACACGCGCAAATGTATGTAGAATAAAAAATTCACATAGCATCCTAATTTTCTGAACGAGAAGCTTATTGAATATCGATAGAGCAATAAGAAAGACACAACATAGCAAAAGATGAACACTGGATCTGCTTCCTATCAAAAGCAAAAGCAATTTTTGTGCTGAAAGAATGAAAACTTCCTATCTCCGTAGTGTATTTTTTCGGGAAAGCCGGCCTTCTAAATTTTTCTAAGAAATGAGGTTTTTTTGTCCTCCTAAGACTGGCAAATCTCTCAATTAGATGCATTTTTACAGTGCCGGATGATTTTAAGACTGGTCCAGTTCCATTTAATTCTAAACTGTCAGCTTCCACTGCTTCTGTGCTGAGTCAGCTGATGATGGTAGGCATGACAAGGACAGTTGAATGGTGGCATCCTGCTGCTTCAGATTCGGATTGACAGACTGGAGAATCCCTCCTCCGGCATGCACCAGCAGCTGCCTAAATGCTGAGCGAAACTTACGAGTATTGCCCAGTCTGAGTCCGTGGCTTTCCTGTACTTGCTGCAACATACACACATATTTACATTCTTCTGTTCGGCCACACAAATGTTCCCAGGGACTGCCACTGCATGGTTTCGAATCAGCTTCAACATGTGCGACACATCCAAGAAGGCTGAAACCTGAATGCCAGGATCTCAGCGCTATCAGTCACTTTTTTCTCATTACTTTAATTGTCCGTTGGAAAAGTCTGGAAGGACTCCGGGATTCCGGATACAGCGGGAGGCGTCGCGTCGCCGCTAAGTAAGGAGGGACACTCCCGCCACCACCAGCGGCATCGCTGCATTGTTTGAACAGCCAAACAGCACAGCAAAAGCTGTCATGACTTCCTCTTCTTTTCCCGGCAATTTAGAAGATTCAGATTGTTATTTCATTTCATTTAAGTAATTATATTTCCAATAACTTTGCTTGTCACTTAAAAACTAGTATAGCATTGCTATTTTGGTCTCTAGTGCCACTTTAATGTAGATGTTAATTTAAATAAGGGCAGACAGCTAAAGAAGGGCCAGGGCCAGTCTTCCCCAGGCCACTGATATCGATCGTTTTGGGATGGAGTAGAGGGGACCATTTTTTGCTTGGTCATTTTTTACAAAAAAAACAGCCCCAGGCAAAGCAATGCTGGATGCGCAGTTTAGTTATACTTATTGTTCTGAGGCTGGCGCTGCCCTGCAACATCATTTCGAGAAGAACATTTCTTGGAAATAAACCCAACTACACTAAAAAAATTATTCACTGCGCCATAGCAGCGTACACTGAACCACGGCCGGAGACAGTAAATGATTGTACATTTGCATGTACACACCGGACAGAAATGTATACGTACATCGAACCATTCATTTCTATAGTTTACTAGTTTACTGGCCAATTAGAGTTAATAATTAATTATAGCCGACAATTGGTTGAGGTCAGCATAAAATAACATACATATATTAGAAACCAAAACTTAATTATTACAAGCCTCTCGATAATTATCTCTTGATAAGCAATCCTCGTTTCTCAGTAAGTTCCAGTTAACAAATTAAAACGAAAAGATTTTGCTCTTCGAAATGAGGCGAGCGCGAAAGCAAGCCAAGAGAAAATCTGCCAATTCTTCTGGCAAGACTTCGTCTCAATCTCCATCATCGCTGCAGCTAGTGAGTTCCATTGTATATGATATCCACTTGTACGATTTCCTGAAATTTTCCTAAAAATTACATGTAATATGTAATATGGGTCACTTTTCCACCCTTTGACACTCTTACCCATCATCTACCACCTCTTCCCACCCCCTCTCCCACTCTTTTCTCACCCCCTCTCCCACTCTTTTCCCACCCTCTCTCCTACTCTTTCCCACCCTCTCTCCTACTCTTTTCCCACCCTCTCTCCCACTCTTTTCCCATCCTCTCCCACTCTTTTCCCACCCTCTCTCCCGCTCTTTTCCCACCCTCTCTTCTACTCTTTTCCCACCCTCTCTCCCACTCTTTTCCCACCCTCTCTCCCGCTCTTTTCCCACCCTCTCTTCTACTCTTTTCCCACCCTCTCTCCCACTCTTTTCCCACCCTCTCTCCCGCTCTTTTCCCACCCTCTCTTCTACTCTTTTCCCACCCTCTCTCCCACTCTTTTCCCACCCTCTCTCCCGCTCTTTTCCCACCCTCTCTTCTACTCTTTTCCCACCCTCTCTCCCACTCTTTTCCCACCCTCTCTCCCGCTCTTTTCCCACCCTCTCTTCTACTCTTTTCCCACCCTCTCTCCCACTCTTTTCCCACCCTCTCTCCCGCTCTTTTCCCACCCTCTCTCCCGCTCTTTTCCCACCCTCTCTCCCGCTCTTTTCCCACCCTCTCTCACACTCTTTTCCCACCCTCTCTCCTACTCTTTTCCCACCCTCTCTCCCACTCTTTTCCCACCCTCTCTCCCGCTCTTTTCCCACCCTCTCTTCTACTCTTTTCCCACCCTCTCTCCCACTCTTTTCCCACCCTCTCTCCCGCTCTTTTCCCACCCTCTCTCCTACTCTTTTCCCACCCTCTCTCCTACTCTTTTCCCACCCTCTCTCCTACTCTTTTCCCACCCTCGCTCCCACTCTTTTTCCCACCCTCTCTTCTACTCTTTTCCCACCCTCTCTCCCACTCTTTTCCCACCCTCTCTCCCGCTCTTTTCCCACCCTCTCTTCTACTCTTTTCCCACCCTCTCTCCCACTCTTTTCCCACCCTCTCTCCCGCTCTTTTCCCACCCTCTCTCCCGCTCTTTTCCCACCCTCTCTCCCGCTCTTTTCCCACCCTCTCTCACACTCTTTTCCCACCCTCGCTCCCACTCTTTTTCCCACCTTCTAAAACTCTTTTCCCACCCTCTCCCACTCTTTTCCCACTTTTTCCGTTCCTCTAAGTAATTCAAGACTTGCCAATTTTTTTAAAGTTGAAGCATTTATTTCAGTGTTATTTCTTTTACTACAGGCGGAGACGACCGCTGCGCCACCTTCGAGCGACATGGCCAGCAATCAAAGCAATGACAAAAGTGTCGATAAAACTGAAACACCTCCTGCTAATCACGAGGCGTTGGTTCACGCATTTTCGGCTCAGCAGCGACCTCTGACGCCAACACAACCGCGGTCGCCACCGACGCCGCCACGGCCGCAGTCGCCGCCTCCACCGCGGTCGCCACCGACGCCGCCACGGCCGCAGTCGCCGCCTCCACCGCCGTCGCCACCGACTCCGCCGCTGCCTCCAGCGAGTGCAATTGAAGTTCACCATCAGGCCATCGCACCACAGCTGCTGCAGCGGCACGTGTTTAGCGTACCACCACCCCAGATGGTTCCGGGATTCGGCAACTGGGTCCCGATCCCGACCCTTTTGGCTCGGCCACCGCCGCCGCCGCAACCGCAGATGCTGCCCTGGCAGCAGCAGCCGCTCCTTCCAAGCTTCGGCCCTCAATATCCGCAACCCGGGTCGAGTTTTGCTCCGCCAGGCTGTTGCTATCCAACACCGCCACCTCCGCCTCCGCCGGAGTATAAAAGGGAATCCAGCAGAAAGCGCAAACTGCAGCAGCCTCCAAAATGCGGCAATAAAAATGCAACCAAGCCAAAAGAGCGTTGCAAGTTCTACATGGAAGGCAGGTGCAACAAGGTAAATTACAATAGATTAAGTTTATCTTAGTTTAGTATTGTACAAGGTGGATCCATTGAAACGTCACACTTTCGTTTTTCGGTTTTGGGCATATAAAAGCCAAGCGCATAGGGTTTTGCTCTCATATCTATGTGTGACCTCTGTGCAAAGTTTTACAGTAATCCAACTATTACTATGTCTGCATATGAGGAGATCCGTCAAAAGATAATTGAAAAACTTCAAGCGGGAAAGCCTCCTACATCAATTGCTCGACATCTTGGAATTTCGAGGAACCGAGTTTATCGAAGCAAGCGACTTTTTGCGGCAACTGGCAGTGTTAAGGCACGTCACGGAGGTGGGCGCAGCCGCACTGCTCGCACTAAGAATGTCATCAAAGCTGTCAAAATGCGCATCCGTAGGAACCCGAGACGAAATTGCACGACAGCTGGCTCGGGACTTCGGAATGGCACACAAGACAATGAACCAGCTGCTCAAGGATGATGTCGGAGTGAAGAACAGAGCAGTAGTTTGTCGGCATTTCTTGTCAGAAGCCCAGAAGTTTACTAGAAAGATGCGAGGTAAGCAACTGCTCAGCTGGCTGAAGTCGCATTCACATCTGGTGCACGTCTTCTCAGATGAAAATTTTTTTCTGTCAATGCAGCTGCCAATAGAAGAAATGACCGATACTTGGTACCTGGCTGTGTAAAGGATGTCCCAGACGATGCTTGTGTGGTGCAGCGCAGCAAAAATCCAGCTTCTGTCATGGTGCTCTGATGGACAAAAGTGCCCCCCCAATGTTCATTGACCCTGGTGCTAGGCTCAACGCTGTTGGCTATCAGGAGCTGCTGCGAAACAAAGTGCTGCCATGGTAAATCAGCACTACCCAAGTGGCCAATATGTGTTCCAGCAAGATGGTGCACCTGCACATACTGCGACAAGCACGCAGACCTTCCTGTCAGAGAATTTCGCAAATTGGCCAAAGGACTTCTGGCCACCTTCGTCGCCAGATCTTAATCCACTGGATTATTATTTCTGGGCGCGAGGCCTGTCGCATATCTCACCACAATCTCGAGTCGTTGCGCACCTCCATCTCAAAAGCATGGGATAAAATCCCATCAGCTGAAGTGCAAAAAGCTGTTGGTAGATTTCGAGCTCGGCTGGAGAAAGTTGTAAATGGAAGCAGATGGCGGTTGCATTGAGTAAATCTGTTCCTGACAAGGCCGTAGCCCAGCGGTAGCGCAGCTGCTCTGGTGTGCCGCGACCCAGGCTCGATTCCAAGTGCAGCCACATTAATTTGGGGCTGAATTGGAATTTCAGCTTGGCTCGCTTGTGCAATTAACGGCCTTGAGAGCCAACCCCCCAAGGCGCAGTGAAGTGTACATGCCTAACAATTGATAAAGTTAGGGCCGCTGTACACTCCTGTGTGAGTGTGTGCCTGCGTAACGTATCCGCGCGCTTGTATGCCTGCTCAGGGGAGTCGGCGGAATGGGCAGTAATGCCTCTCGCCGGTTGTGTGCCTATGTCGCTTAAAGTGCGCCAGGGTGCACACAACCCCCCTGCCTCTAATAAAAAAAAAAGGTGTTGATCATTTACCAAATGCCTTTTGCTCTGCGCTTTTTTCTTGTTTAAAATCAAGTAAAAATATACTCAGTACTAAAAAGTGTGACGTTTCACACCCTGTAAATGTGCAACTCATGAAGGTCAATCATCAAGGCACAGAGAGAGTGTACACCCTGTGTGAGCGTGCGTGTCTGCGCACAGTATCCAAGTACGAGTATCTATAGTGTTAATTCCTCATAGAAATTCCTTAAAGATTTACCGAAGAGCCTATTGCTCATATTGATATCGCCGGCTGGCGAGGGGCCCTTTCATAGGTAAATCAGGTGGGGGTTGCGCATGTATGCTATTGCTGCATTCTGTAAACATTCTGTCGTTATAGAAACGATTAGCAATAAAGTATTCATGCTTATACGCCCGTATACGAGTATAATTAATAAGCTAGGCCCAGAAAGAAATAAAAATTAATTAATCGCAAATTTCCGCTGTCTATTGATAAAATTCAGGCTGACAACTGCCCGTTCAGCCACGACTTCAAGCCGGAGCGGAAGCTGGAGCTGTGCAAATACTATGTGCAGTCCAGGTGCCGCAACGGTTCCAACTGTGCCTACATGCACCGCGAGTATCCGTGCAAATTCTTTCACAAGTACAAATCCTGCAATCTGCCGGCTGGCCAGTGCAAGTTCTCGCACGAGCCGCTCACGGGGAGACGGCCGCCCTTCTGTACAAGGCTGAAGAGGACAGCACGGCGAGCGAGGTTTTTATAGCAGGGAGCACCAGCTGAAGATTTGGCTGTTTTTTGGCTGAAATTCTGGAATTAGGTGGTCCAGAAGCTTGCATGTGGCACGTGAATTGTATAAAGGGTTGGAGACAGACAGACAGACAGACAGACAGACAGACAGACAGACAGACAGACAGACAGACAGACAGACAGACAGACAGACAGACAGACAGACAGACAGACAGACAGACAGACAGACAGACAGACAGACAGACAGACAGACAGACAGACAGACAAACAGACAGACAGACAGACAGACAGACAGACAGATAGACAGACAGACAGACAGACAGACAGACAGACAGACAGACAGACAGACAGACAGACACAGACAGACAGGTCACAGACAGACAGACAGACAGACAGACAGACAAACAGACAGACAGACAAACAGACAGACAGACAAACAGACAGACAGACAGACAGACAGACAGACAGACAGACAGACAGACAGACAGACAGACAAACAGACAGACAGACAGACAAACAGACAGACAGACAGACAGACAGACAGACAGACAGACAGACAAACAGACAGACAGACAGACAGACAGACAAACAGACACAGACAGACAGACAGACAGACAGACAGACAGACAAACAGACAGACAGACAGACAGACAGACAGACGCAATCCAACGCAATTTTCAACAGACTGTGCGACAACCAAGTGGAGTTGAAGCTCCCGATGCGGCAGAATCGTCATCAACATTGAGTAAGCCGACCTCTGTTAGGTACCAGCAGGTGAACCAAGGAGATGAGTCATCTGAGGAAGAAAACGTGTCGACTAAATTGAGGCGAGAACCTTTAGAGGATTTTATTGGTAAGTGTATGACCAATGCATGACTAATATATGATCTTGGGGATTTGAGAACTCAACTGTCTTGGGGATTTGAGAACTCAACTGTCTTGGGGATTTGAGAACTCAACCGTTTTTGGGATTGTCTCCGAATTTTCTCGACTCCAGCCGTCTCGCATCGCGGCGCCGCCTACGGCAACCTGTACAGAGACTGGCCATCATCGAGGCAGCCTGAGGGCAGCCCAGCCACCCGCCACTTGAGTAGCGAATCCAATAATTCTGAGTACATGATGACAAACTACTCGGAGTCTGACCGCAGCAGGAACTGGCGTGACCGACTGCCCGACTCGAGGTGAGCTGCTACTACGGGGAAAAAGGGAAATTTAGAAGCAAAATTATTTGCATAACCTGTGGGAAATCAGCTTGTTACTTCATCAAGGGACAATCGATATGAAAGATAAATTGATCCCGGGGGGGGCATCACAAACGCGAATTATCACACAAATGAGAAGTATCATATACCCGATGTATCACAAACCCGAAAACTACATGTAAAAAAGCATTGGTCTTATATGATGACCGTTGCTTTCACTTTCACTTCCCGTTGCATCCACCGCTCTTCATCCAAGGCTTCATCCAGCATTCAGCCGTGACAGAAGCAGCAGCAGCCGCGGCAACATGTCACCAATCGCACAGACTCGCAGAACCGGATCATACGGCACTGAGTCAACAAGGCGATTCCAGCCTTTCACAACACCGGAAAAACATCACGGGAAGCGAAGTAGCCGAGATGACGGCCGCAGCAGCGGAAGAAGCCGGCACAGACACT
The DNA here is from genome assembly GCA_002269645.1 of Macrostomum lignano. Classification (NCBI taxonomy): domain Eukaryota; kingdom Metazoa; phylum Platyhelminthes; family Macrostomidae; genus Macrostomum; species Macrostomum lignano. The sequence goes on from NIVC01001003.1 coordinate 295,483, forward strand.
GAATGCCCTTAATGATGAGAGCGGAACAGAAAATACTGATCAAGGAGGCGAACGGAGTTGAAAAGTAAATTACAAAGAATAAAAATATCTGAGGAGACACGGACTTGAGACTGAGAGAGGAAAGACGACAGCGACAGAAGACGCGTATGCAGACAAGGATGAGTGAGGCAGAAGCGGACACAAAGCGAGTGGACACAAACGGGCAAAGAGTGAGGCAGAAGCGGACACAAGCGGTCAAGGAGTGAGGCAGAAGCGGACACAAACGGGCAAGGAGTGAGGCAGAAGCGGACACAAACGGTCAAGGAGTGAGGCACAAGCGGACACAAACGGGCAAGGAAGAGTGAGGCAGAAGCGGACACAAACGGGCAAGGACGAGTGAGGCAGAAGCGGACACAAACGGTCAAGGAGTGAGGCAGAAGCGGACACAAACGGGCAAGGAAGAGTGAGGCAGAAGCGGACACAAGCGGTCAAGGAGTGAGGCAGAAGCGGACACAAACGGGCAAGGAGTGAGGCAGAAGCGGACACAAACGGTCAAGGAGTGAGGCACAAGCGGACACAAACGGGCAAGGAGTGAGGCACAAGCGGACACAAACGGGCAAGGAGTGAGGCAGAAGCGGACACAAACGGTCAAGGAGTGAGGCAGAAGCGGACACAAACGGGCAAGGAGTGAGGCACAAGCGGACACAAACGGGCAAGGAGTGAGGCACAAGCGGACACAAACGGGCAAGGAGTGAGGCAGAAGCGGACACAAACGGTCAAGGAGTGAGGCACAAGCGGACACAAACGGGCAAGGAAGAGTGAGGCAGAAGCGGACACAAACGGGCAAGGACGAGTGAGGCAGAAGCGGACACAAACGGTCAAGGAGTGAGGCAGAATCGGACACAAACGGGCAAGGAAGAGTGAGGCAGAAGCGGACACAAACGGGCAAGGAGTGAGGCACAAGCGGACACAAACGGGCAAGGAGTGAGGCACAAGCGGACACAAACGGGCAAGGAGTGAGGCAGAAGCGGACACAAACGGTCAAGGAGTGAGGCACAAGCGGACACAAACGGGCAAGGAGTGAGGCAGAAGCGGACACAAACGGTCAAGGAGTGAGGCACAAGCGGACACAAACGGGCAAGGAAGAGTGAGGCAGAAGCGGACACAAACGGGCAAGGACGAGTGAGGCAGAAGCGGACACAAACGGTCAAGGAGTGAGGCAGAAGCGGACACAAACGGGCAAGGAAGAGTGAGGCAGAAGCGGACACAAGCGGTCAAGGAGTGAGGCAGAAGCGGACACAAACGGGCAAGGAGTGAGGCAGAAGCGGACACAAACGGTCAAGGAGTGAGGCACAAGCGGACACAAACGGGCAAGTAGTGAGGCACAAGCGGACACAAACGGGCAAGGAGTGAGGCAGAAGCGGACACAAACGGTCAAGGAGTGAGGCAGAAGCGGACACAAACGGGCAAGGAGTGAGGCACAAGCGGACACAAACGGGCAAGGAGTGAGGCACAAGCGGACACAAACGGGCAAGGAGTGAGGCAGAAGCGGACACAAACGGTCAAGGAGTGAGGCACAAGCGGACACAAACGGGCAAGGAAGAGTGAGGCAGAAGCGGACACAAACGGGCAAGGACGAGTGAGGCAGAAGCGGACACAAACGGTCAAGGAGTGAGGCAGAATCGGACACAAACGGGCAAGGAAGAGTGAGGCAGAAGCGGACACAAACGGGCAAGGAGTGAGGCACAAGCGGACACAAACGGGCAAGGAGTGAGGCACAAGCGGACACAAACGGGCAAGGAGTGAGGCAGAAGCGGACACAAACGGTCAAGGAGTGAGGCACAAGCGGACACAAACGGGCAAGGAAGAGTGAGGCAGAAGCGGACACAAACGGTCAAGGAGTGAGGCACAAGCGGACACAAACGGGCAAGGAAGAGTGAGGCAGAAGCGGACACAAACGGGCAAGGAAAAGTGAGGCAGAAGCGGACACAAACGGGCAAGGAAGAGTGAGGCAGAAGCGGACACAAACGGGCAAGGAAGAGTGAGGCAGAAGCGGACACAAACGGTCAAGGAGTGAGGCAGAAGCGGACACAAACGGTCAAGGAGTGAGGCAGAAGCGGACACAAACGGTCAAGGAGTGAGGCAGAAGCGGACACAAACGGTCAAGGAGTGAGGCAGAAGCGGACACAAACGGGCAAGGAGTGAGGCAGAAGCGGACACAAACGGTCAAGGAGTGAGGCACAAGCGGACACAAACGGGCAAGGAGTGAGGCACAAGCGGACACAAACGGGCAAGGAGTGAGGCAGAAGCGGACACAAACGGTCAAGGAGTGAGGCAGAAGCGGACACAAACGGGCAAGGAGTGAGGCACAAGCGGACACAAACGGGCAAGGAGTGAGGCACAAGCGGACACAAACGGGCAAGGAGTGAGGCAGAAGCGGACACAAACGGTCAAGGAGTGAGGCACAAGCGGACACAAACGGGCAAGGAAGAGTGAGGCAGAAGCGGACACAAACGGGCAAGGACGAGTGAGGCAGAAGCGGACACAAACGGTCAAGGAGTGAGGCAGAATCGGACACAAACGGGCAAGGAAGAGTGAGGCAGAAGCGGACACAAACGGGCAAGGAGTGAGGCACAAGCGGACACAAACGGGCAAGGAGTGAGGCACAAGCGGACACAAACGGGCAAGGAGTGAGGCAGAAGCGGACACAAACGGTCAAGGAGTGAGGCACAAGCGGACACAAACGGGCAAGGAGTGAGGCACAAGCGGACACAAACGGGCAAGGAGTGAGGCACAAGCGGACACAAACGGGCAAGGAAGAGTGAGGCAGAAGCGGACACAAACGGGCAAGGAAAAGTGAGGCAGAAGCGGACACAAACGGGCAAGGAAGAGTGAGGCAGAAGCGGACACAAACGGGCAAGGAAGAGTGAGGCAGAAGCGGACACAAACGGTCAAGGAGTGAGGCAGAAGCGGACACAAACGGTCAAGGAGTGAGGCAGAAGCGGACACAAACGGTCAAGGAGTGAGGCAGAAGCGGACACAAACGGTCAAGGAGTGAGGCAGAAGCGGACACAAACGGTCAAGGAGTGAGGCAGAAGCGGACACAAACGGTCAAGGAGTGAGGCAGAAGCGGACACAAACTGGCAAGGAGTGAGGCAGAAGCGGACACAAACTGGCAAGGAGTGAGGCAGAAGCGGACACAAACGGGCAAGGAGTGACGCAGAAGCGGACACAACACATCGAAATTTTCAAAGAAATCGACACTCAAATCGGCAAAAATTCCGCCACGGAGCAGCGGAGCATGGCAAAAAAATAACAAAGAACACTTGCTCTCCTACCGAAAATATTTTAATTGTATTGTTTTATATCAAACCAAATATATATTATACACTTAACGAATGCTGTGATGTAAAAAAACAAAATACTTTTATATTTTTTATTTAAAGTTAAAAAGAACGTTACGGCGACAGTTCTCTATTTATGACAGTATAAATGAGTCAAATGACAGCTAGTGTGAGTGACAGCTATAATGTCCGTGTATTGATAGCATCGCTAAAATAACGTGCAAGCCCATAAAGGTGTAAGACGTAATCATCATTCATACGTTAGCTTTTAGTTATGTTTAATAGCTGTCTACGACAGGCGATTGAATAAGGAGAAAAGACTGAGAAACATGAGGGAGAGGCTCTGAGACATGACGGGAGACTCTGAGACATGACGGGAGACTCTGAGACATGACGGGAGACTCTGAGACATGACGGGAAACTCTGAGACATGACGGGAGACTCTGAGACATGACGGGAAACTCTGAGACATGACGGGAGACTCTGAGACATGACGGGAGACTCTAAGACATGACGGGAGACTCTGAGACATGACGGGAGACTCTGAGACATGACGGGAGACTCTAAGACATGACGGGAGACTCTGAGACATGACGGGAGACTCTAAGACATGACGGGAGACTCTGAGACATGACGTGAGACTCTGAGACATGACGGGAGACTCTGAGACATGACGGGAGACTCTGAGACATGACGGGAGACTCTGAGACATGACGTGAGACTCTGAGACATGACGGGAAACTCTGAGACATGACGGGAAACTCTGAGACATGACAGGAGACTCTGAGACATGACGGGAGACTCTGAGACATGACGGGAGATTCTGAGACATGACGGGAAACTCTGAGACATGACGGGAGACTCTGAGACATGAGGAAGAGACGCTGAGACATGAGGAAGAGACGCTGAGACATGAGAAAGAGACTCTGAGGCATGAGGAAGAGACGCTGAGACATGAGAAAGAGACTCTGAGACATGAGAAAGAGACTCTGAGACATGAGGAAGAGATTCTGAGACATGAGGAAGAGACGCTGAGACATAAGAAAGAGATTCTGAGACATGAGGAAGAGACGCTGAGACATGAGAAAGAGACTCTGAGACATGAGAAAGAGATTCTGAGAAATGAGGGAGATTTTGAGACAATACCGAGAGAGGAGCAACACAATAAACAACAAATATAGGTTTTCAATTAAATATTTCACAAAGGCAAGCGACTATTCGTAATGTATAAGACTGTTTGAAAAAACACATAAATAAATACAAGTCCCGTATCAACAAACAAACAAAGCAAAGTTGAACAAAAATTAAGAGATTGTTTACGAAGAGATCTTCAATAAGATAGCCAGAGAATCAAGATGATATGAACTCTTAGTTATCTGCTATACTTGAGATGGCTGCAACAACGTAAATACAAATTTCATGTCACTGCAAACAAAGTACAAACGGAAAATGGTTTCTTTTAAGGTGTAAATTTTGCTCTTTTCTTTGGAAATCCGATTGGGAAACCATCCTATCTCATCACTTACGCGATTTACCTTCGACTCACAACCCTAGGTCACATATTCAACACTTAAGATTCACAACTAACTACCCAATCTTTCACAACCCTATAATCACCAATTCACAAACCTATATGTATAATCACCTATTCACAAACCTCACATATAATAACCTATTCACAAACCTATAATCCCAATTCACAACCCTATAATCACCAATTCACAAACCTATATTCACCTATCTACAAACTTCTAATATACGATTCACAACCAACTATCCAATCATTCATAACTCCATAATCACTTATTCACAGAGTAGCATACGATTCACACAACAACCTATCTCCAATTCGCAACAAAAACACAACAAAAAGCCACACAACAAAAAACAGTTATAATGATATGATAGAAATTGATGAGAGCTATAGGATCAATATAAAAACTTTTGTTCGCAGAATACCTTACAAGTTGAGTAAAACGATTAATAAAATTTGTTGCCTAATAATAATATGTTATAATTTGAGACAATATCAGAGCAGACGAGGAATGAAGCGGCAATATGCCCGCTGAACTGTATAATATGTAGACAGTTCATGAAGTTGTTACGCTTCGACCCGTCAGTGGCTCCCGTTAGCGAGCTTCTCAACGCAATCCACGGCGGCAAGAACCCAAGCCATGGGGCGGTCCCGCTTTGCCAGCAGTTCGTTGAGCTGCGTTGGAAGGCAATGTGTTGGATATTGTATGCCATTCTCTAACCTCTGAATCAGTGACTAGATCTTTAAGATTTATTGACTAGATCAGCATGAGCAATGACCAGATCAGCATAAGCAGCATTAGCAATGACTAGATCAGCATGAGCGATGACTAGATAAGCATGAGAAATGACTAGATCAGCATGATTAATGACTAGATCAGCATGAGCAATGACTAGATCAGCATGAGCAATGACCAGATCAGCATGAGCAATGACTAGATCAGCATGATCAATGACTAGATCAGCATGAGCAATGACTAGATCAGCATGAGCAATGACCAGATCAGCATGAGCAATGACCAGATCAGCATGCCAGACTTACCTGACCAGACCGGACCACGACTCCGTGAGCGGCGGTCAGCTTGGCCTTAGTGGCGGCGATGCCATCCGGCATGACACCGCAGCAGGCGTCCTCAAGCAGCGCGGTGCGGTAGCCCAGCTCCTGGGCGTGGGCAGCCGTGGATCCGACGCAGACATCTGTGGCCAGGCCGCAGACGATGAGGTCAGAAATTCCCAGTTTGCTCAGTCTGTCGTGCAGGTCCGTCTTCTTCAGCTTGTTGTTGTCCCAGAATGCCGAGTAGCTGTCTATATCCGGGTCCGTGCCCTTGTACACCTTGGTGTGGTTGCCAGCCAGCTGCAGGAGGGACGAGACGGACAAAACTGTTCCAGGTGGACACAATCAGTTCCAAACAGACACAGTCAGTTCCAAACAGACACAGTCAGTTCCAAACAGACACAGTCAGTTCCAACACAGACACAGTCAGTTCCAACACAGACACAGTCAGTTCCAAACAGACACAGTCAGTTCCAAACAGACACAGTCAGTTCCAAACAGACACAGTCAGTTCCAAACAGACACACTTAGGTCTAAACAGACACATTTCCAAACAGACACAGTCAGTTCCAAACAGACACAGTCAGTTCCAAACAGACACAGTCAGTTTCAAACAGACACACTTAGGTCTAAACAGACACATTTCCAAACAGACACAGTCAGTTCCAAACAGACACAGTCAGTTTCAAACAGACACACTTAGGTCTAAACAGACACATTTCCAAACAGACACAGTCAGTTCCAAACAGACACAGTCAGTTCCAAACAGACACAGTCAGTTCCAAACAGACACAGTCAGTTCCAAACAGACACAGTCAGTTCTAAACAGACACAGTCAGTTCCAAACAGACACAGTCAGTTCTAAACAGACACAGTCAGTTCCAAACAGACACAGTCAGTTCTAAACAGACACAGTCAGTTCCAAACAGACACAGTCAGTTCCAAACAGACACAGTCAGTTCCAACACAGACACAGTCAGTTCCAAACAGACACAGTCAGTTTCAAACAGACACAGTCAGTTCCAAACAGACACAGTCAGTTCTAAACAGACACAGTCAGTTCCAAACAGACACAGTCAGTTCCAAACAGACACAGTCAGTTCCAAACAGACACAGTCAGTTCCAACACAGACACAGTCAGTTCCAAACAGACACAGTCAGTTCTAAACAGACACAGTCAGTTCCAAACAGACACAGTCAGTTCTAAACAGACACAGTCAGTTCCAAACAGACACAGTCAGTTCCAAACAGACACACTTAGGTCTAAACAGACACATTTCCAAACAGACACAGTCAGTTCCAAACAGACACAGTCAGTTCCAAACAGACACAGTCAGTTTCAAACAGACACAGTCAGATCCAAACAGACACAGTCAGATCCAAACAGACACACTTAGGTCTAAACAGACACATTTCCAAACAGACACAGTCAGTTCCAAACAGACACAGTCAGTTCCAAACAGACACAGTCAGTTCCAAACAGACACAGTCAGTTCCAAACAGACACAGTCAGTTCCAAACAGACACAGTCAGTTCCAAACAGACACAGTCAGTTACAAACAGACACAGTCAGTTCCAAACAGACACAGTCAGTTCCAAACAGACACAGTCAGTTCTAAACAGACACAGTCAGATCCAAACAGACACAGTCAGTTCCAAACAGACACACTTAGGTCTAAACAGACACAGTTCCAAAGAGACACAGTTACAGATGGACACAATCAGTTCCAGACGAACATAATCAGTTCCAGACGGACACAAACAGCTCCAGATGGACACAAACAGCTCCAGACGGACACAAACAGCTCCAGACGGACACAAAATATGAAATACACCAACCTTAAGCTCCGAGTGCAGTTCAGCGCCTGAAGAATTTTGCACGCAATGCCGAGGCCACATTATCTGCTCGATGGGTCCGTAGGCCTTCGTCTCCAGCACCACAACATCGTTGAGGCCCACTTTGGCTGCGTCCTTGATCTGCAGAGTGGAGGCCGGCCTGGTTTGATGTAACTTTTAGATTAAAACTTTTTGATGCAAGAGAGGGACACTGAGACAAGATAAAGGCGGACACTGAGACAATATAGATAGGGATATTGAGACTAGATAGAGGGACACTGAGACAAGATAGAGACGGATACTGAGACAAGATAAAGGGACACTGAGACAAGATAGAGGGGGATACTGAGACAAGATAGAGAGGGACACTGAGACAAGATAGAGAGGGACACTGAGACAAGATAGATAGGGATATTGAGACAAGATAGATAGGGATACTGAGACAAGATAGAGGCGGACACTGAGACAAGATAAAAATACACTGAGACAAGATAAAAATACACTGAGACAAGATAGTGACGGACACTGAGACAAGAAAGACATCTATCAGACTGATAAAAATCCCATTGTTGAGGCGCTCTCCCACCTTAGACTTGTCGCTTAGCTTCCGCTTAGCCAAGTTGTCCAAAAACGAGATGTGATCAGCTGGGTGCCAGTCGAGGGAATAGATGACTGTCTTGAAGGCGGCAGAGTGCTTGGCTATGACGTCATTGATAACGGGTACAACGTTGGCACCATCCTCTTTGGCTGGATAGACTTTCAAAGCGAGGCTACCCGTGATGAAGTCGTTCTGCACGTCAACAATCACCATGGCAACTGGGCCGGAGAAAATCACGCTCAGCCAGGGCAGAGCGCGAGCCGCCATGTCCGAGGGCGACACGAGGCCGTCCTGGAGAAGAGGAGCACTTTACTGCAGTCACCTGACCCCACCAATGGAATCAAAGGGTGTCACCTGACCCCACCAATGGAATCCCAGGGTGTCACCTGACCCCACCAATGGAATCCCAGGGTGTTACCTGACCCCACCAATGAAATCCCAAAGTGTATCATATGCTAAAAAAATTCTTAGCATTTCAAGACCATACCAACCTTGTCCTTGTCCAAGAAGGCATAGATTTTATCCAGCTCAGCTGCACTCAGTGAACCACTGGTTGCAATGGACTCAACCAAATTTTTTACCTCTGCTTTGTCTAATGCATTATCTCTAAAATAGATAAATTTTTTGAGACAATCAGAATAATTTATTTAAAACTGAAGTGCAAATTAAACATATATGTTAAACAAAAATCATAACTTACTTGTTTGCATCAAATGTCTGAAAGATCCTTTTTATATCAGCTTCTGTGATATCCTTGCCAGGATATTGGTTAAAAAACTTGCTATTGCCAAACATTTTGTGCTGTAAGTAGTTGTAAGATTATACAACATAAGAAGTTAAATCTATAAAAATAAATAGAAAGTCATGGTAATAGTTACTAAGGCTAATTTCAAATGTCAAATGTTTAATATTTAATAAAATTGTAATAGTTGGCTTTATTATAATATATATTGCTTGTCATTAAATATGAATAAAGGTAAAACCTTATATCCTTGAATTGTCTTTTTGAAAAGCAACTATTTCAATTTTTTATAAAGACTAGCTATAAGTATAAAGGCTAATAAATACATAATACTATCAATACTGATATTCATAAACTAGAATACTAATAAAAATTCAGTGGCATATATAGGATTTTCTATTGGTGGTGGGGGTTGCTGACAAACCAGGGCCACAGGGAGTATCGTCTATCTGCACCAACAAGTTTGGACAATAAAGGACCTTTTTGGGGTTCTCTCTGGCTAGTCACCTCTGGCAAGCCCCTCGCCCCCTGCATATGCCACTATAAACATTAGAAGTAAACATAGTTGTGACATTGTCACTGGTAAATAGATAAAAATTAGTTTTAATTTTCCAAATCAATGACAATAACTAGTAAACTAAGGGCCTAAATATAGCTGATTTTCTTTAGCTATAGATTAAATTTTATTTCAATAGCATACTTAAGCTTAGTGCTAAATGACTACCTATTAATATTACTAAAGTTTAAAATAAAAAATGAAATGATTAATTTAAATTCATGTAGGGGCCTATATTACTGTGATCTCAGCAGACAGAAGTTAAAAAGTTAAAAGCACATGTACTAATGTATTTTTGTCTATGGCTGAAATCAGTGAAATGCTTGTTCGGTCAGGGAGGTTACTACACTTAAGTGAGCACAGCGAGCCAAAGAGCTTTGGAGTACAAGTGCCCATGTGATATCCGCACACCCGTCAAGTTTAAGACCTTTGAACCCAACTCATTAGTCAACAAAATTACAGAAATTGATTGCGGTTGGTTTGGTATCTAACTTGTCGAGTGATAAAAACAGTACACTTACAGCAGTTAAAATTTGCCAAACTACAGAGACACATGGGTAAGAAACGCAATCGTTTCTGTCACATGACAAGCTTTTAAAAGATAAATAAAGTAAGTACAAAAAACTAAAATAAGGTCAGTATTCTGCAAACCTACATAAAAATCGTTTGTTTTTAGTTAAAATGCAAAGCTTACTAAAAATAGTTTTCGCCTTTGAACACGACAATTGTTTCAGAACCAGAATATATATTTCCGATTCTTGAACCAGTATTGGTAGGAAAATCAAAATCATAATCATTCAAATTGTTTCAAGTGTTTCATTAGCTTTTACAAGCAATGGATTTCTCGATCAAAATTTTTGAACCTGCAGCTGACAACGGTTCTGGAACTGATTCTTGAATACGGAACATTGAAGATGAAGCACAAGTGCTGTTTTCGGAAGCAGTAATATGAAAACGCTGTATTAAGTGATTCTGCGTACGCGGACACAAAATGATAGCAGTGCAGTTTCTGGACGCAGGACAATACAATTACATGCTAGAAAAAATCGGCGAATTTCTATCTTTTTTAATTGATTCAATGCGCTGTAGCTGATCCCGTTGGCCTTTTTCTTACATGTATAGATTTTGTTGAGTTTATGGCGAAATTGTTTAGCGAAAACGGACCTCTTATGTTGTAAGTTTTCTTTTAGGCCTTGCTGACTTTTACCCAAGTATATAATTATTTTACCTATTATAATTATTTATATACCTATAAGCTATATTTGTCTTATTTTACATAATTCTTCTTGCTCTTTTCGGACTCGGCTTACTTTGCTGTCTTATATCGGGCCTTTCCGCTAGGCCGCTAGGCCTCTTCGGGTTAATTTATTTACTCGCATTTTTGTGTCAATTGGACTGATGACTGACTTCTCGGCCGATCTTCTGCTGGACCTCTAAGGGCCTCCTTTTTTAATAACTAATTTCTGACGGGGCAGATGCTAAGTACCCGAGGGTGCTGCGTCAGCAGGCCGCAGTGCCTCGAGCGGGCGTCGGTGTAGATTGGGTGAGAGAGACCAGAGAGATAAAAGAACTATTTTACCGCAGTGCGCCCTCATCCCGCTCGCTACGTGGGCCCTCTACCCCTAATGGTGTTCACCAGCTTGGACCTGCCATCCTGCTGGTCCTTGTGAGCGCTCTTTCTTGGTTCGGCCGTCGCTTCTTGGTGTCTCCGGTGCTCGAAGTTGCTGTCGCGCGCTCTGTTGAATTTCCTTGCTGATACTTGCTCTGGGGTACCCCTATGTAAATGTTCATTCCCAGAGCTTTACGCTAATTCCTGGCGAATTTGCTGAATTGGAATCTTCTGTTGATAGCCCTGCCGGTCCTGAATTCCTATACTAGTTTTCGTGCCTATCTGGCACTGCATTAAATAGTTACGGTAAGCATGCATTTTTTGTCCTTTTAAAAAGATTTTTCTCTGTTTTTGTTTGTTTTCTATAATTTCTTTGGTGCTCTTTTACAGCAGCTTGTAAATGAGCAAATCAGGGAATTAAGCTGCACTCATCCTGTCCTTCCGCGCTCCTGCCTCCGCCGATGAAGTTACTCAGCCATACCGTGCGATCTCGTCAGGTTGAAATTTGTAGATGACTCTGAGGTCAGAGGGAACCACTTGTAAGTCTTCTTTTAGGCCTTGCTGACTTTTACCTAAGTCGGTCTCTCATGCACTTCCGTTCTAAATAATTCTTAAGCCTAAAAGATCTTACAACCGAGATCGTCAGCCGGTTGGCTACAAATTGAGCCTTTAGCACAAAGGAAAAATATAAGTCGCTTGGATTTAAATGAACTGCACAGGAGTTCTAGCTACCACTTAAGGTTCTTTTAAGGCTCATTTCGGGGCCGAGGCCGTGTCTATTTTATAGATTTTACACGTCATCCCCCGCCGCTGATTAGCAACGGCGGGGTGCCAAAACAGACGCAGCAACATTAGATTAGCGCGTTGCTACGGGGCAACAGAGATAATTTAATATCTGTTAGTTGGTCGCCTCAGGCGATGGTTAAAGGTCAGTTCAGGGTTCATTATTCGAGTCGATTCGCACGTCAGACCACCCGTGCGTCCCTCGGTGAGTCGTGCTTTCGCTCCCTGGGCCGATCCACGTACGTCACCGCTGACCTTGGCCTGTTGACCATCGCTCTATCTCGCCCGCCAGTCGGGGTATCTTGCCGTATCGATTCTCCTGGCACCGCGCCGACTGACTCTGTCTGATGGCACCTCGACCAACTTTGAAGTCATCTCGTTTGGTCTGAAATCTTGGGGGACAGCGACAGTTAAGTTCTTATCATATGTATGATTTATTTCGCTTTCTTGTCGTTCTTTTAATTTCTTTTACTTAAGTGTCAGGGACAACTTAAACTACCGGGACGCGAAACCAGCCAAATCATGGCGAAAAACGTTGGGGGCTCGTTCATTCTATGGTCCTATAGCTGAGACACTTTAATTAGATTGGAAAATGAAATTAGAATTGGTGCAGAAATGTCGTAAAAATTTTTCTTATAAAACCAACAAGTCGTAGTTTAACCCCTGTACAGAGCCCGAAATGTGTTTTATTAAAATCCTGAATAATACGCACAAAATGGCGTACAATACTCGCGACAAGCAGTCATAACAAAGTATAAGGTGTAGTGAGCCGCTAGTTTATTGTTTGGCGTCGCCCTTTGTCAGCAGTCGCCCTTGCTCTCGCCCCCTCTTTGGGTTGCTGTCTGCCGCTGGTCAGCTTCCCGCTCCCTTGTCTGTCTGCTCCTGTCCCTTTTGCGCTCCCTTTGCGTCTCTGTTCTCAGCCTTCAGCTTCTCTGCTGTTGGCTGTCTCTGTTTCGCTTCCGTCCCGTTTTCCTTGTCTTGTGAGCTAGTCACATGACAGTTTTTGAGTTCTTCGAGTCTTAAAGTGCAGTAAACATGTTTACTGCACTCGCTGGCCCTGTTTACCGGGTGAGTCACATGCTTTTGGTCCCCTCCCTTCTCTAAGGAGAGGAGTGACTCGTGTTGCTAAAAATAGCAACTGAGTCACAGCCATGTGCACTCTGCCGGGACCCTCAAGTGACGTCAGTTCTAAAAATAGAACGAGTCACGAGGTCTTCCGCACGCTTGTACCCTGCCCAAGACTCTTAAGTGACGTCAGTTCTAAAAATAGAACGAGTCACGAGGTCTTGTGCGTGGTAGTTTCCCGGCTATAAATAGGACCCCTCTCCCCCTTGTTTCCGTCAAGGAGCTTCCAGTTTTCTTAAGTGCCTAACCGGGAAGCAAACCGCGTTCTACAACAAAGGGAAGGCATAACAAAAAAGTAAAAACTTGTAAGAAAAAGTGGTGTGTGCGAAAACGTGCATCGGGCCCGGTTGGAAAAGAAAATATTCTTGTTCGTTTAGTTTCAGAGTTGTAGTTTGATCTGCACGTTCGTGGCATGGCTTTCTCTCAACTACAGGCGCATGATTCTTAGAGCTCATTGAAAATTATAGAAGCCCCTCAGCAGTCGACTTACTTTAGTATAGGATTTTTATTTTTTTTTTACTTTATTATAGAATTCATAACTTTGCCACTTCATTTCGACATACCCAGTAGAAAGGCAACAGAAAAGTCGATGCGCTTGTCCAGTACAGAAAGAACTGTTAAAAACAGAAAGCTGTGTATTTAAGTCACATGAGGAAGTAGACAGTTGCAACAGTGAAATCAGTTATGTCCGCCAAAGTTAATGCTCGTTCGCTGCAACAAGCTACAAATTTCACATTATCTGCTGCTCATTGATGCACAGGGGCAGAAACCGCATCACATGTCGTTCCCAGGCAAGGCACTTCGCGGCGGAAATTTCCTCTAGTGCAACGTAGCCGCAGCGGAAAAGCACCATGAGTCTCCACTGCGTTGGGTTGATGCCATCAGGCGGATAGCTAAGTCACTTTCTAAGTCACTTTTAAGTCCGTCACTTTCTCACCCCTGTTCATTGCTTCAATGACAAGATGCCTTCTGTCGTTTCCAATGGACGCGTATGCAGCCATTTTTAGGCACACAAGGAAAGTGACTGTTGCCCAAGAAGAGGACACGTTCATATAGGCTTTTCATTTCTATGAGAGGTTTGGCCATAGATATTCACCCACTGATATCCCAGCCCCCTCTGGCAGTGTTTGAGTCACTCCGCGCGTCAAGTCGAAATGATGTGGCAAAGTTATGAATTCAATTGGAAAACAGCGCACTTTATTGCCATAGACTCTATGGCCACTCTGCCAACTTCTATGGACGAAATCAAATGACAATTTTATGAAATCAAACGAAAAAACCTATACTATATAGAACGAAGAAGGCGCGTATCACAAAGCAAAACACATTAAATTGTCCACAGCCATAGACAAACAAACGAGCCCCCAACTTTTTTCGCCATGATTTGGCTTGTTTCGCGTCCCGGTAGTTTAAGTTGTCCCTGTTAAGTGTCTTATCTCTAAATTGAACTTTCGCCCCCTGATTTTTGCTTCTTACTTTGCCCTTTAGAGAACCTTTTTTATTTGCTCAGACTTTTCCTAATTTCTAATCCCTATATAAACTTTTTAAAAATATTCGTAACTTTATTAGACTACTGCATCGATCTTTTTTGCATTTGCAAAAAGAAAAATTTGCTGAAAAGGCAATGCTGAGATCGATTCATTCATGCATCGAAACATTTAGCAAAGTGAGATGTTATTCTGCTATTAGCTATACTACTGCTAGCATGTTATTCACTAGTAGCGTCCTGACGTGTTAAGTCGTCCAATACAAACTTACAAAGAATAATAATATTTAATTACATTTATATGATGGTCCAATATTGTTTTAAACTCATTTTTGCACGTGTGATGGCGTGTCAAAGGCAAAAATCCCAAAATTTGTCTACATGTAGCTCAGTTGACATGCAATGATCGAGGAACCAAAAGCACGACTATACATGTATATTGAGTATATCTACTGTATGTACCATCTACTGTACATGTACGGGCGTGGTTGCATAAATGAACCAGAAGTGCTCTGTTTGTCTGTCCGTGCATCTCAAGGCCCGTGCAACATTACCATCGATAATTGTATATATTAATACACGGAAACATATGTAGAGAAACGTTGTGATACAATGTACGTGTACATGCAAGATGCACGGCTCCTCTTGAAGAGATCTCCAAGCTTAGCAGAGTACTATAAAAGTAGTAAGATAAAAACATGAATAAGCTTTCATGAACATGCCTGCAATATCACGTAAACAGCGAGTGATCATTACATAGTCCGAAAAACCGGCCGGTTTTCAACCGATATTTCCAAATATGGTAAATGTCAATTTAAATGCGACCTAAGCTTCACCCCTTTTCTATGTAAAACCCCACCGGTCAATGGACAAAGTACATTTCTTGATTCTTATCAATAAAACCGGTTTGGGGCTCAAGGTCAATTATAAGTGTGTATAAATACAAGCGAGAAATCCGAGCTGAAACCTCAGACTCAGAGCAGCCTTAAGAAATCTTGGGCTTAGCCAGAGCTACTAAGCAAGGCTATATCTCTGAGAGAGACAAACACAAATTGGTAAGCCTTTGTTTGAGTCTTTGTTACTTGAGTCTTTGTTATTCGATTATTAAGAGCTGTCATTGCCGGCCGTTACTGATCAGTCGATTTATTAAGTTATTGAATTTGAGGCCTCCCTATTTCTAAGGGATTGGATAGGATCTGCGGACCGATTCCAATACTCTTAGTCGATTATTGATTGATTAATTTTGGTACCCTAGAGTAACCGATAGGAGCACACGACTCCGATTCCGTTATTTCTAGAAGAAGACGCCCTTTCGGAGGACTTTGTCATTGTTATAGAGTTGACTTTGTTATTAGGGCGCATCTCTGATCTCAGCACTCGAGGAATATGATGGTTTCTGCAATCGAGGAATATAATGGTTTCTGCAATCGAGGAATATATCGATTTCTGCACTCGAGGAATATAATGGTTTCTGCAATCGAGGAATATATCGATTTCTGCACTCGAGGAATATAATGGTTTCTGCAATCGAGGAATATATCGATTTCTGCACTCGAGGAATATAATGGTTTCTGCACTCGAGGAATATATCGATTTCTGCACTCGAGGAATATAATGGTTTCTGCAATCGAGGAATATATCGATTTCTGCACTCGAGGAATATATCGATTTCTGCACTCGAGGAATATAATGGTTTCTGCAATCGAGGAATATATCGATTTCTGCACTCGAGGAATATAATGGTTTCTGCAATCGAGGAATATATCGATTTCTGCACTCGAGGAATATATCGATTTCTGCACTCGAGGAATATATTGATTTCTTCACTCGAGGAATATATCGATTTCTTCACTCGAGGAAAATAATGGTTTCTGCACTCGAGGAATATAATGGTTTCTGCACTCGAGAAACATATTGTCGTCGACGGACTATGTTACTAAGCTCTCTTATTCGGCCGATTTAGAATTCAAGAAGACTACTCCGGAGGAAGAAGATTCGAAGAGACGAGTTCGGAGAACCTGCCCGACAAAGAAGAGGAGCCCGCATCAGTAAGTGATTACTGAATTCTGTTACCAGGCTTAAGGTCTGGAAGTGGGAGTTTTCGAGTGACTGAATACAACTCTTAAACTCTTCACTCTTATCGTAGCAATGTCATACATGTAGCTCGTATATAGACATTCGCGGTGTGCCACACTATGCGCACTCTCATCGTACGTGGTCATATAATTTTAGGCGGTGCAGCACTCGCAAGAGCGTCGAGCCAAGCAGTACATCCCCATTTGATTTTGATATACCTTTTACTATAGAGTGGCTAGCGTACATGTGTAGCTAGGCTACCTAAAATATGCACTAGGCTATACTATCACATGTCATGGACAACTAGTTGTCCATGTCACATGTACTTTGTGTACTTTTTGCCATAAAATTCAACTATTGTGATCGTCCTGTACGAATAAATACTTGTACATGAATGTAAATCAATGTAAGAAATAAGAGTATATGTATACGAAATTAGCAATTGCAGTATATTTGCTTTAAAATAAAAGAACATGAAGCACATGTACATTGAGTAAAGTATAAAATGTCACAGCGCTTAGTATAATGTTACAAGGACCACTAGCTACCCGTAAAACACTACGACGACGATGGACATATCGCTTTCAAACTTTTTTCATGCATGTACATATAGTGTGAAAGTACATGCACGGAAAGTGTACATAAGGCTTGATGAATAAGGAAAAATGTATTACATGTACATTGATGCAGATTAGTTTGTATATTGTAGCGCATAAGTATATTTTGCATTGTTTTAATTATCACAATAAATGTTTTACGTACTGAAATAAAAATTTCAAATAATACCTGTCATCGCAGACAACGAGGATAAATTTAATATATGTAAAAATTATCGTTTAAAGTCTGCCAGTCATAGATAAACCACATTAGCCAACAAAGGCATTTACACGTAGTCGTTGCTCGTTGAATATGTCATCGCTGTTGTTTTACTGCGAGCACGGAAGTTAAGAGTTTTTTACCATAAATTAATAGTTAAGTCTCATTTCCAACGAATTTAAACGTATAGTAACTCTTATAGCATAAAGGCTCTCACCGTGAAACATCCTCATTGAAAATCATATTAGCCAAATCGCTAGACAATATCTTTAGCGCTGCCTCGTCATCATCCAGCTTCTTGGCCTCGAAACCCGACCAGGCCAAGTTCGCTGGCAGATCGTCAGTCTTCTCGTTGACGAAGATTCCTTGAAATCGATGCTTCTCAGTTAGCAAGAGGGTTGTCAAGCTGTGTCTGGATCCATCTGAGAGGGTGTCGATCTGCAATAAGGGAAATAAAAACGATTACAGGTCTTTTTCGTTGTCCTTGTCTGTCATTTGTTATTGAAGTTTTCCATCCGACAGTACAAGTACCACTAGGAACACTTCGTTATATAAGGACGTTACACTCTCGATTCGTGTAAAAATAGTTGAAGGCCGATTTTCGTTCTCGTATACATTATTATAATATTAGAGGAGAAAGACTTTAAAGCATAAAGACCAAATTATGCGGGTTCTGTATATGATCTCCAGACTCTGGTATATTTTCAGAAACGTCACAAAATTTTGCATTCACATAAATGTGCGTAAGATTTTCAGCTACTTATTAATTTTACTTTCTAAACTTGAAGATTTGGATAGCTACCAGACGCCCAAAAATAGGGTGTCTCCATTGTACAGGATTTTCTTGCATCTATACATCTAGTGGGAAACTAAACTAACTGGTTTGCTTGGTAGTAGGGGACAAAAATCTGAACAATTTGGCGAAAAAATCAACATTCTACATGCAATCGATTCGGAGATACAGGCATTTAAACAATCGGCCTTCAACTGTTTTTGCACGATTTGCAAGTGTTGCGTCCTTCAAGTCTAGTAGTCCTTGCGACGGTAACCATGAAGTACATGTAAGTTCCCTTTGAATTTGTTCTGAATCAGTTTCCCTGCTAGATAATTTGACATTATTTGAGTCTCCATGCCCGTACATGTACATCTGGGAAGAATCGATGCGAGAGAAAATTATAACACCCATGTACTTGCCCGAAAGCTATCAAAAGCCGAATCGGCGCTCATAAACACGACAAGATTCGAACTTCCGACCAATTGTCGCGTCAGACTTTGCAGACCAACAACCTTTACCACCTCGACGCCAGCGGCAGCCGCTGTCAGCGCGTGCTGGAACCGCCGCACAGTTTTCCGGCTAATGGCGTTGACATTTTCCAGTTCGGGCAGCACTAGGAGAATGAGCTTCCGTGCATTTCTCAGCCGACGATGACAGTACACGATCAGCATCAATACTGACACTGGCACTAGCAATACTACGACAAACGCCAGCAAAATTACGGTTGTAGCAAATGTTTCAACTCTGTCAGCATAACCAGTTTGGTCCAGGGACATCAGCTTAGCCGGACAAAGTTTGCAGCTATCGAATAGAGCCTCATCAAGATGGCAAAGCTGCGGATGAAGCAGCTTCTCTGCCGAGCCGTCTGCGTTACGTTTGCAGGGGATTAGCGTTAATCCATTAGGTTGTATGAGTTGAAATATTGAATTCCTCCCACTAAAAGACTCACCTGACCCGCGGATTGCGAAAAACATTCGCCTACTCGTACAGCATTTTCGACTGCTATTTGCAAACCTTGGACGGAACTGAAAATCAAAATTGGCAATGATTGGCATTCGAAAACCTACTCTAAAAGAACCATTTTTACGTGAAAGAAACGTGAGACAGGTACACACATCAATCCGAATGAGAAGGCCAGCGGCAGGTGATATTCGAACTACGACCGACTGTTTGACCCACAGATTGCGTCTCTGAAGCCAACATGAGTGCGATTGGATGTACAATCGGTTGGGTGGAATTGAAAAGCTTTTTTGAGCGAGATAATTTCCGAGTTAATACGCTCGTGCGAGCACTTACATAAAAAATATCTGAGACATTCTGGAGATACTGCACCAAATCAACGGTGCTACTATAAAAAGCTACCCGCACCAGGAGCCTTGATGGACTCACCATTTTGTCGCTGAACTCGTAGCTGTCAGCGCTCCAAACAGACGGTTCATTCAGAGTCAGGCGCAGCCCGCCAACCCAGCCGCTCCGCAGGTAGGCCGTCATGTTGCAGCGGAAGTCGCTGCCATCGTCACCGCAGGCGCCGCAGCGTCGCGCCGCCAGCTGCACCAGCGGCCGGTCGTCGCCCGCCGACCTGGTGAAGAAGAATCGAACTCGGGGCTGCTCGCACAGCCTGGACCCGCTGGCCAGCTTGAAGACCTTCATCGTGTAGGATCTGGTCGGACGGAGGCTCAGTTGAAGCCGCAGTCGTCGCCGCTTCCCGTCGGCCATCTGGTTGCAGACGGTCAGCCTCCGACATCTGTGCTCAGAGGCGCCCATCGAGTCGGAGGCTTCGCCCAGAACGATGAGCAGCGAGTCTGACGGAGTCAGGCAGTGCTCCAGCTCGAAGGAGCCGATAATGAGGCCGCTGGCAGTGTCTGAGAACTCGGTGCTCTGAAGGCTGTCAGCTGACTGAGCCGTCTGTACGCTGTAGTTGTACAGGGAGGCTGTGGGAGAGTGCATTTGAGCAGCTGGCTCTAAGCGGTTGTACAGGGAGGCTGTGGGAGAGTGCATTTGAGCAGCTGGCTCTGAGCGGTTGTACAGGGAGGCTGTGGGAGAGTGCATTTGAGCTGTGCATTTGAGCAGCTGGCTCTGAGCAGTTGTACAGGGAGGCTGTGGGAGAGTGCATTTGAGCAGCTGGCTCTGAGCGGTTGTACAGGGAGGCTGTGGGAGAGTGCATTTGAGCAGCTGGCTCTGAGCGGTTGTACAGGGAGGCTGTGGGAGAGTGCATTTGAGCAGCTGGCTCTGAGCGGTTGTACAGGGAGGCTGTGGGAGAGTGCATTTGAGCAGCTGGCTCTGAGCAGTTGTACAGGGAGGCTGTGGGAGAGTGCATTTGAGCAGCTGGCTCTGAGCAGTTGTACAGAGAGGCCGTGGGAGAGTGCATTTGAGCAGCTGGCTCTGAGCGGTTGTACAGAGAGGCTGTGGGAGAGTGCATTTGAGCAGCTGGCTCTGAGCGGTTGTACAGGGAGGCTGTGGGAGAGTGCATTTGAGCAGCTGGCTCTGAGCAGTTGTACAGGGAGGCTGTGGGAGAGTGCGTTTGAGCAGCTGGCTCTGAGCGGTTGTATAGTGAGGTTGTGGGAGAGCAAGATAGAACATGAAAACCATATAAAAATCGGTGGCTCCAATCGGCAAAAACCGATGTCCATGCTAAAATATAAAATTGTTACCGTCCATTTTTGGGCAGTTAGTCTCGTGCAGTGAGTCAATTGGACCAAATTGTATTTTTTTAGGAATCTGAAATTCATTACGGTGCACTTTCAGTTCAAAAGTAAATGGATGCGTTGAGGTTTTTATACCAGTGTTTGCATTGGACCTACCTCCAGGTTGCAGTCTGCAGTTGAAACTTCAGTGCTAGAGACACCAACTATCATGATGAAGGCGGTACAGCAAGCAGACAGTATATTGGCATTCGACATGCTGATGAAAGACCTCGGGCGTAACCGCAATTGCAATCCCGTAAAAGTATTTTGTAAGGAGATGCCAGTTATTGAAACGCAAGTATTGGCATTCATTTTATAGACATCTGCTTTTTAGCAACACAAGAGACTTCGCCTGCAGTGATCCTTTAAACTGCCAATCCATTTGTATGCGTGGAGTTAATGTAAACAGACGGCATCTATGCATTGGCTAGAAATGTTTTAGCGGGCCCAAACTTCAGTCGCCAATATTTAACTTCGTGATGGTTGCGCGCGCAACTTCAAGATGAAAAAGGCTGATTTAATGTCATAAAGCTTTCCGTCGCACGGAATAAATGCTACTTTTTCTCGTTGCATGTGATATGATGCATGTGAGCCTTCAAAACCTCTGACTATCGTGTCTTGGAGCATAGAAATCAGTGATGGGTTCGGCCTTCAAAACCTCTGGCTATCGGGTCTCGGAGCACAGAAATCAGTGATGGGTTCGGTATCATTATCAGCGATAGTCAGCGGTTGTAAGCGATTGTCAGCGATTGTCAGCGACTGCAAGCGATTATCAGCGATTGTCAGCGATTGTCAGCGATTGTCAGCGATTGTCAGCGATTGTCAGCGATTGTCAGCGACTGCAAGCGATTATCAGCGATTGTCGGCGATTGTCAGCGATTTTCAGCGACTGTCAGCGATTGTCAGCGATTGTCAGCGATTGTCAGCGATTGTCAGCGACTGTTAGCGATTGTCAGCGATTGTCAGCGATTGAAGACGAAGCCGTTGACCGACTTATCGAGGCACTGACGCTGCGAGTTCGGGCCAACGCTGAGCGCCAAGGCCAACCAAGTCAACAAAGTATTTGCCGACGATGAATTTCAATCTCTGGCTGTAGAGTTTTAATGCGTACTGCGAGGCCGTCGAGAAAGCGGAAAGACGACCTCACCTAGTCAGCCTACTGGATCTGACAACGGCATACGCTGCGGTAAATAAGATGGAACTCTCCGATGATCTTGAGTATGAGGACTTCGTCGACAGACTTCGAGAGCGCTTTACAATGCACCGGAGTGTGCAAGATGATCGATTCGAGCTTTCCAACCGGGATCAGAGCGAGCGTGAGACTTTCGAAACATATGGAGACGAACTTCTCGAACTAGTCCGCAGTGGCTTCCCGAATGTGGACGCTGACACTCGTACTGAGCTAGCCAAGGATCGATTCCTCAAAGGCGTTCGAGTGTCCGATTCGGTGAGAGAGAGAGGCTCTTCCTACAGCAGCCAGCGGATCTGACAGATTCAATCCGGACAGTGAGGCAACTGGAGGCAGCGCAGAGAGAGTCAGCATCATAACATAAACCTAAGCTAAGAGGTGGACTGAATGTGTTTTCAACCGCCCAAGAACATCCGGGAGCCGAAGAAGAGGTGCGGCAGCTGAGGGCGAAAATGGAGAGGATGGAAGAGACGATCCGCCAGTTGCAGCAGGGCCCGTCAATGCAGCCGGTCCCCAAAGAGCCGCCGAAGCAACCGGTACAGGCCCACACCAGGACACAGCCGCGTGCCTATCACAAGGCCCTCCACAGGCATCTGGCGCCACCGGAGGCTCGGCTACGAAAGGGGTCACCTGTTTTCGGTGCGGGAAAACCGGAATCTCTCGTTTAAGTGCAAGCAGCAGGGAAAAGCCAACAGGAACTCACGTCCTGGAGGCCACTGAGTTCCTGCAATCGTCCTGCCTCCACCAGTAGCACCCAGCATCATCAGCAACCCATCGACAGCACCCAGCATCATCAGCAACTCATCGACAGCACCCCGCATCATCAGCAACTCGTGCCAACAAGGATCGTCAACCTGGCGCTAGCATCAAGCATCACGAATTCTCCAGCGCCAGCCTCATCAACCCCAGCATCGAGGACCGCCATCAAGCTAATGTCAGTTTCACCAGTCACTCTCAGCATGGCATTCAGTTGGGCTCGTCGGCCCTTTACGTGACAGCATCGTTGTCCGGCCGGAAGCTCAATACGCTCATTGATTCAGGAGCTTCGTGTACAATCATGTCAGAAGAGGCTTTTGAAAGACTACCAAAACGAGAGATCTAAGTCCTTTCGAAGTTAGACGGCGGTATCAGCATGGCGAACGGCGCTACGGTCGAGGTCCTAGGCACAGCTTTACTCTCACTAAGAATCGCGGCCGAGACCATCCCTACGGTCGTGGCGGTCGTCTCGGGAATCAAGTATCAACTGGTGTTAGGCTCCGACTTCTTCAGGCAGAACAACTGCATTATTGATTACAAGAAGGCAGTCATAAAAATCAACGAAAGGGCGATCCCGTTCCGGTGGCAAGAAGAGCATCCAACGGCATGCCGGATTTTTGCAGATCGTTATAGCACGCTTTCCCCCAGCAATCAGGTTATCTTGCCTGGGAAACTCGACCGGAGATGGAAGTAGAACAGAGGATGTGTCGGCTTGACAGAAAATTTTGCGGGAAGCACCCTTACTTCCGGACAACGCCTGGCGAAGGCTGTAGTAGTTGCCTACAGAAGTAGGACGCGTACCAGTCTGCTTGATGAATCTTACAGACGAGCCTGTGAAACTGAGAAGGGGCAGTGTGCAAGGTTGGTACTTCCCGCTGGACCCCACGGAGCCGCTGAACAACTTAAAGATCCTCTCAATGGAGCCTACAGAGAAGACCGACCAGCAAGAAGAAAACGACAGAGATGGGACCGAACTCATTCCAAACGAGTATGGTACCTGTGGCCTCTCTCCCGAAGAGGACAAGGAATTTAAAAACTTGGTTAGCAATTTCAAGGACGTGTTCGTTACATCACAGTCACCGTACCGTAAGACAAGCGTCGTCGAACACGAGATCGATACGGGAGCGTCTCGACCGATCAAAATCCCGCCAAGACGATTGCCACCGCATCTCGCGGAGGAGGTGAATCGTCAGATTGACGGACTACTCAAAGACGGACAAATCGAAGAAGCCCAGTCATCTTGGAGAATGACTGATGTGGAGAACATGTCTCGCCTACATGGATGACGTGCTAGTATGGTCGACGGACGTGAAGGAGCACCCAACGAGGCTTGAGGAAATCTTTGGCAGACTTCGCGAAGCAAACCTGTGCCTGAAGCCACAAAAATGCCATTTTTTGCTGGCCGAAGCGGAGTTCCTCGGTCATAAGATCTCGGCATTCGGCGTGAGCACCGAATCGTAGGTACAGGAGATAGAATCCTGGCCTACACCAGCGAACGTCGCCGAACTTAGATCGTTTCTGGGCCTGTGTGGATACTAAAGAAACTTTATCCAAGGTTTTGCTAAAGTCGCTACCCCGTTGACTCGACTCACGGCCAAGGGCGTCGCATTCACGTGGAACGAAGAGCAGCAAAAAGCATTCGAGTCTCTGAAGAGTCGGCTAACGAGTGCTGAAGTCATGTCTTATCCGGATTTCTCCCCTGAAGCTGGCGAGTTCATTCTAGATACCGATGGCAGCTCAAAGCTGGGAATTGGAGCCGTGCTGTTGCAAGTCCAGGCCGACGGTACTGAGCACGTAATCGCCTACGCCTCGAAAACGTTAAATCAAACAGAGCGAAATTATTGCACAGCTCAGTCAGAACTTCTGGCTGTAGTGACCTTCGTCTCTCAGTTCCGCTATTTACTTGCTGGGGAAACCGTTCTGCTTGCGAACAGATCATAGTAGCTTACAATGGCTCCAGAATTTCCGAGATGCAGAAGGACAAGTCGCCCGCTGGCTAGAGAAGCTTGCAGCGTTTCACTATCGGATCGTACACAGACCGGGGCGTAACCATGGAAACGCAAATGCTTTATCGAGGAAACCAAGTCGACGACATCCAGGCGCTTCGACTTGTCCGTCCTGTGCCTGCAAAACAACGATCCTGAACGCGATTGGTTTCGAATCGACGTCACCAGCGGACCTGGCACGTGAGCAACGCAACGATCCTGACCTGGCAGTTGTGCGTGAAGCGCTGAGGAGCAATAGAGAACTCGCAAGGGAAAAACTATAAAGAGCTGGAGCCTGACCGCAAGAAGCATCTGGGCCCGTAAGGAAGACTTGTTGCTTCAAGAAAAGGTGCTCTTCGTCAAGGACCAAAGACGAGGGAGCAACAGAACTTAATCCTGCCGGTCGGTTTAATGTCGGAAACTTTGAAGAATCTGCATCAAGGTGTGGGAGGGGGCCATGCCGGTTTCTTGAAGACAAAGTTCAAAGTTCAGCAAAAATTTTGGCCTTATTTTGATATTTTGATTTTTTATTTATTAAAGGCTGTAGAGTTTTAAAAATAATTTGTAGGCCTTAAAAGCTATATTTTGTCTTTGTTTTTTTTCTCAAAAGGTAAATGGCTAATATTTAATTTTATACTTTGGCTTGGCTTAGCACGTACATCATCTCCGCAGGCTCGCTCGCGGCCCTACTCGAGCCATTGAGCTCGAGAGCGGGTTTACGGGTTAACCGTGAGGTGTAAGAATACACCTTGGTGCTAAAGCCCCTGGTGCTTGAGCTGTGCTAACTGGTAGTCATAATAGTTCTGCGTATTCAATTTGGCAAACCGAGAGGAAAATTTACGTATTCAAATTGTTTTGAAAGACAGGTATAGTAGGTTGACCAACCAACGAACCAAAGCAAGCACGATCTTTTCTATTTAATAGTCAGCTGTATCTGTCAGCTGACTCATTGATTATTTTCTAACTAACTGAGAGGCCTTTTTAAACTATCAGTAACAAGTTCAAGTGTTCAATACCCGAGGGCGACACGACATGAAACATTGCAGCACTTCTGAAAAAAAATAGTTAGCTAACAGCCTCGCTCAGGTCTACATCTCCATTTCAACATGCCTTGATATTGAAATTTTTTATTTTATCAATAATATAGTATCAGTATCCAATTATCCAGAAAGTTCTTGCACTTATCTTTTGGTTTTGTTTGCGCATAACTTTGGTTGTGTTTCACTTTATCTTTTATCTAGGCCCTAGGCCCTAATAATAATATAGAAATGTCAGTAGACCTATCTGATGCCAATGCCCAAGCAGCCCAATGAATGGAAAATATAAAAAATTTGCCACTTTTCAAATGAATTACATTATTCAGTCTAATCATTATTTAAACCATATAATTTTAGCAATGAAAATAAACCAACAAAATCTAAAGTTGTACTTGTGCTCTTTTGCTCAAAAATTTAAACTTGGCAATTTAGAAGTTGGGAATAGAGGCCTATCTAGCTTATTATAGCCTAAACATCTTGCAACTATGCCTATCTAGTTGGTATCTAGTCAATCTGGCGACAAGACCATCTGGTGACAGACAATATGGCAACAGTCAATCTAGCAACATATATTAAATCAATGTATATCACTATCAGCATATATATGGATTAGTTGAGCTATTATTTTTAGCTCTATTATTACCTATTAATACTTAAATAAATAAATTACAATTATATAAACTATAATTATTGCAGTTATATTTTTATAGTTATATGTAGCTATTGATTTTTAAAATGTTATTTTTAAAGACAATTAATCTATTTAGGTGCCTAATCTGCTTGGAAAGCAAGTTTGTATGACTATGATCCAATATTGTTGTATATATTAACTATTGTATTTGCAACAATATTTGAAAGTTGAAGAACCAAAAAATTGCTATTCGCACTGCAACTTATATGTATTATTTGCCATGCTTAAAATACTATTCCATTCATACATGTGCAACAGTCAGCCGATCCAGCCGACCGATTTGGCAGCCAACCAAGGAGGTCGCAAAAATGCCCACCCGAAAAAATACCCAAGTAGTAGTACTAAGTAGCTGATGAGGCATTTTGACTTAATAAGACAGTTATAGTTACTCCTGCCGTTTACCCAAAGTTGTGTTAATTTGTGGTTTTACATGTAAGTCACATTTTTGGCCAAAAACTATGTCGCATTTTTGTTAAAACTAAGTCACATGTCTGACCAAATTTTGGAGGTGGCGCATATATGATTCCATTTAATGTAACAAATGCTACGTGGATAAGTTAATAGTATTACCTTACTAAAGGTAATACCTTACTAATAATAAAAAGCTAAAAATAATAGCTCAATTAATCTGTATATATGCTGATATATGTTGATTTAATATCTGTCACCAGATTGTCTGTTGCCAGATTAACTATTGCTAGATTGTCTTGTTGCCAGACTGTCTGGAAGCCATCTAGTCTAGGCCTATCTAGTTTTTGTCAAGCAACTGTTTGGCTAATAAAAAGTTCTTAACCAAAGACAAAAAGGAACTAAAAATAGGAGTATGTGGGCTTATGTAGTTTTTATTAGCCAAAAAAGCCCATTTTTACAGATTGCCTTATAATAGGCCTAGCTAGGTTAGTAGTTCATTAGGCCTAGTAGGTTATGCCTATGGTTGCCAGGGCCTATTAATTTTATAAGAGTTTGTTAAATAACTATTGATTTTATTAGCTTTAGGCTATTGTATTGCATTTATTTTATAAACTTAACAAAACCTTACATTTTAGGCCTAGCTTACTACCTAAGCATTTAAACTAACTGGAAATTTTAAAGATATTATCCCATGTAGTTTTGAATCAAATTAATTTATTTTAGATATATTTTTTTAATTATCAAATTTTTTTATAAACATGCTTAGTTATAAAATAAACAAGGTAGTAATAATAATATTAATAATAATAGGCAATAAGTAATAGTAGCCTAAAGGGTTAGTATAAGTGCTTGCAAGCTAGGTTTTTTTGCTAGCACTAAGATGCAAAATCATATCTAAGGTCCAATTTTAGGATGCAATTTGGAAAGTCAGCATATTATATAGTTTTTGTTGGCACTAAAATGCAAAATTGCATTTAAGGTCTAATTTGATGCAATTTTAAAAGGCAAAGATGCAATAATATCTTTATCACATAAAAAATAAACCTAGGAGCTTAAGTAAGTCAGTAATAAAGCAGTCAAATAGGGATAATGTTAGGCCTAGCTATAGTATAGTTATTTGTTTGGCTAGTTTAATAAGGCTAAAGGTAAAAAAGGTAGGATATGTATAGAATAGCTAAGGGTCTAGCCTAGTAGCAAAGTAGCACTTAAAATTTTAATAGTGGTATTATAGCTAGGCTATCAGGGGATTATTTAGCAGACACTATGCAAGATATGCCTAGTATATAGCATTAGGGTCTATTCTAGTATATAGTATAGCAGCAAATGGTAGAATATATCAAGGGGCTACTTTTGTATGTTGGTTAGTATAGACAAATATAAAATTAATAATAATAAAGTAATAGTAATAAGCTGCACATTATTATATTAATATATACTATATTGTTTTTTCCTTATACAATAATTTTTTTTTGTTTTTTAACATGCAATTTTATATGATAATTAAGAGGCATATCAATATCTACCATGATATATAAGACAAGATAATAAGTTTAAGTTAAAGATTTTTTAGTATGCCTAGTTTTGATCATCTTTTAGTTCATATTGGGAAAATGAAATCATTTAATCACCTTACCCAAAACCTGATTTTTTGTATCTAATGTATTATGAAGTTACAATTAGTGAAGTTATTAGGAAGTTAGGAAGTAAAGGAATGTATACAATATTCCTTCCATTGATTCAATTCCAATGTTTGCATGAAACAAATTTTATTTGACTTTGACCCAAATATGGATCACTAGAAAGAAGAACACCTGAAAACCAACATCCAGAAACTTAAGGATCATCTCCATCCAGTACACCTAAAATAATGGCATTCCCACAAGCAGTTGCTAATATTTAACAAAATGCCCCAAAATTGCAGCTGCCTATGAATGGTCAGGCAGTTGGCCCACAGCCAGATAATGCCACCGGCGCAACTGGCTGCAAAACTGTCGCCTCGGCTATTCAGCTCTCCTCAATAGCCAGTAAGAATCAAAGTACTCTTAGTACTTTGCTCGCCAATGGCTGCGTTGGCAGCTCTGCAATAAACAAATTATCCGCAGGTGTAAATATTGAAGCTACACAAAAGTACATTGTTATATTGCAAGAGAAAATACGCGAATATGAGCGAGCATTGGATGGCGTCCGCGCTCAGTTGAAGTCGCAGGCGTCTCGCGCTGTGGTGGAGCTGGATGGCTGTTTAAGTACCGATTGCGCTAGGCAGGAGCGGACAAAACGCCGGCTTGAGCAGGAGCACGGCGAGCTCAAGGCCAAAGCGCACAAGCTGCAAAGGACTGTGAAGAAGCTTCAATACAAATTGGCTGATCTGAGGGCTAATGGCATTCCGATCGATGTAAGTCGTTTTTATGAAGAAAAAAAATGCCAGGCTTAATTGGGGACTTCTACTTAAAACTGGAGAATTCTACTTAGAACTGGGTAATTCTACTGAAAATTTGGGAATTCTACTGAAAATTGAGGAATACTGCTGAAAATTGGGGAATTCTACTGAAAATTTAGGATATCTACTAGAAATTAGGAATTCTACTGAAAATTGGAGAATTCTACTGAAAATTTAGGATATCTACTAGAAATTAGGGAATTCTACTGAAAATTGGAGAATTCTACTGAAAATTTAGGATATCTACTAGAAATTAGGGAATTCTACTGAAAATTGGAGAATTCTACTGAAAATTTGGGAATTCTACTGAAAATTTAGGATATCTACTAGAAATTAGGGAATTCTACTGAAAATTGGAGAATTCTACTGAAAATTGGAGAATTCTACTGAAAATTTAGGATATCTACTAGAAATTAGGGAATTCTACTGAAAATTGGAGAATTCTACTGAAAATTTGGGAATTCTACTAGAAATTGGGGAATTCTATTGAAAATTGGGGAATTCTACTGAAAATTGGGGAATTCTACTAAAAATTGGAGAATTCCGCTAAAAATTTTGGAATTCGACTAGAAATTTGGGAATTCTTTGCCAGGCCAATGCCAGTATATTTACTGTCTATTTACTGTCTATATTTATGCATATCAGAGAATTTCACACTGTCGAGTTAAGCATCGTTGGTCGCGGTTAGTATGCAGCTGAATGTGCTGCCAGTGTCACGACCTCTGGTTCGATTCCGTGAGCCGCTAAGTTAATTTAGGGCTTGTGCACGAAAAAAAATTGGCCAGGGGGTTGTCGTATGATTAACACCTGTGTAAATCGTCAGGAAAAGTCAAGGCCGCTGTAGCGGCTGTACACCCTCTGTGAGCGTGTGTGTGAGTGCGTGCTCAGATGTCAGCGCATGTACACACGCATATATGCTTTCACCCAGACGCAATAACGGAATCGAACCTGGTTTCTTTGTCGCGAGAGCTGCTCTTCTGAGTTCATTATCTCACTGTTTAAACAGGTCGTACCAGACGATTACGTGCGCCAGCTGCAGCAGCACAGGGACGCTGGAGTAGCTGAGCCCGCCATCTCCTCCTCGGCCTCGTCTGTTTCCGCTGTACATCGCCAAAACCCGGCCGCCTTCGCTGCAACATCAGCCTCGGCTTTGAACTCCGTCGTGCACCGGACGGCCTCTTCTAGCGACCTGCTGCCCGGCCCGAGCCGCCGGCAGCCTGCCGAAGACCCGGAGCCGAACCCTGCCAATGTCGATAATTCGAATAACGGCGTTGGCGACGCTGCGCCTAGCGTTGCTATGGGCAGATTCTCTGATGCCGACCGGTTGACCCTGTCCTCGTCTGACCCGTCGGCGCCTCTCATTTCGACGTCGCCGCCGTCGCTGCCGCTAATTCAGTCGCAGCAGTCTTCGTCGTTGCTGCTGCCGGCAAATTCGTCCGCAGGCAACTCTTCGTCGGCCGAATCTGTCGAGCAGCTGCGGCTGTACTACGAGCGTCGGTTAATCGAACAGCAGGCCGCTTTCGCCGCCGAACTGGACTCTCTACGCCTGCGCGCCTCCGACGAAGCCGGCGATATTCAACGATTAGTAGACACGGAGCTGAAGAACCTGCGCTACGACCAGCAGGAGCTGGCTGCCTCCGCCGATGACGGGCACAAAGAGCTTGAAAAGATGAAGGTCTTCCTCACCAACCTGTCTAAGGAGATGAGCCGCATGCTGCTAGTTGATCAGCAGATTGACGATATGAATAATCGACTAGCTGTCATCACCCGAGACCTAGTGCAGAGCCATCAATCCGCCTGCTCCTCTCATCATCATCATAATCGCCCGGATGCTGGCCAGGGCGGAGCGGCCAGCGCTCGCCTACTCAATATGCTGGTTGCCCTGCTCTCCTACGCTTTCGTAGCCGCCTCCTGTTTAGTTAATCTGCTGATCTGGTTACTCCGTCTGCCTGGCAGTCGGCCGTTCTCCGCCGCTTGTCTGACTGTCTGCGCCGCTCCGCTGCTTATTCTGTGGCTTGGCGGCGACGGTGGCGGCGTCTGGTTGGCGCAGACTTTGCCAGATTTGATTGTCAGGCACCTGCCGTTGAGTGCCAGGCGCCAGCTCAGCAACCTGCTGCTGAGGCTTAATGCCACGCTCGCTTAACCACGCTTAGCTATGTCCTCAGATGACCTCAGACCGTAGCTTAGCCCAGCTGTGACCCCATGTGACCTCAGACCGTAGCTTAGCTCAGCTGTGACCCCATGTGATCTCAGACCGTAGCTTAGCCCAGCTGTGACCCCATGTGACCTCAAAACGTAGCTTAGCCCAGATGTGACCCCATGTGACCTCAAAACGTAGCTTAGCCCAGATGTGACCTCAGACCGTAGCTTAGCCCAGCTGTGACCCCATGTGACCTCAAAACGTAGCTTAGCCCAGATGGGACCTCAGACCGTAGCTTAGCCCAGCTGTGACCCCATGTGACCTCAAAACGTAGTTTAGCTCAGCCCTGACCCCCCATGTGACCTCAGATCGTAGCTTAGCTCAGCCCTGACCCCATGTGACCTCAGATCGTAGCTTAGCTCAGCCCTGACCCCCATGTGACCTCAGACCGTAGCTTAGCCCAGCTGTGACCCCATGTGACCTCAGACCGTAGCTTAGCTCAGCTGTGACCCCATGTGATCTCAGACCGTAGCTTAGCTCAGCCCTGACGCCCATGTGACGTCAACTCGTAGCTTAGCTCAGCTGTGACCCCATGTGACCACAAAACCGTAGCTTAGCTCAGCGCAGACCCCATGTGACCCCAGACCGTATCTTAGCTCAGTTCGGACCTCATGTGACCTCAGATCGTAGCTTAGCTCAGCTGTGACCTCATGTGACCTCAGATCGTAGCTTAGCTCAGCTCTGACCCTATATGACCCCAGACCGTATCTTAGCTCAGCTCTGACCTCATGTGACCTCAGATCGTAGCTTAGCTCAGCTGTGACCCCATGTGACCTCAAAACCGTAGCTTAGCTCAGCCCTGACGCCCATGTGACGTCAACTCGTAGCTTAGCTCAGCTGTGACCCCATGTGACCACAAAACCGTAGCTTAGCTCAGCGCAGACCCCATGTGACCCCAGACCGTATCTTAGCTCAGTTCGGACCTCATGTGACCTCAGATCGTAGCTTAGCTCAGCTGTGACCCCATGTGACCTCAAAACCGTAGCTTAGCTCAGCTGTGACCCCATGTGACCTCAAAACCGTAGCTTAGCTCAGCTGTGACCCCATGTGACCTCAAAACCGTAGCTTAGCTCAGCCCTGACCCCCATGTGACCTCAAAACCGTAGCTTAGCTCAGCTGTGACCCCATGTGACCTCAAAACCGTAGCTTAGCTCAGCTGTGACCCATGTGACGTTAACACCCATTGATAAAGATATTTGGCCCTGTATCCCTCTTTCCAAGACTGTTGGTTTTATTGACGTCATTTCATTTAGATTATCTTGATTCTCGAAAACAATGAATTTGCCAGTGATATTGCATGACCTAGTCAGTAGGCTTTTATTCGTAATTTTTAAGACATCACACAGTGTGCTTATTTGGTTATATTGTTATTGTTATTGTTTTACTGCTGCAATAAAAATAATTTTAACGCCGTTTCAAGGTTGAACCTTGATGTTTCGAATGTATTTTCTATTAAGGAAAGCGCGAAGTAATTTTCAGACTACTTCTGGCAGTGGCCACCCAGTTAAATAGAAAAGCACACCAGCTACATTTCAATAATTTTCTTATTCTAACAAGTGAGCTTTCCTTATTGAACAGCTATTTTTTATTCTCCTTTTTGTCGCCCAACTTGTGGCGTGTATAAACTGTTCATTATTGGCTTCTGTTATTAAGTGATTGTTTTCAACAATTTCTCTCCGCATGGAATCTCAGTCTTGAGTAGTGCAGCAGCACAATTTGCCAGATTGGTTATTTTTCACTCGTCTGTTTATTTATTTATTTTTTAAGCCCCCTTTTTGTAGTTTTGCACAGCCAACCTGGCCGTTAGTTTCTCTCTTTCTCTATTATTGTTTTCTAGGCTTTCACAATAATGTTAATAAAAAATAGTGTTCTTCATAATGGTAGATTTTCTTGGTTTTAGCTTAGCATTGTTGTAAAGTTTAATTGTGTCTAGCAGAATGATTCAGTTGTATTGATATTACCTATCTATTGCTTCTTAAATCTTTTTTAATTGCAATGAATGTATAAAAATATATATTTATATGCTTGTAAATCCGTGACGTCACCTCTGCGCCGCTACCAAGATTTCCTGAGCTCTTAGCGGATAAAATCATACTTGCGCATTGGCCTGTCTTCGTTGAGTCATTTAGGTCTCTGATTTAGCTCATTTGTAATCATCTAAGTTCCTCGGTTTCTGTGCTGAGCCACCCTACTAAATCTTGTTGCTGGGCCAGCCTCCCAGATCCTCAGTTGCTGGGCCAGCCTCCCAGATCCTCAGTTGCTGGGCCAGCCTCCCAGTGTCAGTTGCTGGGCCAGCCTCCCAGATCCTCAGTTGCTGGGCCAGCCTCCCAGATCCTCAGTTGCTGGGCCAGCCTCCCAGATCCTCAGTTGCTGGTCCAGCCTCCCAGATCCTCAGTTTCTGGGCCAGCCTCCCAGAGTGTCAGTTGCTGGGCCAACCTCCCAGATCCTCAGTTGCTGGTCCAGCCTCCCAGATCCTCAGTTGCTGGGCCAGCCTCCCAGAGTGTCAGTTGCTGGGCCAGCCTCTCAGATCCTCAGTTGCTGGGCCAGCCTCCCAGATCCTCAGTTGCTGGGCCAGCCTCTCATAGTGTCAGTTGCTGGTCCAGCCTCCCAGATCCTCAGTTGCTGGGCCAGCCTCCCAGATCCTCAGTTTCTGGGCCAGCCTCCCAGATCCTCAGTTGCTGGGCCAGCCTCCCAGATCCTCAGTTTCTGGGCCAGCCTCCCAGATCCTCAGTTGCTGGGCCAGCCTCCCAGATCCTCAGTTGCTGGGCCAGCCTCCAAGAACCCCAGTTGCTGGGCCAGCCTCCCAGATTGTCAGTTGATGGGCCAGACTTTCAGATCCTCAGTTTCTGGGCCAGCCTCTCAGAGAGTCAGTTGCTGGGCCAGCCTCTCAGATCCTCAGTTGCTGGGCCAGCCTCTCAGAGTGTCAGTTGCTGGGCCAGCCTCCCAGTGTCAGTTGCTGGGCCAGCCTCCCAGATCCTCAGTTGCTGGGCCAGCCTCCCAGATCCTCAGTTGCTGGGCCAACCTCCCAGATCCTCAGTTGCTGGGCCAACCTCCCAGATCCTCAGTTGCTGGGCCAACCTCCCAGATCCTCAGTTGCTGGGCCAGCCTCCCAGAGTGTCAGTTGCTGGGCCAGCCTCTCAGATCCTCAGTTGCTGGGCCAGCCTCCCAGATCCTCAGTTGCTGG
This sequence comes from Macrostomum lignano, assembly GCA_002269645.1. Lineage (NCBI taxonomy): Eukaryota > Metazoa > Platyhelminthes > Macrostomidae > Macrostomum > Macrostomum lignano. Next base: position 330,369 of record NIVC01001003.1, read on the forward strand.
GCCAGCCTCTCAGAGTGTCAGTTGCTGGGCCAGCCTCTCAGAGTGTCAGTTGCTGGGCCAGCCTCCCAGATCCTCAGTTGCTGGGCCAGCCTCTCAGAGTGTCAGTTGCTGGGCCAGCCTCCCAGTGTCAGTTGCTGGGCCAGCCTCCCAGTTCCTCAGTTGCTGTTCCAGCCTCCCAGAGTGTCAGTTGCTGGGCCAGCCTCCCAGATCCTCAGTTGCTGGGCCAGCCTCCCAGATCCCCAGTTGCTGGTCCAGCCTCCAAGATCCTCAGTTGCTGGGCCAGCCTCCCAGTGTCAGTTGCTGGGCCAGCCTCCCAGATCCCCAGTTGCTGGTCCAGCCTCCCAGATCCTCAGTCGCTGTGCCAGCGCCACTCTCGCAGAGCCTCGGGTAATCTAACCACTAAATATCCGGAATATTCCATCTGAAATCCAATCAATCTCTCATGCCAGAATAGTGTCTCAAATTTAGCCTTGGATCTCACTACAGTAGCCGCGCGCAATTCGCCCCCTGCTTTGATATTAGTTTTCCCATCTCGTTGGCTCAGGCCCGGTCCCTACAGTGAGAATAATTAAGCCGCATCCGAGCTATAGCCCCCCCCCCCCTGTCTGCAGGCAGTTTGGCTGTCCCTCAGTCGCGCCCTGTAGCCAAGCAACACAGTGGAAGCCTCCCACTCAGTACGTTAAAAGTGCATTTGCTAGCTAGTAGTTGGTATAAAGCAGCTGGGCGAAGTGAAATTGCAATCTCCGCAGTCTTATTTTTTTTCTACTCCAACGGCGCGCACGCAATGGTCCGCAAGGCTCCTTTCTCGGGCTCCTACGCTTACATTGTAAGGCTTTAGACCATCGCTAGAGAGTTCATTCTAGCGAAAACTGTTCCAAACCCTTAACTGCGTGCACCCTGTGCTTCGCGAGTCATGCACTTTTAATACCTCCCCTTCCAGCGTCCTAATTTGTTCATCCTCGACCAGGTCTGTTCGCGTTTTAGTGTCTACCGCTATCCAGGACTACTAATGGTGCGGGTTCGTGGCCTACGAGTATCGATTTATATTAATGTCGTGTGCTTTGGTCTGTTATGGGATTGTTTTAGTTAAGTCTGGTGTGTCGCATTGATTTAATGGTTACAACTAGTCAGCCAGAGGACACAGCCAAATTTATTCATGCAGATAGTTAGACAGACAGTTAAACAGTTAGACAGACAGACATACTGTGACATTTATTCATGCAGATAGTTAGACAGACGGTTAGACAGTTAGACAGACAGACATACTGTGACATTTATTCATGCAGATAGTTAGACAGACAGTTAGACAGTTAGACAGACAGACATACTGTGACATTTATTCATGCAGATAGTTAGACAGACACTGTGACATTTATTCATGCAGATAGTTAGACAGACACTGTGACATTTATTCATGCAGATAGTTAGACAGACACTGTGACATTTATTCATGCAGATAGTTAGACAGACGGTTAGACAGTTAGACAGACAGACACTGTGACATTTATTCATGCAGATAGTTAGACAGACAGTTAGACAGTTAGACAGACAGACATACTGTGACATTTATTCATGCAGATAGTTAGACAGACGGTTAGACAGTTAGACGGACAGACACTGACATTTATTCATGCAGATAGTTAGACAGACAGTTAGACAGTTATACAGACAGACACTGTGACATTTATTCATGCAGATAGTTAGACAGACACTGTGACATTTATTCATGCAGATAGTTAGACAGACACTGTGACATTTATTCATGCAGATAGTTAGACAGACAGTTAGACAGACAGACACTGTGACATTTATTCATGCAGATAGTTAGACAGACAGACACTGTGACATTTAGACATGCAGACATGCAGACACTGATATTTAGACATGCAGACATGCAGACACTGATATTTAGACAGGCAGACAGACACTGGTATTTAGACAAGCAGACATGCAGGCAGACAGACACTGATATTTAGACATGCAGACATGCAGGCAGACAGACACTGGTATTTAGACATGCAGACATGCAGACACTGATATTTAGACATGCAGACATGCAGACACTGATATTTAGACAGGCAGACAGACACTGATATTTAGACATGCAGACATGCAGACACTGATATTTAGACATGCAGACATGCAGACACTGATATTTAGACATGCAGACATGCAGACACTGATATTTAGACAGGCAGACAGACACTGATATTTAGACATGCAGACACTGATATTTAGACATGCAGACATGCAGGCAGACAGACACTGATATTTAGACATGCAGACACGCAGACACTGATATTTAGACATGCAGACATGCAGACACTGATATTTAGACATGCAGGCACACAGACACTGGTATTTAGACATGCAGACATGCAGACACTGATATTTAGACATGCAGACATGCAGGCAGACAGACACTGGTATTTAGACATGCAGACATGCAGACACTGATATTTAGACAGGCAGACATGCAGACACTGATATTTAGACATGCAGACATGCAGACACTGATATTTAGACATGCAGACATGCAGACACTGATATTTAGACATGCAGACATGCAGGCAGACAGACACTGGTATTTAGACATGCAGACATGCAGACACTGATATTTAGACATGCAGACATGCAGACACTGATATTTAGACATGCAGACATGCAGGCAGACAGACACTGGTATTTAGACATGCAGACATGCAGGCAGACAGACAGACACTGATATTTAGACATATAGACATGCAGGCAGGCAGACAGACACTGACATATAGACATGCAGGCAGACAGACACTGACATATAGACATGCAGGCAGACAGACACTGACATATAGACATGCAGACAGACAGACACTGACATACAGACATGCAGGCAGACAGACACTGACATATAGACATGCAGGCAGACAGACACTGACATATAGACATGCAGGCAGACAGACACTGACATATAGACATGCAGACAGACAGACACTGGCATATAGACATGCAGACTGGGACATGTGGTCATGCAGACAGACAGACGGGAACTGACATTAGGACAGAGCACACGGAGACAGTAAAACATTAGATGAATGGCTGACAATGACTCATCTATCATGCACGTGACTCATCAATCCCAAATATGACCATTGCCATGATATCATGCATCATTAATCTAATTCCTACATTAATAAATGTTCGTCTCTCCCTACATCTCCCTCCACTCCAGGCTTCAACCTCGTCTCCGTACTTTCAGTCTGAGGATTCTACAAAGAAATCCGCCGCTAGCCGTGGCGCCAATTCAAAATCGCAAAATCGCAAGCGCCGCTCCCAGCCGGTGCCAATCGCTTACGAAGAGTCGGTCGGTGAGGCTGCTGACGAACTGGTTGCCGCGGCGCCGGCGCCGGCCAAGTGGGAGGCGCAGCTGGCTAACATTAAACTGATGCGAGCGGATAAAAGTGCTCCAGTTGACAATATGGGCTGTCACACTCTCGCCGACGGGGCGGCCGAACCCAAGGTTTGTTTGTTTTGAGAGTGCATTAATTTAGCTGGGCACACTGCTGCGGTGTGAAGTAGAAGCTCTGAGCAGGGGCGTGGCCAGCATTCTTCATTGAGGGCTGCCGTTTCATTTAAGGGGATGCCATTAATTTGAGGGCAGCACCAGGGGCGCCGGCACCAAGGAGCGCCAGCACCAAGGAGCGCCAGCACCAAGGGCGCCAGCACCAAGGGCGCCAGCACCAGGGCGCCAGCATCAGTGTCGCCAGCACCAGAAGCGCTAACACCTGTAGTAACTGAGTCAGAGGCCGTGTTTGCTGTGTAGCCAAACTCTTATAAATCTCGCCGCGCTGGGCACGCGTCTATATATTATGGAGTTAGAATTGGGGTGGCGGCACCCACCCCACTCCGCAGCCAATCAGACTGCCCGGGCGTACCATACTGTGCGTACGCACACTACATCTCTCCCCTTTCGAATAGAGACTGAGAGAGAAGAAAATCGATTTAAACGTAACTCGAAAATACAAATTTCGAAAGATTCACCGATGATGCGCATTGAAAATGGAGATTAAAATATTGAGGAAATAAAATATTTGAATTGAATGCAGCAAAAACGTAAAAAACTTCAGTCCGCATATTACGGAAAAGAAAGTCAGTTAATTTCAGTCATTGCAGGATTTCAAATTCAGTCCTTGTAGATTTTCACGCCCGCCCGAGCAGCGCGGGGTGCGGGCGCAGCGCCATCGGGGAGGCGGGTGGATCTCGGGCCGCCTCGCCCGAAGCTCTCGGTGCAGCGGTCTGCGTCTGGGCGCCGGCGTCGCGAGCGTACGCACACTACAACACCAAGGGACCAGCACCAGGAGCGCCAGCACCAAGGGCGCCAGCACCAAGGGCGCCAGCACCAGGAGCGCCAGCACCAAGGGCGCCAGCACCAAGGGCGCCAGCACCAATGGCGCCAGCACCAGGAGCGCCAGCACCAAGGGCGCCAGCACCAAGGGCGCCAGCACCAAGGGCGCCAGCACCAGGAGCGCCAGCACCAAGGGCGCCAGCACCAAGGGCGCCAGCACCAGGAGCGCCAGCACCAAGGGCGCCAGCACCAAGGGCGCCAGCACCAGGAGCGCCAGCACCAAGGGCGCCAGCACCAAGGGCGCCAGCACCAAGGGCGCCAGCACCAATGGCGCCAGCACCAGGAGCGCCAGCACCAAGGGCGCCAGCACCAAGGGCGCCAGCACCAAGGGCGCCAGCACCAGGAGCGCCAGCACCAAGGGCGCCAGCACAAGGGCGCCAGCACCAGGAGCGCCAGCACCAAGGGCGCCAGCACCAAGGGCGCCAGCACCAGGAGCGCCAGCACAAGGGCGCCAGCACCAAGGGCGCCAGCACCAGGGACGTCAGTAACCCTCATAAGTTTAAGCTACAGTAGGGACACAGTGTGGAGAGTAGCGATCCGCCCCGCAGTCTAAATAGTTCGATGATAAATCGATTCCACAAAGTGACGACTGCCACTAACCTGGCAAAATATATCATATTTGATTGATGATTTTTCAGGCTTTAAGCTGAACTGGGTGCGCCTCCCGTCCTATGTTTGATGCTGCAAGCAACAGTAGTTGCTGCATTTCCAATTTGCGTGAGACGGAGGCGGAGAGAGAGAGAGTTGCCAGGGTTAGGACAGGAGAACCTACATCTAGCTGCTATAGCTTATAGCTACTCAAACTTAATTAGCCTGCTCATCAGCCGCAGTCGTTATCGCAGATCTGACTGAGAGAGATCGGCTCCTTATCATCAGCCGCCGAGCGAATTCGATTCCGCCCCAATGTCTCTCTATCTTAGAAAGAGTCCAATTTTCTTATTTCTCCTCCCTGTCCCGTCGCTGCCTGCCTGCGTTATTATTTAGAAGCAAAATTTTGAGGACCTGCCTGACAGCGGCGGGAGGCCGTTTTCTTCTTGTACTCGTAAGGATTTTGAATCCGGGGATTTCCGTGTCTATTATATATTGATTCTTCCCACTCAATTACTGCCGCCCGTATCTCTCTGTATTGCCTGAGGCAGGGGTGTCGGCCTTCACTGCGTCTCTTTTTATTTATCTCTAGCTATGCCGGCTCAGCCTAGGTGGGTGCGTGCCCTCTCTCGATTCTTGCTATCCACTCTCGAGTCTCTTCTTTTAGCTCATCCGCTTCCAGCTAAACACTTCACCCTAACCTCTCTGCCCTCTGTCTCAAACCCTCCCTAACCCTTTCTCCTACCCCTCCGATTCTAACCCTGTACACCCCTTCCTGACGCCTCTCGTACTCACCCTCTACCCTCCCTACCTCTCTACGCCTCCCTACCCTCTCTACCCCTCCCTACCTCTCTACGCTCCCTACCCTCTCTACCCTCCCTACCTCTCTACGCCTCCCTACCTCTTACCCTCCCTACCCTCTCTCTAATCCCTCCCTACCTCTCTACGCCTCCCTACCCTCTCTACCCCTCCCTACCCTCTCTCTACCCCTCCTACCTCTCTACGCCTCCCTACCCTCTCTACCCCTCCCTACCCTCTCTACCCCTCCCTACCTCTCTCTACTCCCTACCCTCTCTCTACCCCTCCCTACCTCTCTCCACCCTTTCCTACCCTCTCTCTACTCCCCTCCCTACCCTCTCTCTACCTTTGTTCCTCTGTCTATATCCTCTCTTCCTGTCTGCTTCTCTTTTCTATCTTCTATCCAAAACAAATCCTCTTTAGTTTGCCCCTACCGCCCTTCTATGCAGCCGCTTCAGTCCTCACGCCCTCAGTTCATTGTTTCTACGACTGAAGCTGAAGCTGAAAAGCTGAAATAATTTTATATGATATTATATTTCAGATTTCCATAATTTGAATAAAAAGCACTAGTATAATATTTGTTTGCCTAATTTGAGATTCAATAAGCATTCCTTTTGGCTTTGATTGCAGATAGAAGCGCGATTATCTTTCCTCTCTGTGCAGGCTGAATCTATAATATGGAATAATAATTTGAGAGCTGCAGTAAAAAAATAATTTGCCACACTCGGCTGCACTGAAGTGCCGCCAGCCAACTGGCTTTTAAGCCTACTTAGAGACTATACCGATTTAGTCTAAAAAGGAGTTTTAGCTGAGTCTAGCTGAGTTGAAAAGCTGAGTCTAAAAATCTGCCTTGGAAAATAGAGGTTCTCTGGCACTTTTAGCAACAATATACTATATACTATTATTAGCATTAGCGCACTGTCTTCGCCGCTCCCAAAATGCTGTAGAGACTCAGATTAAAGGGCCATATACTGACATAAGCGCTGTCATGAGCGCATACTGACATAAGCACTGTCATGAGCGCATACTGACATAAGCGCTGTTATGAGCGCATACTGACATAAGCGCTGTTATGAGCGCATACTGACATAAGCGCTGTCATGAGCGCATACTGACATAAGCGCGCACTTCTGCAAGATCTTAGCACCTTGCCGAGGTAATTGCGCTCTTATGCCATTGCACGCTTATCACATTTGTAAGGCAACAAAGATTATTATTAGACGCTTAGTATATGCGATGAGTACACAAGTGTGTTTACACTGCCAGCGTACCAGTGCGTGCATGTGTATGCCCGATTTAGCAAGTTGCGATTAGAAGATTTCCATTAAAGTGTGTCCTACTGTTTTGTACCTGAAAATTCTATTCATGCTATATGGATGGCAGCCAAAAATAAATATTCTTGGATGAGAGGTCAACTGACCCCTATTGACCCCTCCTAGATCCGTAACGGTCTCCAGTCTTGGCAGCCATTGCTATATTGTCACAAATGGGATTCCGAGGGCACACAAGGCCACACAAGTGACACACAAGGCCACACAAGTGGCACAAAAGACCTCAAGTGGCACACAAGGCCTCACAAGTGGCACACAAGGCCTTACAAGCGGCACACAAGGCCTCACAAGTGGCACACAAGGCCTCACAAGTGTCACACAAAGCCTCACAAGTGGCAGCACAAGGCCTTACAAGTGGCACACAAGGCCTTACAAGTGGCACACAAAGCCTCACAAGTGGCACACAAGGCCTCACAAGTGGCACACAAGCCTCACAAGTGGCACACAAAGCCTCACAAGTGGCACACAAGGCCTCACAAGTGCCACACAAGGCCTCACAAGTGGCACACAAAGCCTCACAAGTGCCACACAAGGCCTTACAAGCGGCACACAAAGCCTCACAAGTGGTACACAAAGCCTCACAAGTGGCACACAAAGCCTCACAAGTGTCGCCCTACTTAGTCACAGCGCTTCGCTCTTTATTGGTGCTGGAAAGTGAATTCTTACAGGAAGGGAAATAGCGCCGCTGCTCAGGCAACTGCCAAGATAATTTCAGCCTGTTCTGAGTAGTGCTCATAATAAACCCTCCTCTTGTCGTGTCGCCATCTCGCTCGCTAACAATATCTCCGCAGGCATCAATAATTTGTATTCCTTTTACGACTATAGCGACTATAGCGACAGATGGATGAATGGGTATTTTTTAGATATCCATTGCTGCGCCGGAGATTTCAATCAGGCACAGTCAGGCTATGCGTGCCGTTAATTTCTCGTTGTCACTTTAGCAGCCAGCTGCGCTTGCTTGAAGTGCTACGGCTTCGCTCAGCATGCTAGAAACATCTTAGTAGCATCTTATCCACTCTGTTCTATAAGACTGATGCTTGTTGTCGCAATCCTGCCATATATTTGGATTAATTTGTTTATTCCTAGTGTATGAAATTATTAACGATACATATCGGTGGATTGATAGCTCGGGACAGTTTATGATTCAGTGTTTTTTTATTATTACACCTGCCCCAAATCGGCCAAATGTGTAACCGACAGCTCAGCCGCAGCTATTGCGCGGCGCATCTGAAGGCTGCGTACGGCTGTTCAGTCCAAGGACTGGGGGTCGCCACACACACAGCCTCAATTAACCAGCTAATGCTGGCGCCCATTTTACAGCTGGTGAACTGAAGCAATGCAGAGTTAAGTGCCTTGCTCAAGGATGCAAATTGTTCCGAGGGGATTGAAAATCGAACCCCCGACCTTCAAGTCGTGATTCCGACGCTCTAACCACTAGGCTACAACCCCTATTGTAGACTAGTGTAGCCTAAAAGCTGATTAACTAAGATTTCTCGCTCCTCCCGTCAGACATTTCGCTATCAAGTCCTGCTGTCCCTGATGCTATCCAGCCAGACTAAGGACGAAGTCACTGCGGCTGCTATGGCCCGCGCTGAGGCGGCACGGCTGCACTCTGGATAACATTCTGGCCACGGACAATGCGGAACTGGGCCGCCTCATCTATCCCGTCGGATTCTGGAAGGTAAGCTGCGAATGGACTTTTCATGTTTGCCCTTTCACTGCTGCTCGAATAAACTCAATTTTCTCTCTATTTCCTTCGTTCTCTGTTCCCCTCACTCTCCTCACTGTTCCCCTCACTCTCCTCTCTGTTCCCCTCACTCTCCTCTCTGTTCCCCTCACTCTTCTCTGCTGTCCCCTCACTCTCCTCTCTGTTCCCCTCACTCTCCTCTCTGTTCCCCTCACTCCCCTCTGTTCCCCTCACTCTTCTCTCTGTTCCCTCACTCTCCTCTCTGTTCCCTCACTCTCCTCTCTGTTCCCCTCACTCCCCTCTCTGTTCCCTCACTCTCCTCACTGTTCCCTCACTCTCCTCTCTGTTCCCCTCACTCTTCTCTCTGTTCCCTCACTCTCTCTCTGTTCCCTCACTCCCTCTCTGTTCCCTCACTCTCCTCTCTGTTCCCTCACTCTCCTCTCTGTTCCCTCACTCTCCTCTCTGTTCCCCTCACTCCCCTCTCTGTTCCCTCACTCTCTCCTCACTGTTCCCTCACTCTCCTCTCTGTTCCCTCACTCTTCTCTCTGTTCCCCTCACTCTCCTCTCTGTTCCCCTCACTCCCCTCTCTGTTCCCACTCACTCTCTGTTCCCCTCACTCTCCTCTCTGTTCCCTCACTCTCCTCACTGTTCCCTCACTCCCTCTCTGTTTCCCCTCACTCTTCTCTCTGTTCCCTCACTCTTCTCT
>NIVC01001003.1:342216-375709 GCA_002269645.1 Macrostomum lignano
AGTAAGATTGAGACTGGTGAGGGGTGAGAGTAAGATTGAGACTGGTGGAGGGGTGAGAGTAAGATTGAGACTGGTGGAGGGGTGAGAGTAAGATTGAGACTGGTGGAGGGGTGAGAGTAAGATTGAGACTGGTGGAGGGGTGAGAGTAAGATTGAGACTGGTGGAGGGGTGAGAGTAAGATTGAGACTGGTGGAGGGGTGAGAGTAGATTGAGACTGGTGGAGGGGTGAGAGTAAGATTGAGACTGGTGGAGGGGTGAGAGTAAGATTGAGACTGGTGAGGGGTGAGAGTAAGATTGAGACTGGTGGAGGGGTGAGAGTAAGATTGAGACTGGTGGAGGGGTGAGAGTAAGATTGAGACTGGTGGAGGGTGAGAGTAAGATTGAGAACTGGTGAGGGGTGAGAGTAAGATTGAGACTGGTGAGGGGTGAGAGTAAGATTGAGACTGGTGAGTGTGAGAGTGAGATTGAGACTGGGGAGGGGGCGAGAGTGAGATTGAGACTGGTGGAGGGGTGAGAGTGAGATTGAGACTGGTGGAGGGGTGAGAGTGAGATTGAGACTGGTGGAGGGGTGAGAGTGAGATTGAGACTGGTGGAGGGGTGAGAGTGAGATTGAGACTGGTGGAGGGGTGAGAGTGAGATTGAGACTGTGGAGGGGTGAGAGTGAGATTGAGACTGGTGGAGGGGTGAGAGTAGATTGAGACTGGTGGAGGGGTGAGAGTAGATTGAGACTGGTGGAGGGGTGAGAGTAAGATTGAGACTGGTGGAGGGGTGAGAGTAAGATTGAGACTGGTGGAGGGGTGAGAGTAAGATTGAGACTGGTGGAGGGGTGAGAGTAAGATTGAGACTGGTGGAGGGGTGAGAGTAAGATTGAGACTGGTGGAGGGGTGAGAGTAAGATTGAGACTGGTGGAGGGGTGAGAGTAAGATTGAGACTGGTGGAGGGGTGAGAGTAAGATTGAGACTGGTGGAGGGGTGAGAGTAAGATTGAGACTGGTGGAGGGGTGAGAGTAAGATTGAGACTGGTGGAGGGTGAGAGTAAGATTGAGACTGGTGGAGGGTGAGAGTAAGATTGAGACTGGTGGAGGGGTGAGAGTAAGATTGAGACTGGTGGAGGGGTGAGAGTAAGTTGAGACTGGTGGAGGGTGAGAGTAAGATTGAGACTGGTGGAGGGGTGAGAGTAGGATTGAGACTGGTGGAGGGTGAGAGTGAGATTGAGACTGGTGGAGGGGGAGAGTGAGATTGAGACTGGTGGAGGGGTGAGAGTGAGATTGAGACTGGTGGAGGGGTGAGAGTGAGATTGAGACTGGTGGAGGGGTGAGAGTGAGATTGAGACTGGTGGAGGGGTGAGAGTGAGATTGAGACTGGTGGAGGGGTGAGAGTGAGATTGAGACTGGTGGAGGGGTGAGAGTGAGATTGAGACTGGTGGAGGGGTGAGAGTGAGATTGAGTGGATGATAAAAGGTGAGATTGAGAGTCTATGATAAAAGGTGAGATTGAGAGTCGATGATAAAAGGTGAGATTGGAAGTCGATGATAAAAGGTGAGATTGAGAGTCGATGATAAAAGGTGAGATTGAGAGTCTATGATAAAAGGTGAGATTGAGAGTCGATGATCAAAGGTGAGATTGAGAGTCTATGATAAAAGGTGAGATTGAGAGTCGATGATAAAAGGTGAGATTGAGAGTCGATGATAAAAGGTGAGATTGAGAGTCGATGATAAAAGGTGAGATTAAGAGTCGATGATAAAAGGTGAGATTGAGAGTCGATGATAAAAGGTAAGATTGAGAGTCGATGATAAAAGGTGAGATTGAGAGTCTATGATAAAAGGTGAGATTGAGAGTCGATGATCAAAGGTGAGATTGAGAGTCTATGATAAAAGGTGAGATTGAGAGTCGATGATCAAAGGTGAGATTGAGAGTCTATGATAAAAGGTGAGATTGAGAGTCGATGATAAAAGGTGAGATTGAGAGTCGATGATAAAAGGTGAGATTGAGAGTCGATGATAAAAGGTGAGATTGAGAGTCGATGATAAAAGGTGAGATTGAGAGTCGATGATAAAAGGTGAGATTGAGAGTCGATGATAAAAGGTGAGATTGAGTGGATCATAAAAGGTGAGATTGAGGGGATCATAAAAGGTGAGATTGAGTGGATCATAAAAGGTGAGATTGAGGGGATCAAAAAAAGGTGAGATTAAGGGGATTATAAAAGGTGAGATTAAGGGGATTATAAAAGGTGAGATTGAGTGGATCATAAAAGGTGAGATTGAGTGGATCATAAAAGGTGAGATTGAGGGGATCATAAAAGGTTAGATTGAGGGGATTATAAAAGGTGAGATTGAGTCGATGATAAAAGGTGAGATTGAGTCGATGATAAAAGGTGAGATTGAGGGGATCATAAAAGGTGAGATTGAGGGGATCATAAGAGGTGAGATTGAGGGGATCATAAAAGGTGAGATTGAGGGGATCATAAGAGGTGAGATTGAGGGGATCATAAAAGGTGAGATTGAGTGGATCATAAAAGGTGAGATTGAGTGGATCATAAAAGGTGAGATTGAGGGGATCATAAAAGGTTAGATTGAGTGGATCATAAAAGGTGAGATTGAGTGGATCATAAAAGGTGAGATTGAGTGGATCATAAAAGGTGAGATTGAGTGGATCATAAAAAGTGAGATTGAGTGGATCATAAAAGGTGAGATTGAGTGGATCATAAAAGGTGAGATTGAGTGGATCATAAAAGGTGAGATTGAGTGGATCATAAAAGGTGAGATTGAGGGGATCATAAAAGGTGAGATTGAGGGGATTATAAAAAGTGAGATTGAGTGGATCATAAAAGGTGAGATTGAGTGGATCATAAAAGGTGAGATTGAGTGGATCATAAAAGGTGAGATTGAGTGGATCATAAAAGGTGAGATTGAGGGGATCATAAAAGGTGAGATTGAGGGGATTATAAAAAGTGAGATTGAGTGGATCATAAAAGGTGAGATTGAGTGGATCATAAAAATTGAGATTGATTGGATCATAAAAGGTGAGATTGAGTGGATCATAAAAGGTGAGATTGAGGGGATTATAAAAGGTGTAGCAGTGAAGCTGCAGGTTAAAAAGAGATTACATAAGAGGCGGCTTTTTGAAGAGTGACTGACACAAGTCGTTCCCCAGGAGACGATGGTGAGACGTGAGTGCATGTTGAGAGAGCAAAGCAATATTGCAGTTAAATGCAGACTAATTTCCCAAAGCAACCAGTCTATAATTTGCACTGGTTGCAAAAGCAAACAGCGTGTGAGAGAGAGTGTGAACGAGAGAGTGAAAATTGCTTTTCACAAAAGAAGTAGCTCGTAACAAGCAATAGAAAACCAACCCAGAGGCTAAAAAAGGGATTGGAGAAACACTTGGCAGATCGGGCAGTCATTCATCAAATTCATGCAGCCTTTGACTTCAGCAATTGAAGGGCAGCGTATAACCGCGCTGGCAAACCGCCTCGCTTTTCTACTGGCTTGAGGATCAAAGGAAATGCGTAATTAGAAACCAGCGAACACACATGTGGTGCACAGCTAGCGTAATAGCCTCTCTACAATGCGAATTGAAGCAGCCAATATATCTTCTTATTACTTTAGTAGATAAATTAATTATAAAGATTAGAAACGAGAAAAGTAACTTTATTGCTAATATTAGCAATTAATTAGTCAATGCAACAACGTCTTATAAAAAAGTTATATTATTATTTGTACATAAATTCCAGCTGCTACTTATGGAGACTACTAACAGTAGGCTTGCATGCAATTTACTTTAGAATGTACTAAAAGAAGATTAAAGGAACAATTATTATACAATAGTATTAACAAGGTGATACTTAAATTTTATTAATAGGACGTTTCTCTCCAGGTGGACTATCAGGGCGATTCTCTCTCAGTGGATTATCGGGGCGATTATCTCACAGTGGATTATCGGGCCGATTCACACACAGTGGATTATCGGGCGATTCTCCCACAATGGATTATCGGGGCTATTCTCTCTCAGTGGATTATCGGGGCGATTCTCTCACAGTGGACTATCGGGCGATTCTCTCTCGGTGGATTATCGGGGCGATTCTCTTTCAGTGGATTATCGGGGCGATTCTCTCAGTGGATTATCGGGACGATTCTCCCACAATGGATTATCGGGGCGATTCTCTCTCAGTGGATTATAGGGGCGATTCTCCCACAATGGATTATCGAGGCGATTCTCTTTCAGTGGATTATCGAAGCGAGTCCCTTACAGTGGATTATCGGGGACGGGGAGATTCTCTCACAGTGGACTATCTGGGCGATTCTCTTTCAGTGGATTATCGGGGCGATTATCTCACAGTGGATTATCGGGCGATTATCTCACAGTGGATTATCGGGGCGATAATCTCACAGTGGATTATCGAGGCGATTCTCTTTCAGTGGATTATCGGGGCGAGTCCCTTACAGTGGATTATCGGGGCGATTATCTCACAGTGGATTATCGGGGCGATTCTCCCTAAGTCACCGGGAGCCAGTCTTCAGACTGAGCTTTCAGACTCAGTTTTCAGACTGAGCGGGAAAGTTGGGCGCATCGGCCGGTCCGTCAGGCTGGTGACCCGGCGCGATGGACCGTAGTCGGCTCTGCATGGACGGGCTCAACCGCTCGATGACACTGGAGGCGACTCGACGAACCCCGTCGCCGACAAACATGTACTTGATGTGATAGAAATAGTCGGCTAGGGCGTCCTGGTGCTCAAGACGGCCGGAGCAGGCGGCGTCCACCTCAGCCAGACAGTGGTAGAGCTCGGCCACCAGCTCGTTCTGCACCGAGTTGCAGGCCCGGAGCAGATCGGCGAATAGGGGGCCGATGAGGTGGCAGGACAGCAGCAGCTGGGCCTCGCAGCGGACCTGCGGGTTTTTTGGTTGGAGATTGATGGCAGGTGAATATGGGATTGTGGGATTATTGGGGTATGGGATATGGGATTCTGAGGGTATGGAATCTGGGATTTTGAGGTTATAGGATTCTTGGAGTACGGGATCTGGGATTCTGAGGTTATAGGAATCTTTGAGTACGGGATCTGGGATTCTGAGGTTATAGGAATCTTTGAGTACGGGATCTGGGATTCTGAGGGTATGGGATTCCTGGGTACGGGATCTGGGATTCTGAGGGTATGGGATTCCTGGGGTACGGGATCTGGGATTCTGAGGGTATGGGATTCCTAGGGTACGGGATCTGGGATTCTGAGGGTATGGGATTCTTGGGTACGGGATCTGGGATTCTGAGGGTCTGGGATTCCTGGGGTATGGAATCTGGGATTCTGAGGTTATGGGATTCTTGGGGTACAGGATCTGGGATTTTGAGGGTATGTGATTTTTGGGGTACGGGATCTGGGATTCTGAGGGTATGGGATTCTTGGGGTACGGGATCTGGGATTCTGAGGGTATGGGATTCCTGGGGTACGGGATCTGGGATTCTGAGGGTATGGGATTCCTAGGGTACGGGATCTGGGATTCTGAGGGTATGGGATTCTTGGGGTACGGGATCTGGGATTCTGAGGGTATGGGATTCCTGGGGTACAGGATCTGGGATTCTGAGGGTCTGGGATTCTTGGGGTATGGAATCTGGGATTCTGAGGTTATGGGATTCTTGGGGTACAGGATCTGGGATTTTGAGGGTATGGGATTTTGGGGTACGAGATCTGGGATTCTGAGGGTATGGGATTCTTGGGGTACGGGATCTGGGATTCTGAGGGTATGGGATTCTTAGGGTACGGGGTTTTTGATTCTGGGATTTAAATCATAGGATCTAACAGTTAAAAATATGACAGTTACGGGAGTCACCTTAGCCCTAACACTGTGCCTGAAGAACACTGGCAGTTGGGCGACTCTGCCAGGTCCGGCGTGGCTGAGGTAGGCGAACCACAGGCAAACCTCTGGCCGGCTGGCCAACTCGTGTCCGAGAGCTTTGTGGGGCGCCGCTCCGGACAGCTGATCGTACAGAGCCAGCAATGGCTGCTGAACCAGGCGAGTTGTGAACCTATGGGGTCGGGGCAGAGACAAAGAGAGACAATCTAATGAATGGAATTGTGACAAACTGAGGTACTTTTATACTACTTACAATGAACTACTATTCCACCTCACAATGACCTCATTTGACCCTTAATAGTCGTAGGCTACCATTCCACCTCACAATGGCATGACCTTATTTGACCCTAAAGAGTCGTAGGCTACTACTAATTAACTTCACAATGACCTCAATTAACCCCAAGAGTCGTAGGCTACTTATCTACCTCAAAATGACCTCATTTGACCCCTAAGAGTCGCAGGCTATACTATTCCATCTTACAATGACCTCATTTGACCCCAATAGTCGAAGGCTACCATTTAATCTCACAATTACCTCATTTGACCCTAAGAGTCGTAGGCTACTGTTGATTTTGAAGGCACAGACACTATAACACCAATTTTGATGTAGCCTTTAGCTAACTCGGTAATTTCTTAAGTGCTCCAGTTGAGCAGCTGTCACTATCACTTTTATTTATTGTGGCCTTAGAACGAGGCACCGCTCATTCAAGTTGTACTGTAATGCTAGTGGCGGTCATGCCATAGATAAAAGTCTATATCAAATTAATACATCTAACACTCCTTCCCGATAGTTTCTGCAACTGTCCGAGTTCACTCCAGTTCACGCGCAATCCGGGCTTCCTAAAGTTGAGTAGTTCAATCTGTCGGGTGCCTTCCGCGTGCGCTGGCAGCGATGACCTCTTTCAGGTTGTCCAGGCTCTTCCGTCGGGTTACTTGTGTTCTGGTCAGCAACACCTTGCTGTGACCTCTCCTGAGGCTCGCTAGTTTCAACGGGAATCCTTGGTTTTGTTGCTCCAGATGATATCGGCTGTGTTTTCCGTCTTCCAATTGTACGCCCACAATTTTCTTACCTTCTCTAGCAACGATTTCACCGGGCTTCCATTTCTCGGTTTCGTT
Organism: Macrostomum lignano; assembly: GCA_002269645.1. Taxonomy (NCBI): domain Eukaryota; kingdom Metazoa; phylum Platyhelminthes; family Macrostomidae; genus Macrostomum; species Macrostomum lignano. Next base: position 349,174 of record NIVC01001003.1, read on the forward strand.
CCTGTAGGTCTTTACCCACACCGGTTCTTTGGCCAAGGTCAACGTTGCCGTCCGAAGCAGATGTCCTCGCATTAACTCTGCAGGTGCCCTTCTTGTCGTGGAGTGACGGGAGTTCCTGTACTGTAGAAGGAAGCGGTCGACACTGGTTTGTAGATCGTCTTCGCCTCCTGATGCCGCCACATGGTTCTTCAGGTCTCTCACAAACCTTTCGGCAAGGCCGTTTGATCGTGGGTGGTACGGAGGCGTGAGCACGTGTCTGCATCCGTTTCCTTTGAGCCAGCCCTCCATCTCCACTGAAGTGAATTGTGGACCATTGTCAGTAACCAATGTTGCGGGAACACCTTCTTGCGAGAACGTTCTTTGGAAACGTCGGATAGTCTCTGCCGATGTGGTTGACTGCGTAACATGTACTTCTGCCCATTTGCTGTAGGCATCGACTATTACGAGCAGGTACTTGTTGCCCTTAAACGGTCCAGCGTAGTCTGCGTGCACACGGCACCACTTTTCGCTTTCCTCTGGCCAAGATGCCCATTGGATTGATGCTCCATGGTCTTGATTTGTCTGGCAAGCGACGCATTGCTTGGTATGCCTAGTGACATCAGCGTCTATTCCTGGCCACCATACGCATTGTCTGGCAATGGATTTCATCTTGTCCGCGCCTATGTGGCCGTCGTGCAATAGTTGAAGAACTCTTTGTCGCTCCTCCTCCGGGATCAGCAGGCGTATTCCTCTGTAAAGAAGACCGTTCTCGATCACCAGTTCGTCACGAGTTCGAGCGTATGTTGGTAGCTCCTTGATTCCTTGGGCTGTCCAGCCATGCTTGACGAGCGCAAACAGCCGTCGCATCTCCTGATCAAGCATTGAAGTGCGCCTAAGCCGCTGCTTGTCAACTGGTATATCGAGTAGACTGTCCTGAATCGAGTTGACGTCGAATTGCTCGCTCTCCGCGGCACTATTATTCAATCGAGATAGGGCATCGGCGACAGGGATCTCCTCGGAACGCTTACACTCGATGACGTAATCATACTCCATGAGTGTGATCGCCCATCGCTGTAGCCTAGCAGCAGCAACCATAGACAAGGCCTTTCCAGGGTTGAACAAAAATTTCAGTGGGTGATGGTCCGTCCTGAGCACGAACTTGCGTCCTAGCAGATATTTGTGGAGGCGTTTAACCGCCCAGACTATGGCTAGCGCCTCTCTTTCGATCTGTGCATAATTTCTCTCAGCCTGTGTCAACGTCTTGGAGATAAATAGAACAGGACCGGACGACTGCTCCAACACGGCTCCCAGTCCCACCGGTGATGCATCAGTCGTAAGTATAATATTGTCAGCTGGATCGAATGACTTTAGAAGTCCGGCGTTGAGCAATCTTTCCTTGATTGTGTTAAAGGCCTTCTGTTCTTGCCTTCCCCAGGTCCATCGCACACCTGACCTGGTTAGATTGGTCAATGACTCTTTCAACGTAGCCAAGTTAGGAATGCATCGTCCATAGAAATCGACCATTCCCAAGAACGCCTGTAGTTGTTTGAGGTCGCTTGGCTCTTTCAATCCGGCAATGGCTTCCACTTTCTCCTTTAGAGGGCGAATTCCATCAGCACTGATCTCGTAGCCCAAAAATCGTATTGACGACTTGTTTAGTACAGACTTGTCAGCATTTATGCAAAGTCCATTGTTTTCCAGGATCTTCATTACAGTGTTGAGCCTTTTGTCATGATCAGTCTGACCTTGGCCCCAGATGAGGATATCGTCCTGGTAGGATATCACGCCGTCGAGGTTTAGCAGGAGTTTATCCATATGTGACTGGAAGATAGCGGGTGCTTGTTTTACCCCAAAAGCCAGTGCGGTTGGACGAAACAGGCCAAAGGGTGTGCTCCAAGTTTGCATCTGACTTGTCTCGGCGTCGACTGATACCTGCAAGTATGCGTTTGTGAGATCTAGCGTGGAGAATTTCCGGGCTCGACCCAATCTGGACATCACTTCATCAATTGATGGCGTCGTCGACACCATGTCTTCCAAGACTGGGTTCAGTGTTATCTTATAGTCGCCACAAATCCTGATACTACCAGATTGCTTTCTGACACACACTATAGGCGTGGCCCATTCGCTTAATTCTCTAACTGTCCTTCAGATTCCATTCTTCGTAGCTCATTCTTTACGTCTTCTTGAATACCATAGGGAATCGGTCTTGGCTTGCAGAAAACAGGTTTTGCGCCTGGCCTGATCGATGGTGACACCTTCACGGTGTCGACTGGAGACATGCGACTTGATTGCCGTTCTTCAGTAGTGTCAGCATTACCACCTTGGGTTATGGCGACATAAAGCTCCGGCTCCAGCTCTGCAATCCAGTCCAAACCATATATGGGCTCCACATCTCTGTGGTCAACGACAAACAATGGCAGGTTTGCTACTGCGCCGCCACGCTCTACTCTGACAGTAACTTCTAAAACACGCACCGGATCTCCTTGGTATGCTGTAAATCGTCGGGCTGTCGGTCTTAAATTGGATTTCAACGGAAGGCCTTGATACACCTTTAGCGATACAAATGATGAGACGGATCCCGTGTCCATAATCATATGAAGATTGGCCCCATTGACCAGCAGAAGCCTTGTTATCCTGCGCCTGCTGGGCTCCTCACAGCTGCCATTTACGGAGAAGATGCTGTCCTGTGCTCCTACAGGTCCTGAAGAATCTTTCTGCGGTTCGATCGCTCTCACCTTGACAGTCTGTCTTGACCCTTGAGCAGGTCTTGATGGATTAGACTTACACACAGCTTTCAGGTGGCCAGTCTTTCCGCAATTCAGGCAGGTCTTAGAACGGTGCTGGCAGACGTCCTTGCGGTGTCCATCCTTGCCACAGCAGAAACATTTTGTTTGGTCGCGATGGCTTTTTGATTCCACTTGCCGTAACCGGCTGGCTGCCACGCTTTGCGATCGTTCTGTCGAGTCTCTGGCAAACGCGGTCGATCCGTCCTATTGACCGATAAGATTTCGCTGCTGCTCATCTGTTTTTCGCCTCGCCTGCGCTTGCGCTTGCCATGGACGTCACCCTCTCCCAGGTGAGGTCTGCAAGTTTTTCAGTTAGCAGTTTCCTCACAATGTCTTTGTTAGACAGACCAAACACAAACTGGTCGCGCAACCTGTTGTTTAGGTCCGTGAATTCACAGTTGTCCGCGGCTTGTCGAAGTCTCCTAGCATAGGCCGACGTGTCTTCTCCGCTTTCTTGCTTCATGTGGTGGAAAGCGTATCTATAGGCCAGTCCCGACTTCGATGCTTTCGTTTCGTTTGTTAGTAGCGTCTTCAGCTGATCGAAGGTCTTTTCCTCTGGTTTTGCTGGCAGTACAGCGTCAGCCAAAAAGTTGAACGCCTTCTTCCCCAGTTGTGCTATAAACGCGTACTTCAGCACGTCGTCGTTCCACTTGTTAACTTTGGCTATAGCCTCGAATCGCTGTAGCCATCTGCTGACCTCGGCAGGCACGTCTGTCTCCAGGGGTTCGATTGGAATCGTCGCCATCCTCGTCACCAGTGTTGATTCTGAAGGCACAGACACTATAACACCAATTTTGATGTAGCCTATAGCTAACTCGGTAATTTCTTAAGTGCTCCAGTTGAGCAGCTCTCACTATCACTTTTTATTTATTGTGGCCTTAGAACGAGGCACCGCTCATTCAAGTTGTACTGTAATGCTAGTGGCGGTCATGCCATAGATAAAAGTCTATATCAAATTAATACATCTAACAGCTACCATTTCAAGTCATGACCTCATTTGACCCCAAGAGTCATGGGCTACTGATCTACTTCACAATGACCTCATTTGACCCCAGGAGTCGTAGGCTATACTATTATTCCACCTCAAAATGACCTCATTAGACCCCAAAAGTTGTAGTGACCTCATTTGACCCCAAAAGTTGTAGTGACCTCATTTGACCCCAAAAGTTGTAGTGACCTCATTTGACTCCAGGAGTGGCAGTGACCTCATTTGACCCCAAGAGTGGTAGTGACCTCATTTGACCCCAGGAGTGGCAGTGACCTCATTTGACCCCAGGAGTCATAGGCTACAATTCCACCTCACAATGACCTCACTTGACCCCACTATCTATTCCAAAGCACCAACCTGGCAGGCATCTGAGCCAGCAGCAGTCCAGCGCTTTGCCAATCCAATTTGTCAACTTCGTCCTCATCAGCATCCTCAGACTCTTCGCCACCACCTTCGTCGTCTTCCTCGCCGTCGCCGCCATCGTCGGCATCAAGAAACGCGTCCTGCTCAGCCTCCAATCGGGCCCTCTTCGCTGCAGCGCCACCGTCATTCTGCCTATTGGAATGCGGCTTGGACTTCGACGACAGAATGAAGCCAGAGGACAACCCGGCAGTTCTTGGCGGCATCACCGGAGCCGGCAGGTCAACCGGGCACAGCAGCAGCTGCAAGGCGCAGCAGTTCACCGCATGGGAGCAGCTTGAAGGCCACTCGTGACCGAACCAGTCCAGCTGAGGGAAGCCCCGCCGGCCGTGGCTGCTCAGGGCGAGCGACAGGCGGTTCAGCGCCGCCTCAGGCGGGCCGATGCAGCTGAGCCAATCGGAGGAGCTGGCCTGAGCAGCTGGGGCCGGCGGGCTGGGAGAAGCCAGCAGGGATTTGAAGAACGGCAGGCAGTCAGACGGCAGGTAGGCCCCATCAGCGGCAGCCTCCATTCGAGGCGCTAAAAGTGCAGCGGCCAAGTAGAGCCGGAGAGGCGCTGGCGGGTCGTAAACAGACAGCAGGCTGATCAGACAGGTGCCAGGCGCTGGCATATGGCGCAGGAATGGCGCCAGAGTGGCGCTCAACAAGGCGCAAGAGTCTGGCGGCTGCAGTTGAACCAGCCTAGCAAGCGCCGTGTCCATCAGCAGGGCAACGCGGATGGCGGCATGGGAGTACAGACTGGCTGAGCTACTGCTGCCGCCTGGGGTGTCGTCATAGACTTGGCGCAGCTGTGACACCAGCGCTGACAGGCTGCCGTTGGCGCCACCGCTTGGCGGGAAGCTGCGGGCGGTTGGGAGCAGAAGGGGGGTTGAGCGGGTTGCAATCTGTCATCAAGTCAGCCTGAGTCTTTGATTTATGATAAGGTTACATGTTATTAGGCTAGGCTAATGACCTTATAGACTGCCAGGGTCAAATTGGCGTCATATTAGCATGCAATCATTATCAGCTTAGAGATCTAATCAACTAGATATGTTTAGGGTCATAAGGGTTGATTAGGGTCACGAGATATCAGATTAGGGTCACGAGATATCAGATTACGGTCATGAGAAATCAGATTAGGGTCATGAGGTATCATTTAGGGTCATGAGGTATCATTTAGGTTCATGAGGTATTATTTAGGGTCATGAGGTATTATTTAGGGTCATGAGGTATCATTTAGGGTCATGAGGTATCATTTAGGGTCATGAGGCATCATTAGGGTCATTAGGTATCATTTAGGTTCATGAGGTATCATTTAGGTTCATGAGGTATCATTTAGGTTCATGAGGTATTATTTAGGGTCATGAGGTATCATTTAGGTTCATGAGGTACTTTTTAAGGTCATGAGGTATCATTTAGGGTCATGAGGTATCATTTAGGGTCATGAGGCATCATTTAGGGTCATTAGGTATCATTTAGGTTCATGAGGTATCATTTAGGTTCATGAGGTATCATTTAGGTTCATGAGGTATTATTTAGGGTCATGAGGTATCATTTAGGTTCATGAGGTACTTTTTAGGGTCATGAGGTATCATTTAGAGTCATGAAGCATCATTAAGGGTCATGAGGCATCATTTAGGGTCATGAGGCATTACTTAGGGTCATGAGGTATCATTTAGGTTCATGAGGTATTATTTAGGTTCATGAGGTATTATTTAGGGTCATGAGATATCATTTAGGTTCATGAGGTATCATTTAGGTTCATGAGGTATTATTTAGGTTCATGAGGTATTATTTAGGTTCATGAGGTATCATTTAGGTCATGAGGTATCATTTAGGTTCATGAGGTATTATTTAGGGTCATGAGGTATCATTTGTTAAAGATGTTATAAGTAATCGTTTATCTTAAAATAGTCAACTTTATATTTATAGTAAGTGAATCCAAGTTTTCCTTCTAGAATTTTCTATAACAGACTTTTTAGTTATATCTATGGTTTTCGACTCCCTTACCTGTACCACTAAGTTTTGTTTGAGCTACGCCAGTGCTAAATTCCATGTTAACCCTTTCTTTTGCTATCTTTCTCAAAACTCAATAAACGCCGATTCATTATAACTTAACAAGGCTTTCTTAATATCATTTAGGGTCATGAGGCATCATTTAGGGTCATTAGGTACCATTTAGGTTCTTGAGGTATCATTTAGGGTCATGAGGTATTATTTAGGGTCATGAGGTATCATTCAAGGTCATGGGGTATCATTTAGGGTCATGAGGTATCATTTAGGGTCATGAGGTATCATTTAGGGTCATGGGGTATCATTCAAGGTCATGGAGTATCATTTAGGGTCATGAGGTATCATTTAGGGTCATGAGGTATCATTTAGGCTTTTGAGGTATCATTTAGGGTCATGAGATATCATTTAAGGTCATGAGGTATCATTTAAGGTTATGAGGTATTATTTAGGGTCATGAGGTATCATTTAGGGTCACGATGCATCATTTATGGTCATGAGGTATCATTCAAGGTCATAAGGTAACATTTAGGGTCACGAGGTATCAGCTTAGCTGGATAAGCATCAGCTTGGTCATGAGCTATCTGAGCAAGCTCATGCCAGCAGTAAAGCTACCTGTTGAGCACAGGCACGAGGCCAGCCATGGGGCTGTTAGGAGTGTCAGCCGACAGCAGATGCCGCAGAACTCGAAACGCAGCCAACTCCAGCCGACGCTCAGCAAAAGGCCGCATCAGCAGCACCAGCAGCAGCCGGTGCAACGGGAGCAGCCGGTGGGTGTACACCAGACTAGTCACGTGATGCAGAGCCGAAACCTCGGCATTGTCGGCCGCGCTAGCGACTTCCCTGGTGAGCAGGTCGCAGAAGATGCGCAGATGCGGCAGGGCGCCCTTTGGCCCGAGGCTCTCCTGGACTCGGGCGAACAGCTGGGCCGCTGGAAGGTCACCGCCACGCTCCCGCAGGCAGCTGAGCGCCACCCAGTACAGGCAGCCAGCTGAGGGGTCGCTTAGCTGGGCCTCATCGCACTGGCCCTCCTGCAGGATGCGCTGGCTCAGGCGGGTGGCCAGCTCGGCTGAGCCGGTCAGCTGATGCGACTGACGCTCAGCTGAGGGCACCGAGATTCTGTCCGGGCTGGCCAACAGGCGCGGCTGCATGGAGATCGGCACCTGGGGTGGGTGGAGAATGAGGAATGTGAAGGTTCTGGGATTTGAGACTATGGGATATGGGATTTGAAGCTATGTGATATGGGATTTGAGGCTATGGGATATGGGATTTGAAGCTATGTGATATGGGATTTGGGGCTATGGGATATGGGATTTGAGGCTATGGGATATGGGATTTGAGGCTATGGGATATGGGATTTGAGGCTATGGGATATGGGATTTGAAGCTATGTGATATGGGATTTGAGGCTATGGGATATGGGATTTGAAGCTATGTGATATGGGATTTGGGGCTATGGGATATGGGATTTGAGGCTATGGGATATGGGATTTGAGGCTATGGGATATGGGATTTGAGGCTATGGGATATGGGATTTGAAGCTATGGGATATGGGATTTGAGGCTATGGGATATGGGATTTGAAGCTATGGGATAGGGGATTTGAGGCTATGTGATATGGGATTTGAGGCTATGGGATATGGGATTGAGGCTATGGGATATGGGATTTGAAGCTATGGGATATGGGATTGAGGCTATGGAAAATGGGATTGAGGCTATGGGATATGGGATTTGAGGCTATGGGATATGGGATTAGAGGCTATAGGATATAATATTTAAGGTTATGGGATATGGGATTAGAGGCTATAGGATATAAGATTTAAGGTTATGGGATATGGGATTTAAAGCTATGTGATATATGATTTTAGGTTATGGGATATGGGATTTGAGGCATGTGTCCTTGAGCAAGACATCTTAACTCTGCACTGCTTCAGTTCACCCAGCTGTAGAATGGGTGCCATGGGTGCCCTAACCCCCCAGTCCTTAGACTGAACAGTCGTATGCAGCCTTCAGTTACGCCGCGCAATCGAAGTAATCAATTATACTGTGAATTATTACTGGGATTAAGCACAAAATGATTTACGAGTACTATTTGTTAGCAAGATATGAATACTTAGAGATGCTATAAAAGTTCATCTTGTACCAGGCATGCAGCCGAGCATTTCTGAAACAGCGGCTGAACAAAGTCGGATAGCAGCAGGCCGTCAGGATCTGCTTGCTGGTGAATCAGCTGGTGATTGATCTGCAGCAGTAGGTATTTATTCAGCTCCTCCTGGTCGCTGCCGCAGATCCAAGCCACGTACAGCTTCTTCACGTGGTTGTTGGTGACCTGGGGGGGATTGTACTAATAAGTATAACTGCATTGTACCCATTGCCTACCTGCCTACTAATGGTATTTACTAGTCTATCTACTACCCATTATACCCCTAATAGAACTATAATTATCCCTAATCTACCCATGATATCTCTAATCTACCCATGATATCTCTAATCTACCCATGATATCTCTAATCTATCCATGATATCTCTAATCTACCCATGATATCTCTAATCTACCCATGACATCCCTAATCTACCCATTATATACCTAATCTACCCATTATATACCTAATCTACTCATTATATCCCTAATCTACCCACTATATCCCCAATCTACCTATTATATCCCTAAGCTACACACTATATACCAAATCTACTCATTATATCCCTAAGCTACCCACTATATACCAAATCTACCCATTATATACCTAATCTACCCATTATATACCTAATCTACCCATTATATACCTAATCTACCCATTATATACCTAATCTTCCCATTATATCCCTAATCTACCCATTATATCCCTAATCTACCCTTTATATACCTAATCTACCCATCATATCCCTAAGCTACCCATTATATCCCTAAGCTACCCATTATATCCCTAAGCTACCCATTATATCCCTAAGCTACCCATTATATACCTAATCTACCCATTATATACCAAATCTACCCATTATATACCTAATCTACCCAGCCCACAACCAACCTGCAGAGCGGGAGTGAGCAAGGCTTGAGCCTGCCTATACAAGCACAGCTCAGTGTCCAGCCCCAGCCGGTTAGCCTTGGCCAGAGTGACCAGGTTCTGCAGCAACAGGTGCCTCTGCATGGGTTCAACGCTGTTCAAGTGATACGTGGCCAGCTCGAACACAAAGGCCAACACTCTGCTTCCACCAGTGTTGCCAGCCTTAGTGAAGGCCTCCGTGAGTACAGATTTAGGCTGCAAATTCAAATCGTGATGCATGAGCACAGTGATCCTGGCGTACGTGTCCAGCACCACGGGACTGTCGGCATGGGTTGACAGCAGGTTGTACAGCAGACTGTTGATAGCCAGCAGTGACATTGTGGCTAACTGGCGTAGGCTGGAGTAAGATGGAGCAATGGCGTCTGATTGTTTGAGCGCTTCTACCAGCTTGGAGTTGAGCGGGCTGACCACCTGCGGGTCATAGGGTCATGGTCTATGATTGTGCGATCATACACTTTTCGGAACTTTGGATGAATGATTTTGGAATCATGCGATATTAACATAGGGTCATGGAATAACGGAGATCAGTAAGGGACTTCCAAAAATGCGATTGAGAATGAGAATAGGATCATGTGACCCTGCAGAATATAATTATGGGATCATAAGAGAATGTGATCATAGTCATAGAGAATGGGATCATAGGGTCATAGAGAATGGAATCATATGGTCATAGAGAATGGAATCATAGGGTCACAGAGAATGGAATCATAGGGTCATAGAGAATGGAATCATAGGGTCATAAAGAATGCGATCATAGGGTCATAGAGAATGGGATCATAGGGTCATAGAGAAGGGGATCATAGGGTCATAGAGAATGGAATCATAGGGTCATAGAGAATGGAATCATAGGGTCATAAAGAATGGGATCATAGGGTCATAGAGAATGGGATCATAGAGTCATAGAGAATGGGATCATAGTCATAGAGAATGGGATCATAGTCATAGAGAATGGGATCATAGTCATAGAGAATGGGATCATAGTCATAGAGAATGGGATCACATACATAAATATTTAAATCATGGGATCATAGAGAATGGGATCATAGGGTCATAGAAAATGGGATCATAGAGTCATAGAGAACGGGATCAGAGTCACAGAGAACGGGATCAGAGTCATAGAGAATGGAATCATAGGGTCATAGAGAATGTGATCATAGTCATAGAGAATGGAATCATAGCGTCATAGAGAATGGGATCATAGGGTCATAGAGAATGGAATCATAGGGTCATAGGGAAGGGGATCAGAGTCATAGAGAATGGAATTATAGGGTCATAGAGAATGGGATCAAAGTCATAGAGAATGGAATCATAGTCATAGGGAATATGATCATAGTCACACGCACGTAATGGGATTAGGGGATCAATGGGAAAACATCCCAGCGCTACAAACCTGAGGCTGACCCAGAGGCGCATAAGCATTATAAACGTAGGCGAACCAGCGAAACTCTTCGGGATCCAGCGGGACTTGATAGCTGGGAGACTGCGACATCTGCTGGAACTTCTCCATCAGCTCTGACATCATTGGCTGCATCGGAGGCGGCAGGGCTCGAGGCAGCCGCTCGTTGGGCGCGCTGGACTTCTGGGTGAGGCTGAACCAAACCAGCAGGGTGGTGTCAAAGGCTGGCGCCCCGCCTGGAAACAGCGCGTCAAGGATGCGCAGGATGGGAGCAAAATCTACGAGGGGATTTTTGTTTTGAGCGCCCAAGAAGTTGAACAGCATCCAAGCGATGTGCGGCGCCGAACGGCTGAGCGAATCTCGTCGATCTTGCAGGCCTGGTTTTGGTTGAAGGGAATTGAATATTAGCGAAATGTTTGCATTGCTACTCAGTCAGTAGAGTAGTCCAAGTATGTTGCAATATCTATCTGAGCCAGGTGAGTGTCTCAGTTGACGATATGCGAGATTAGGGAAAAATAGCTGGCATACTAAGGGATCTGGGAGGCTGACCCAGCAACTGAGGATCTGGGAGGCTGGTACAGCAACTGAGGATCTGGGAGACTGGTACAGCAACTGAGGATCTGGGAGGCTGACCCAGCAACTGAGGATCTGGGAGGCTGGTACAGCAACTGAGGATCTGGGAGGCTGGCCCAGCAACTGAGGATCTGGGAGGCTGACCCAGCAACTGAGGATCTGGGAGGCTGACCCAGCAACTGAGGATCTGGGAGGCTGGCCCAGCAACTGAGGATCTGGGAGGCTGACCCAGCAACTGAGGATCTGGGAGGCTGACCCAGAAACTGAGCTCAATACCTTCCAAAACTCCAAGGCACATCTCGGGAAAGCGCACGAGATGCAGCCGACAAAGATGGATGCTGTACAGTCCCAGATGACGCCACATCATGTCTGCCCAAGCCATCTCGCTATCGGATTCGCAGGCCTCGGTCTCGTCGGCAGTCCACAGAATGGTGTCAATCAAGCATCGCTCCAGAAACAGGCACCTGGATATCTTGCTAGCCCTTGGTGCCGTGTGCAGTGACAGAAGACTCAACAACAGGTCCATGCTGCCCTGCTGCGTGAGCACAGCCCTGATGAGGCTGGTATGCGGTCTCTGCAAGCACCTGGCATAGGGCAGGGGGCCCTTCAAATCCAGGGCGCCAGTCGAGGCCAGCAGATTCACGGGCACATTGGTGACGCTGCTGGGCTGCGGATGCTGCAGAATGGCCGGCGGCATGCAGTAGTTGCCAACACCGGCTATGGGAACGATTTGACGGATCACTGCGGGGGCGGAGCAGGCGGGTGAGTCATCTGCTACTCTGATCCAGCAGGAATGATTAGCAGCACCTTACCTCTGTGCGAGAACATGTTGGCAACGTTTTTGAAGCTATTGCGAAATGTTTCCAGTTTGGTCTTTAAAATCTGAGGGAGGAAAGTTATTGAGGATCTGCTGCTGGACTGATTGTGAATTTATCGATCATTCTGTATAAAATATAGACACCCGTACGACTCTACTACGACTAGGACTACTACTACAACTTTTCTACTATTAGTCTACTACTGAAATACAGTGCCCAGTTGCCTGTGAACAGGGTCTGAGCAGACAGTAGTCTGTAAACAGGGTCTGAGCAGACAGCAGTCTGTAAACAGGGTCTGAGCAGACAGCAGTCTGTAAACAGGGTCTGAGCAGACAGCAGTCTGTAAACAGGGTCTGAGCAGACAGCAGTCTGTAAACAGGGTCTGAGCAGACAGCAGTCTGTGAACAGGGTCTGAGCAGACAGCAGTCTGTGAACAGGGTCTGAGCAGACAGCAGTCTGTGAACAGGGTCTGAGCAGACAGCAGTCAGTGAACAGACGCCGCCAACTGCGACTCGTGACTTGTCTGGCTACATTAAAACAGTCTACCAGTACGACTCTACTAAGACTACGACTACTACGTCTGTGACCAGATGCCATGAACTGCTACTTGTGGCCGGTCTGGCCTACTCAAACTAATTTAATCTCGTATGTGCATCAAATTATTTACACTTCGTTAATTAGTCAGAGTTCTCAGTGCTCTATAACAATTATTTATTTTTCTAAATAACTTATTTGTAGTATTTTTCAAGCTGGTTAGTCACATTTCTAAGCTGTAATGCCTTAACCAGTCAGAGTGCTTTAATTCCCTCTTTGTATTAGCTATATGTACGTGCATTTTTACACAACACTGCTCAGTGCACCCAGCCAAAGCTGGTACATAAATAATAATGTTATGAGGAAATAACTTCACTACCAAAATAATTGCTACTTTATATACCCTCAAAATAAACCCTGACGAAGGCCATGATTTGGCCGAAATATCGGTTATTTCAAAGTTTGACACCTGAAAACTTCAATCTTCCGTGTGCGTGGTTGCGGTTTCAGACTGTCTTATACTCGTAGATATCTCTATTTATCTATTTATCGATCTTTCGATCTATATATCCATCTATCTTTCTATCTATCTATGGATCAAATATACTTCATTAACTACTAAACGGCAGTGCCCAGTTGTCTGTGTCCAGGGACTGAGCAGACGGTGATCTGTGTCCAGACGCCGCCCACTGATACTTGTGGCTTGCCAGGATAAACAATTAAATTACTGCATATGCATCAGTATGTAATTATTTACCCTTCTTTAACCAGTTTAAGTAAGGTCGTAGTGCTCTGTAACAATTTAATTTACTTTAAAAACATTAGACACCAGTGAATGCGGCGGAAAGATCCTCCCAACGCTGCGCATTGAGGGACAGGAATTAACCTACGACCCGACACCCACGTTCCTTGGCCTTCGCCTAGACGACCAACTGACTTTCGCCAACCATATAGAGGCAGTGCGCAAAAGATGGCCACCAGGCGGCGTTGTCTGCAAAGTCTCGTTGGCAAATCCCAGGAAAATACTTCATCTTATTAAAGAGGAACCAATTTTTTGAAAGAATCCGGTGATGAAGAAGTCTTGCCTACAGAGTTTTTGGTGGTGGCTGACTCAGCCCCTAATGCTGCTGCTTCTGGGCTTCCAGGCGGCCCTGCTTCTGCTGATTCTGGGCTTTCCGGCACTCCCGCTGCTGCTGCTGCCGAGGGCGCCCCTGCTGGTGTTGCTATTACTGTAAACTCCAGGGGTCCACGTGGAGTCCGTGGCCAAAAATGGCTGATTTGGAGTCCGCCCTCAATAAGCTAGAGCGCAATCCTCGGTTTGGAACGGACCTTATGTTAAAGGCGAATTTCGTCAACAAGTTTTTAACTTACATCATCAATGACGTCTTTAACAATTATAAAAGCCGGCAAGATCCGTATCTTTATGGAAAAGAGCTAAATGACATAACCATCTCCATCGTTTCTATGTACCCAGGAATGCGAGACGGGTCGAGCGATGGACTATTTTTTGGTGGCAGAAAATTCACCGAAGATTCGCTGCTAATTCCAGCAACTCCGGCATTTCCGCGTCGTGCATGGCGGAAAATGATGAGGATAGTGACGAAGAAAACGTAGTTTCATTTGCAAGTAAGCGCCGAAAAATTGCTACCATCGTAGATGCGTCCGATGATGACGAAAACGTAGTACAAGCAAAGCGCCTGCAAGTCAACTGTGAGGATGCTGAGAGTACGACTACATCGACAAGCAAGCTTGTCAAAAGCGTCATTTTTGGAGATGTGGAATGCGTTCCTGAAAGTCACGAAGTTGACCGAATTAGGTTGAACAAAAATTTCCACACAATGGAAATCGAAGAGGTATTAAGCAATATGAAAAGTCTATTTAGTGTGCGAGTCGTGCGTTGCCAAGAGAGAACTGTTGAAGAGGAGGCTGAATTGTATAAGCCATTATCACTACCACGTGTTCAGTTGCAAGAGGCATTTCTTATGATTCAGTTGTATAACTCTAGACGCAAGGCTGACTATGTGTTTCCTCGAACACCTGAGGATATTGAACAAAATGTATGCGGTGCACTCCGGCATGTGTGGCAAGAACGAGATGCAATGAAGCGGTACTTGTACTGCTAGCCGTTTCTGAACGCTGAATGTGATAACGACGACACCATTCTAATAAACGGCCTTTGCCTGCACCTTGATCGATTAAGGATTGACCCTGCGAAACTTTTTTGATACTGAGCTGCCAATTGAAATTCTGAAGGAAGGCGAAAGTAATTGCAATCTGTTCCGTATCGTTTACCTGCAGCATGTGCCCTATCTGGAAGCCTCCCTCGAGACGTATTAGAAGTATTGTGAAAACTCCCTCGACGTGATGCTGTGTCCTGCGCACCTTCCCAGTCGCTGATTGCTATACTTCGTTAATAAAACTTTAACTTAGCATTCGACATTTTATTCGTATAATGAAAGTCTATGTTCCCCCTTAAACACCACCTAAGCTTAAGGTTTATTAATGTCTCCACTAATAAAAAACCCTTTAAACTTACCTTAATAAGTTTAACCCAATTACCGGCTACCTTAATAAACAAATGACAATTTTTCTTAATACAGAATTGATACTGCATAGCTATTTTTATACTGTTTATTCTTATATTAAGCTGAAGCTTGTAAATGGTATTGTCTGCAGCACTGGATCACTCATTTATATATAAAATCATGTATGACATTATAAAATATAAACAATATTTTTATAAAGTAATGTTTTTTTATAATGTTTGCATCTAATTTTCGTGTAGTTCCATGTAATTTTTGCATACTTTTTGACGTTGACGTAATAATTGAAATACTTTCATGCGTGTGTATGTATGTTGTATTAGTATTTCACGTTGCGAAAAAATAATAAAACACCAAGTAATGAGTGTATGTCAATATACACTGCATGTGATAATTATAATACGATAGGGAGCATTTATCTGGCAGACAGATATTAGTGTTGTAATTCATGGTTACAAATTCAAGACTTGCATATCGTATAATTTTCTTCTTGTCAGTGATTTTTTTCGTATTATAATACAAAAATGATGGGTGTTCTCGATTGTGTACATTAACTTTTTATTAAAAAGAATTTGCATCAGTTGATCTAACTTCTAAGCGTGCGAAAGCCAATAAATCTGAATTTAGCTAGTCAACCTTGCAAACGAAACTACGCTCGTACATGCGGACCCTTCTTGCATTCGACCTTTAGGGTCCGTATATAGCGACGCCGCGGACCCTAACATACGGACCCCTGCCGGACCTTTTTTCGAACCCATACATTCGGACCTTTAGGGTCCGTATATAGCGACGCCGCGGACCTTAACATACGGACCCCTGCCGGACCTTTTTTCGAACCCATACATTCGGACCTTTAGGGTCCGTATATAGCGACGCCGCGGACCCTAACATACGGACCCCTACTTGACCTTTTTTCGGATCCATACATTCGGACATTTGGGGTGTAGCGACGCCGCGGACCTAACATACCGACCCCTACTTGACCTTTTTTCGGATCCATACATTCGGACATTTGGGGTGAGCGACGCCGCGGACCTAACATACCGACCCCTACTTGACCTTTTTTCGGATCCATACATTCGGACATTTAGGGTCCGTATATAGCGACGCCGCGGACCCTAACATACGGAACCCTACTGGACCTTTTTCGGATCCATACATTCGGACATTTGGGGTGAGCGACGCCGTGGACCTAACATACCGACCCCTACTTGACCTTTTTTCGGATCCATACATTCGGACATTTGGGGTGTAGCGACGCCGCGGACCCTAACATACTGACCCCTACTGGACCTTTTTTCGGATCCATACATTCGGACATTTAGGGTCCGTATATAGCGACGCCGCGGACCCTAACATACGGACCCCTACTGGACCTTTTTTCGGATCCATACATTCGGACATTTGGGGTGTAGCGACGCCGCGGACCTAACATACCGACCCCTACTTGACCTTTTTTCGGATCCATACATTCGGACATTTAGGGTCCGTATATAGCGACGCCGCGGACCCTAACATACGGACCCCTACTGGACCTTTTTCGGATCCATACATTCGGACATTTGGGGTGAGCGACGCCGCGGACCTAACATACCGACCCCTACTTGACCTTTTTTCGGATCCATACATTCGGATATTTGGGGTGAGCGACGCCGCGGACCTAACATACCGACCCCTACTTGACCTTTTTTCGGATCCATACATTCGGACATTTGGGGTGAGCGACGCCGCGGACCTAACATACCGACCCCTACTGGACCTTTTTTCGGATCCATACATTCGGATATTTAGGGTCCGTATATAGCGACGCCGCGGACCCTAACATACGGACCCCTACTGGACCTTTTTCGGATCCATACATTCGGACATTTGGGGTGAGCGACGCCGCGGACCTAACATACCGACCCCTACTTGACCTTTTTTCGGATCCATACATTCGGACATTTGGGGTGAGCGACGCCGCGGACCTAACATACCGACCCCTACTTGACCTTTTTTCGGATCCATACATTCGGAAATTTGGGGTGTAGCGACGCCGCGGACCTAACATACCGACCCCTACTTGACCTTTCTTCGGATCCATACATTCGGACATTTGGGGTGTAGCGACGCCGCGGACCCTAACATACCGACCCCTACTTGACCTTTTTTCGGACCCATACATTCGGACATTTAGGGTCCGTATATAGCGACGCCGCGGACCCTAACATACGGACCCCTACTGGACCTTTTTCGGATCCATACATTCAGACATTTAGGGTGTAGCGACGCCGCGGACCCTAACATACCGACCAATACTTGACCTTTTTGGATCCCTGGGGTTTACAGTGTACAATTGAGCCGGTGGAGCCAATTCCTGATTGAATCAAGGAGTCTGATCAGACTATCGTGGCGGCAAATATTCTACCCGGCGTGTCGTTTTCCTACCGCCTGTCAGCGGTGCCGGGTATGCAGTGACTTAGAAGAACATATATATTTTATTTCCCACTAACAATATAAATTCGTTGCATTTTGTTATTAATAATTATACTAAGAACCCTGACGAAGGCCAATCCACAGCCGAAGTATCGGTTCACTAAATTGATTTATATTAGTTATGACCTCTGCGTCTCTCTTTGATATTTCTTGGCTAACTTAGTTAGAGCTGCTAATGTGTGAGTGGTCTTTTTCAAACGTCTATTTATCTATCAATGAATCAAATATACTTCATCAACTACTGAACGGCACTGCCCAGTTGTCTGTGTCCAGGGACTGAGCAGAAAGTGGTCTACTCGTATGTCCAGACGCCGCCAACTGATAGCCTGATAGTTTGATAGCCTAAGTGAGGTCTCAGTGCTCTATAACAATTTAATTTACTTTTTTTAAAACGTATTCATTATACCTTTCAAGCTGTTTAGTCACACTTTAATAATCGTTCAATGTGACTTTATATAGCTCCTAATGCCTATAATTTTTTGTGTGAGGCATTAGCCGCAAAGCTCTAACCAATCAGTGTGCTTTAATACACTTTTTACACAACACTGTTTAGTGCACCCAGACAAAGCTGGTGTATAAATAACCTGGTTATGATGCAATAACTTCACTGTCAAAATTTTATTTTCTTTTAACCTGACGAAGGCCACGATTTTGCCGAAATATTGGTAGTTTTGAAGAAAAGTACGACTTCTGATTTCTGCTTTATTCATATTTATCGATAGAATAGATATCGATAGCTGGTGAAACCCGCAAATCGCAGCATCAGCAGCAGTCAAACCGTCGGAGACCTGATACCCAGTACCATCTTCGGAGGGATGGGCGCCGGTCAAGGTCGCAAGACAGAGGCTCTGAGAATGTCACCATCATTGTACTCGTACTCGTAAACGTCGAAGTGCGAAAGGTGCGATGACAGTAGACAATGCCCGGCTGGTTCGGTTGGTCAAGAAACTCTTCCCGATCTGTTCATCACTATGAAAACTGTCAGACCATCCCAAAATAACTGCAAAGCAAAACAGAACAACTCAAGACTTTTATTCGACCGGCCATGCCAACCAAGAGGACTGAGGAGAACGTCCGATTGAACGCAGACACCTGAGATGTGAGCACCCAGGACGCAATGCAAAGTCATTGTGAAGAATGAATCTTTTGAACGACTTCCACAATTAAGGGAAGCGTTCAAGGGAGTCGACAGCGAAAGACGGTTCAACTGTGACTCGACGGTGTTACGGTAAGTTACGAATTGTGTTTGAAAAAAATGGAACTTGGAAATCCTCTATAAAAGACATTCTGTGCCCATCCAAACCCCGTGCACTGACTGCACGTGGTCAAGCCGGGTTAGTTCATCAGTTTATCTCTCATCGCTGCGCTCCCATCACTTCTAACAATTTATTGATTTTAATGTCCCCAGCAAACTCTTTTTGAGTGCTCATATTTTATAAACCATTGCTTTACTGTTTCTCGCAAAACAAATTTTCGGACCCTGACGAAAGCTACGATTTGGCCGAAAATTTGGTCTAGTTTATAAACAAATCAAATTGTACCTTCTCTCACTGTGTGTGCGGTTTTTTAATTGATTTCGTCTTTCTATCTATCTATCTATCTATAAATCAGCCCAGCAGCCTCACCGGATGCAGATTGGTCTGCTCAGCCGGGGGCAGTTTAGTCACTTCGTGCAGAGCAAAATAGGCGGGCATCAGGCAAAGCGAGCGATCCATCAGGGTGGTGATGAGCTGCGGGTTCAGTGGGTGTCACAGACAGTTATAAAGCAATAAATAATTTCGAGTTGTAGCTCGTAAGTAAGATAAATATTTGATTTAAAAGAAATCGACAGTAAGCAACTTTATTACACACGGGTAAACTTCTAAATCTTACTAAAGCTTCAATAAATTCCATAGAAATTCTCTACTTATTTCTTGTATTTATTAGCCTCAATTGTCGGAAAAAAAAACAACTTGTACAGTTGAAAGCGTCATTTGTAGGATTCCAAAGGCGCCATTTGTTGAATTTTAAAAGCGCCATTTGTGAGAATTAAAAAACGAAATTTTTAGGATTTAAAAAGCGCCATTTGTAGGCTTTAAAAAGTGCCATTTGTTGAATTTAAAAGGCGCCATTTGTGAGATTTAAAAGCGTTGTTAAACAAACAAAACAATATTGCAACAAACCTTGAACGCAGGAACAAAGACTTTGTCTTCACCTTCGCTGAAAGTCTTGTACAAGCCCAACACTTTTCCAAACAGATCCCTGCAGCCTTTGTAGTCCATCTGTCTGACCAGACGATCCATCACTGTCACGGCCTCTTTAAAGAAGGCCGGATTTCGCATGATATCGTCGTGAGAGACCAACAACTCGTCACAGATGTGCCTGAGTAGGGGGTGATTTTCGTTCGGGGCGACACTTTGAAACTGAGTTTTATAAACTGGGCAAAACGAACCGAATAACTCAGCCTTAATGAATCCATGAACAGCTAACTCATTCATGATGTGAAAGTGTGAGAGAGCATCTTAATAATAGATGTTGTACACCATTTATTGTAACCAAGCAAACATTACTGAAAGGCACTAACTTGGCAGACAGTAATCCGCTGTTAATAAGCGGATAAAATACTTCCAGACAGCTGACTAACACGCGATCAAGGAACTCCTCCATGACGTGGCTGATGTACAGTTTCACTGCTCGTTTGCGGTCCTCCTGAAAGTTGAGAATGTACTTTTTTGAAGACGAAAAATCTTTTTTCAGGACCTTCAACGGTTTGCTAAACTTTGTCCCTGAACCTTTAGTGGACTGCTCAGCCTTGTCCCTGAACCTTTAGTGGACTGCTAACCCTTGTTGCTGAACCTTTAGTGGACTGCTAACCCTTGTTGCTGAACCTTTAGTGGACTGCTAATTCTTGTCCCTGAACCTTCAGTAGCCTATTCAGTCTTGCCCCTGAACCTTCAGTAGCCTACTCAGTCTTGTCCCTGAACCTTCAGCAGCCTACTCAGTCTTGTCCCTGAACCTTCAGTAGCCTATTCAGTCTTGCCCCTGAACCTTCAGTAGCCTACTCAGTCTTGTCCCTGAACCTTCAGCAGCCTACTCAGTCTTGTCCCTGAACCTTCAGTAGCCTACTCAGTCTTGCCCCTGAACCTTCAGTAGCCTATTCAGTCTTGCCCCTGAACCTTCAGTAGCCTACTCAGTCTTGTCCTTGAACCTTTAGTAGCCTACTCAGTCTTGTCCTTGAACCTTCAGTGGCCTATACAGTATTGTTCCTGAACCTTCAGCGGTCTGTTAACTCTTGTCCCTGAGCTTCCAGTGGTTGCTAACTCTTGTCCCTGAACCTTCAGTGTCTGTTAACTCTTGTCCCTGAGCTTCCAGTGGTTGCTAACTCTTGTCCCTGAACCTTCAGTGTCTGTTAACTCTTGTCCCTGAGCTTCCAGTGGTTGCTAACTCTCGTCCCTGAACCTTGTCACTGAACCTCCCGTGAACTGCTAACCATTTTCCTTGATCCTCCTCAATAAAAACTCACCAGATTAAAAGGCCGAAAGGTGTCGATCACATAGCTAGGCAAAAAGCTGTCAGCATCCCCAGCAAGATAGCTGTTCTCGCTGGCAGAATTTGGCGAAGACTGACTGCCACTTAGTCGCTGGTATGAGCCCAGCCGATACAGAGCAATGTCAGACACATGGTTCTCCTGTCAACGATATTTTTTAGATAAATTTTGACATAAAAATAACATAAATCTAGCTAAGAAAAAAAGGTTTAAAATTCAATTAGTATACATATGGCTTTAATTTCTAATATGGATATAATTGCTGACATCAGTAGTATATAGTAGAAGAAACTTCCTAGACAATTTTAAAAGAGTACATTTTTTCATGCATTCACACTTTTAAATGAAATGTGTTTTTAACACAATACGGTTAAGTTTACTTTAGGCACAACTATAGCTTTTTGAATTACTTGCTTTTTGGGAGTATACTTCAAGCAGTGGGTACCCAAATTACCATATTTTAATATTGAAAAACAACAAGTATCAATAGTTGTAGCTTATAGTACTTTTAGTACTTACATAAAGTTAGTTTATTCCATTTAGTTAATAAAGTTACTCTGAATCAGTCAGTCTCCATTGATTTAACTTTATGTAAGCTAGGCATCTTAGTACAAAGTAGAAGTAGTAGTTGCACCCAAAAGAGCATTAATTTTAAAGGATACTATTAAAAGCAATATGCAATTGCAATACTTGGACTTCTTGAACTTTAGGTAGATAAAATAGTTGCAGTTTTGATAGGATCATAATTTTGTCTCTATAGAGGTTTTTGATAGTACTGATTTCAAATTTGAGCTTCATTTTTTCATAGCTTAAAGCCAACCACCGGGACATGGGGAATGGGGGGTTTTAGGGTGGGAAGAATCTTCATGGGGATTGATTTTACCTACTTAAACTTTAATAGAGGCATGGGGGTCTATTGAAGATTAGATAGGTAAATTCTGAACCCAAGGGGGGGGGTCTGATCAGAGGGGGGGGTGGGGTGGGCCGATAACTACCAACTACTGGGATAGGGAATGGGGGGGTTTAGGGTAAGGAGAATCTTCATGGGGATTGATTTTACCTACTTAAACTTTAATAGAGGCATGGGGGTCTATTGAAGATTAGATAGGTAAATTCTGAACCCAAGGGGGGGGTCTGATCAGAGGGGGGGGGGTGGGGTGGGCCGATAACTACCAACTACTGGGATAGGGAATGGGGGGTTTAGGGTAAGGAGAATCTTCATGGGGATTGATTTTACCTACCTAAACTTCAATAGAGGCATGGGGTCTATTGAAGATTAGATAGGTAAATTCTGAACCCAAGGGGGGGGTCTGATCAGAGGGGGGGGGTGGGGTGGGCCGATAACTACCAACTACTGGGATAGGGAATGGGGGGGTTTAGGGTAAGGAGAATCTTCATGGGGATTGATTTTACCTACCTAAACTTCAATAGAGGCATGGGGGTCTATTGTAGATTAGGTAGATAAATTTGGAGACTGAGGGGTCCAGGGTGGAAATGTAATGAAGCTTAAGTAAAACATTCAGCAAGTTATCAAATACCTCCATTAAGAAAAAATTATAATCTTATCAAACTAATTGATATAAGCAGCTATAGTTACCATTGAGAATAGAGAAAAAAATGCAGATTAGTAGAAATTAAGTATAGGCAAACAAGTAAAGAATGTACAGTTAGTCACAACCATGAGAGAACAACAGCAAATCAAAAGCAGGAGGTGAAGGTGGTGGTGAACCAGGAGTCAGCATTTTTTAAAAACACAAATTTGATGTGGCACTCTCCATGCACTATAACAAACTGAGTGAAGAAAAATTAGAATAGACACTCCTTTTATTAGAGTTAAAAATCTAACCTCCTAAATGTTTTTTAGAGTGAACTAGCAATCTAGTGTGGCTGTGGCCCCCCTTTGGGGCACCCAATAAGCAAGGAGCAAAAATAGTTCATGGAAAGAAAAATGAAAAGAGCACATTTTCTTAAACACCAATTCCATCTTCAGTTTAAAAAATCACCTTATTCATGGAAAATTTTCACAGACAATGATGTTTGCTATGAATCTCTTTTTCCAAAATCAACAAACAGACAACAAAATATAGCTTTCACAAAGATAAAAGACATTCCCCTAAATAGAAAATATTCCTAAGAAAGCAAGCATCCTTCTATATAGCAAGCACCCCCTCCAAAAGTAAGCAATGGCAGATAGCAAGCATCCACCTAGATAGCAAGCATCCACCAGATATTGTTGAAGTATCCACCCAGATAGCAAGCATCCCCCAGAAATTGCTTGCATCAAATTATCACTAATTATATAGGGGATTACCAAATTGAGCTCCTGTTAACTCTGTAGGTAATTTTTTGCAGTTTTTTTTGCTTTATTATCATTTTAGATAGCCTCTAAGACTCGAGTAAAAGTTTTAGAAAAACCAGAAAATTGGACATATTTTATATTCCTAAAGTTCAAGAAGTCCTAATACTTGTTATTGGCTTAAGAAAGGTATGCTAAACATTGATACAGTACACTATAAATAGCACCAAAAAATGTCATCTTAAAATAGAATGCAATACCAAAATTAATTGCAAAATCTATATATAAGAGCAATTTTTTTTAATTTTGTCTTTGTATAATATAAAATAAATAAAATATCATATTTCCAAAACTTGATACTCCTTGGTCAAATTTGAATGATAGTTGAATTAGCTACATATAGAATTATAAGGTATAGTACCAAGACCACCACATACCAAGACTGCCACACTTAGGGAGCTAGGAGAAATTTGGCTCAATGTGTTAATTAGATGGTGCTAGAGAGATGAGTGGATAGGAGAGCTAGCAGGACAAGGCTGTGAGAAAAGAACCTATGACTTATGAGAAGAATAGCAATGCTAGAAGATTGGTAGCTCCCCCTCAATACCAGTAATAGCTACGGCGATCTTGGTTCATGATTGTCTTAGTCATGCACCAATTATAAAGCTGAAAATAAGCTTTGCAAAATAGAATGCAAGTTTGTCAAAATTCAATGGAAAAGGTATTAACATACAATATAATCAAATATATATTTGGCATATATTGATTATTCTATAGAATGCAAATAATAAATAGCTAAAATAGCCATTCTGCTTTTTATATATAGTGACCATAAAAAGCTTTACTTTATTCCTTTTACAAGACTTTAACTTTACAAAAATTTTATAGGCTTCTTCAAGTTTATGTTGATAAAATGCTTCCAATTTTTGATTTTTCTAAAATTTTGACCAGACACTTGGGAGTGCTCAAAATGATAAAAAAAGCAATATAATCACCAAAAAACTACATTCTATAATGGTGCAACCCATACATGTGCAACAGTCGGCCGAGTCGACCGATTTGGCGGCCAACCAAAGAAGTTGCAAAAATGCCCACCCGAAAAAAACCAAAGTAGTAGTACTAAGTAGCTGACGAGGCATTTTGGCTTAATAATACAGTTATAGTTACTCCTGCCGTTTACCCAAAGTTGTGGTTATTTTACTTTAGGGTTTTTTACATGTAAGTTGCATTTTTGGCCAAAAACTACGTCGCATTTTTGTTAAAACTAAGTTGCACGGCCGACCGAATTTTGGAGGTTGCACATGTATGGTGCAACCTCAGTTTATTAATTGACTATGGTGTCAATGAGAATTCAATAAAAATTGCTTCAATGAAATTTTATTTAAAAAGGAACCATTTTTGAAACAAAAAATAAGTTAACTTGTTTTGTTAATATAAAATTAAACAATCACAAGTAATATTAATCATTTTCCAATTATAATGTATAGTGAATACAAATTACTTTATCTAATTTGATATTCAGTTTTGTTATAATGTCAAATAATTGCCTTGTCATGGTTTCCTCTTTTTTAAATTTTATGGTTTTTTACGGTTCCTTTATCCTAAAAAACCCCCAAAACATTCCTAATGGCATATGCCTTAGTATTTGGTCATTGATCTTCTAGTAGGGTACCCCTCCACTGAGTCTAGAATTTATCAACACTATCTTGAATAGGTCTCCATGCCTCTATTCAAGTTTATGTTGATAAAATCAATCCCTATGAAGAATCTCCCCACTCTAAAAGGTACCCAGTCAATCCGGCGACAAGATGATCTGGCAACAGACAATCTGGCAATAGTCAATCTGGCAATAGACGATCTAGCAACAGATATTAAATCAATGTATATCAGCATATATATGGAACAGTTAAGCTATTATTTTTTGCTTTTTAATCTAGTCTTCTAGTATTCTAAAAATGGTAAAATTGTTTGCTTGAATGCTTGTATGCAATCAATTATCTCCAAAAAGGCTCAACCGATTTTCTCCGTTTCTTCGCCAAAAGATGTCAAATGTGCCCGGGACAGTACATGTATTTTTATTAAGCTCTAGCTCATTGCTAAAGGGATTAAATATTAGAAAAACTGTTTTAAATGGGCTTTTTAATGCAAATTTTATCAGCCTGCGCGCAGCGAGAGAATTCACAGCCAATTTTAATGATTGCATCGACACCAACTGATAAGAAAACAAACTGCACCCCACTGCCCAGATAATTACTCTATTTAACTTGCGTAACCAATTAAGGGGGGGGTATAATAAAAATTCTGGATGCTAGCAGACAGCCTACCCTAGCTAGTCCATATACTAAAAATGAGTTGTTTGTATGTTTGCTTGTGCGCAATTGATTATCTCCCGAATGGCTCAACTGATTTTGTTTAAACTTGCACCATTCAATCAGAAATTTTTCTATGACGGTACATGCATTGTGGCTAAGATATTGCTAGATGCTAAAGGATTAAATATTCAAAAACTAGCTTTTTTGCAAAGTATTACCTATTAATACTAAAATAATTAAATAAAAATCACATAAAATATAATTCTTGTAGTTATATTTTGATAGCTGTATATGTACATGGCTGTTGATTTTCAAAATGTTATTTGCAAATATAATCAATCATTTAATCTGCTTGGAAAGCAAGTTTGTATGGCTATGATCAATAATGTTGTATATATTAATATTGTATTTGCTTGACAATATTCAAGAGTCAATCAAACCAAAAAATACTATTTTGCATTGCAACTTATACATGTTTTTTAACATGTATATGTAACCCGCATTTAATGTAACAAATGCTACATGGATAATAATTATAATTATATAATTATAATATATAATAATAATATTATAATAATAAAATGCTAAGAATAATAGCTCAACTAATCTATATAGCTCGTATATGCTAATATACATTGATTTAATATCTGCTGCCAGATTGTCTATTGCTGGGATTGTCGTTGCCAGATTGTCTTGTTGCTAGACTGTCTAGTCTAGAAGCCCTCTAAAACCCCTTATTCCCTATGTTCCAAATGGTTGGTTTTAAGTGCCTAGTATAGTTGGGTTCAAGCTACCAATAAATGAAGCTCAATTTGAAATCAAGCACTATCAAAAACCC
>NIVC01001004.1:0-27500 GCA_002269645.1 Macrostomum lignano
ACTTCCCAGCTATCTTGGATAAGTTATTAAGAGGCTAGCATGAGCAAATTAAGCAACTGGTGAACATCCTAAAAGGGTCATTTTGGTTTACATGGCCTACCTGCACACAGATTGGCCTACATCATGCTGGTATACACATGCAGGAAGGAATTTTTGTACAAAATCCTAGATGCATTCTGTGCGCACAGACAAAAACTTGTGAAGCTTCTTGCAAACTTGCAAAAGGCTTACGTGTGCAGGTTTTTTACACTATTAAAACTTGCAACTACAAAAAAATGTGCATGTATGTAATTAAACATTGAAGTATTCAAAGATTGTTAAAAATATTTTAATGTTTTAAACTCTGTGGGCTTTTTACTAATTTTAAGATGCCTTTTTAAATCTTATACTTTCTTTGTTATATGTCATGCAACTTTAAATTAAAATTAACACCTTGTACATTCTCTTTTCAAATCAGCCAAATTACACAAAATGGCATCAAAAGTCAAAACAGTTTAAATGTATAAAGTTTAAAAACTTTTGTGTTTTAAAAGTAATAAACAGTTTTTAAGATTATTGTAAATATATCACTAGGTCAAAATAACTGTCTTTTTCATTCATTCATATTAAAAAGATAAATCAGAAATGTTTAGCATTACTATTAGAGCACCTATTACTAGTAGTTAAATTATTTTTTTTAAACTTTTATATAAAAATATTCAATTAATTTGTCAATTTTATTACAAGAAGAAAGAGTACATTTAATTTTTGTGCTATTTCTTAATTATTGATCAAATCAACTAGTGGCTCTAATTTTATAAAAAAATTTATTAGTCTTAATGCTATGACTATAACTATCTATGAACTATTCAAAAATGTCTTTGTGGTGGTTATGGAAATTTTACTTATTACTTATTAATTTCTTTAATCTCTAATAAATATTTAAAGCAATGAATGATATTATTGATATTATAACTTTATAAGGATGTATACAGATAAGGATAAGGATATTTCTCTGATTTCAAAATGCCTATGCCTGTTGCCTTAGTTTTTGCAGCATCTAGCTTTATTACTTTGGCAATATTATCATATATAATGTCTGATAGTATTAACTAGTGGTGTAGATAAAGAAAATAAAGCTATGGAACAAGGTGTGGCTAGCAATCTAGTTGGTAAAGCTGTTAATATTAGCTTTCAAAACTGTTGGTATTATAGCTGTCACCACTCAGGCTCAGCCACAACCTTGTTCTTTGAGAATAGACGCTGCCACTATTAGTATAATTAATTCTGAAACTCTAGGCTCTGACACAGTTGTTGCTGATAGTAGCCTTATTTCTGCAACAGCTAGTCAGAACCAGCAGAATCCATTAGCTACAACTACTTCAAAGACATTGGCTTCACTAGGTGCATGCTCTTCAAAACCAAAGGTTGCACTAAGCAATGTCAAGGCTGATGCTCTAATTTGCAAGGAATGTTATCTTCAGAACAAGGTAAGTTTTAGTTTCAAATTGATTTGAAACATTTTTTGACATTTGATATTTTGCTATGATGTATCTAGATGAAATATACAATTATGCATGAATAAACTAAGGATGTGTAGTATATTTTCAGAAACTTTGTGTTGTTAGCCAAGAGTTGGGATACTGGCAGACACACAAAAAGTCATTATCATACATCAGCAACATCAACATTTTTCTTGAATTCATCATAGGCAGCAAAAAAAATGGTAGGTATTTTCTATAATTTTTATACACTATACTGGTACTTGTTTGGTTTTAAGAAAATTAAAATATTTGCATGAACTTAACTTACAGATCATATATCTAAGACTGGTTCTACCATTCAAGATAAGATCCGTGTATCTGCCTCAGGTGATACTGGTCCACAAAAAAAGCAATGGAGAAGGGTAAATACACAAGTATTTTAAATTTTCTTTATGATGACTATAATTCATGTGCATGCTAGCATCTTTTTTTAATGCTTTTATACATATCAAAATTTTCTTTACTGCAATATAGTTGTTTTGGATCATCAAGAGTTAGGCAGTGGTAGCTTCAGCAAGCTTTCCCATCCTTCACACTCTGAAATAAAGAGATCAGAGTCAGCTGCAAATGATTCCAATATAATATTGTTGGTGGATGATGTTCCAATTCAGTTGTTGTAAATTGCCCTATGGCTGAGGCTGACAATTTAGAGTGGTCCAAGTCCAATAAAGAAGATATTCGTCTGCTCCTAGCAAAGCTACCAAAACTGGTTGCTGATGAAGTTGAAAAGTGGTTGCCCTATTCCAGCCTAAATCATGATCAGCAGACTCAGCTATTGAACCAGGGTAACAGCCAGTACAAGTGATACTGTCTCTAATCTAGATAAGTGGCTGAAACTGGTTAATATTTCTAACATTTGCAAGGAAGTCACTGAATTGGAATTATTTGTGGCTGAACAAACTGGCAAGTCAGTTGTTTATTGCATAGTATGCTGGGACAGTCTAGACCCAAAAAATTCAAAAGGATAAATGCTTTCTAATGCTACTCACATTTTGCTAAGTATGTTTATTTACTTTTTGGAATTATAGTCAACAAAAACACTACCCAACATTTTTTTTAAATGGATTCTCTTTACTAAATTCTAGAATTGGCCCTTTGTCTCCTGTGATAGGTCTATGGTTCAATAAGGCATGCACTGAACAGCTTCTCAGGGGTACTAGTTCTCAAGACAGCTCATTCTGGCGCAAAAAAAAGAGCTACCTGCGTCCTGTACTGCCATCTTCTGGGTTCTATGGCCTCTGCTGAAGGCAAAAAACATGCCTTGGCTCTGCAGAGTGCTAAGATTGAAAAAGAAGTTAAAGTACACTCTCATTAAATTGCAATGCACTTTGTTTGGGCTATGATCATGACCTTAAGGGGAAAAGCAGCAGCTTGTCATTATGAAGACCAACTCACTGTATTTCGTTTGAATGGCTCTGACATAGGAAATAGAGGACATGGAAGGCAACTTAGGCAAGTCTTTAATTTTTATTATTGTACTTTTCTTTCAATTCTTTGATTTCCTTAATAGAAAAAATGTCAAAAATCATTTCAGAAAACAGATGATACTTCTGATGAAGTCTGCTAACCAGTGGCTTAACAAAGAATTCAACAAATTTCTTCTGACTCATTTGCTATCAACGAGCCTGCCTCCATACTTTATAGGTATAATTGACAAAGCCACACAAACTTGTGAGACTAATCAGGCTATACTGCTTGTCGCTATGGTAAATGGAGAGTGATGTGCCCTTCTAGTTGGTGCTCCAGTTGTGTATTGCCTACAAGCCAAAAGGGTCAATATGGATGATTCCACTTCTGATGGAGATGGGGATTTGATAGAATCTGAGAATAAGAATGGTGCTGGATGTGAGGAAAATTCTGAGACTGATGAAGAAGAGTTTAATAGCATGGATGTAAACATTACAGGTGGAAGCCCTTCTGAGTTGGCTAATTTAATATATAAGACCATCAAAGAGTTTAACTTATCCAATGAGAATCTACACCACAATTGTGGAACATCTGCTGATGGTCAATATCAACCTATTCAATTTGCTAACAAGATGAGCTTATTAGCTGGGCACTCTAATATAAAAGAAAACAGCATTTTTCAGCCCATAGTCCAGGATTTTTTACATTTCTTAAGCCTAGCCATGACTGACATTCATGATGGAAATTTTGGTGATGCAGCAAAGAATTTTTTAAGCTCTTTGTTTCCCAGGTGAATGAGTTTAATACTTTATTGTTGCAAGGGAAATGAGGTTCTGCTTTCGCACAACCTCCAGTTTTATCACTAGAAGGCTGCAACATGGGGTAAATGCCTAATTTGTTGCATGGAAACCAGACAGAAGTCCTTGTTGCAAAAACACCTGGCTGACATACAACAACTTGGGTTTAAGGGCACTTGTCTGTATGAAGGCTGGCATAATATTTCTAGCTCTACTAAACAGCAAGGAGCAAGCACACGTGGCAGACCTAAAAATCTGCAGATATACATTTGGGAAGAAAGAACTATAGAAAGAGCTATAGAAGAATCCAAACTGTTTGCCACAGCTTTGCTAGAGAGCATTACTTCTTGACTTCAACTTGGAACTTCTCAATGCTCAAAGATTGTAGCAAAATTTCTGGACTTTGAAAAACTTCTTTAGAATCTATCTGGCAGATGTATGTGTGAAAATACTAGAGTTGCAAAAAATATTTGAACCTGCTTTGATTTTGAGACATTTATGGCCATTGGTGAACAGGAATTCGTGCAACTCTTTAACTATGTTGTATTAGGCCCCCATATAACATAGGTCCCTATTTATTGTTGTATATTCCTTAGGGGAATGCCTAATATTATAGGGGCCTAAGCCTTTATTGTTTAAAATGGTACTTTATTATAATATTATATATCTCTTTTTGGTTAAGAAATAACGTGTCAAAACATAAAATCATAAAAAGGTCAAATTTTGAGCCTAAGCCTAATCAGTTCAGTTTTAGTACATACCAACAGTGCTGCCACTCTATATTGTAAAAAAATTAACGCACAAGGAAAAAAATGCATTCTAAAATTATGATTGTTTTTACCTCCTATCACTAGGCCTAAAAGATATTTGAACGTAGAAATTTTTAACGCTAAATTCGAATTTTATATTTAATTTTTTTCCTTGATTCCAGATAGGCAACACAACAAACAAAACACACAACACAGTGCAGCAGAATAATGAATGGTAAAAAATAGCTGTAATGAATTGACTGTAATAAAAAATTGATTGCTAAAAAGTTGCTTGTACTTAAAGAACAATGTGAAAGTTTATCCGTCATAGACAGTCAGATCAATTTATTGTACTACATTGTCATGGTCACAGGGCTTCTTGTTGGTAGAAGCTTTTCCATTGGTGTCGGCAATGGATTCTTGGTCCACATTGGCTTGACTAGAGGACTTGCGCTTCGTAGCTCCACCTCCATCAAAAGCACGTTGGTCTAGCATTTGGTGGTTCTTTTCCACTGCCATTTTGGCTTTCTGGGCAGCCTCCCGCTCACGCTGCGCTTGCTTTAGGTGCTCAGCGACCTTCTGCAGCGCCAACTCTGCTTCGGTGACCTTTTGATTGGCTTCCTGCTTGAGGTCATGAGCAGCCTTCTCTCGCTGGCGAATCTTTGTTGCTTGCTCTAGGTGCTGCATTTCGTGCTTTGCTGCCTCAGCATCCTTGGCCGCTTGCGCTGCAGCAGCCACCTGAGCCTTTTCTGTTGCCTTACGCTTTTTCTTTTCTGCCTGGTGGGCAAAATACTTGGCTCGTGCTTCGATCCCGAGATCAATCAGGTTCCGACTGATGTTCGCATCAATGCACAGTTGCTGAGTTGAGCAAAGGAAGCTACGAACTGGAAGATGAGCTAGACAAGTAGTGTCAGCCATTGCGTTTTGCTTTGAATTATCATCGATGTCACTTGACTTCCCTATAGCATGTTCTAGATCGGCATTGGCATGGAAGAAGGTCATGACAGCTTGTACTAACTTAGTCATCAAGGGGAACACTAGCTTGTCGAAGATGTTCTTCTTATTGGCGACTTGATGCCAGAAAAGTGCTGGTGCTAGGTAGCTTTTGACAAGATGCCCTTGAAGACGCAGAGCACTGCTGAACTTCTTGACGAAGAGAGTCAAGTTCGTTCTGGCATATTACTGTTGGCAGCTGCTTGGCCAGCGCAACAGCAAGGTCGGGACTCTCTTCATCAAGCAGTTTGCCTGGATTGAGAACTTGCAGGCGCCGTAGAATGAACTTCCTAAATGGAAGTTCAGTTGCTAGGTAGGCAGCAAGGGCTTGATAGAATGCACGAACCTTAAGAAAGAATAGTGCGTTTTGAGATTCTCGTCTTCCTGGGTCGCAGAGTAGAATTCGAGTCTCCTCGCCAACTCCCAGCTGGCTGTCATCGACTTGGCCGTTTCTTCACTGGGCTTGTTTATTTATAATAATGAAAAAGGATGGGTACGGTGTATATAATAAGAAAAAACGCAGATATTACGCCTGGTGAAAAAATTATCGCATAACGCAGAGCCAGAGCTAAAAAACGCAGCTGCGCTAAAAACGCAGGTAGTGGCAGCACTGCACATACCAATAGGGGCCTGCTAACTAAAGTTGTCTAAACTTTAATTCAAAATTAGTAGCAGGCCCTAGCACTTCGCTAGGTCAAGATATTAGTTTGCAATCAATCAGAAAAAAATTAATAATTCGTCTAGATTCGAACACGAGGGCTGCGCACACGCCTAAGGCGAATTTTACCTATCCATCCAGGCCCGACTCGGATTATGAACTTAGAATTTAGAAACAGACCTTGAATTGAATTTTGCTTTATAAGAAGTAACGTTTTTAAACAAAATTTACTAGCTTTAAAACAACTTAACGAGCTGCGCTACTTATGTTTTCAAAATAATTAGCTTTGGCTGCCTTTGCTTTTATTCCTTGATACGGCTGAACCTTAAAGCATTTCCTTGCTTCCCACATGTTTAAAATATAGATTTCTATAGATTGTCGACAGTATAGTTTGGAATATAAAGTTTAGTCTAGCAATCTAGTGCCCCCTGCCCCTTTCGGGGCGCCCAATAAGCAAGGAGCAAAAGTATTCATGTAAATCTTTTAAAAAGCACATTTTCTTGAGAACAGAATTTTTCTGTTTTATAGTCTATAAAACTCTATAATATAAAGTCTATAATATTATAGTCTATAGATCACCTTATTCGAGTAAATTTGTCATGGACTAAGATGTTTGCTATGAATCTCTTTTTTCTAAAAGTAACAAAAGTGCACCACAAAATAAAGCCTTCACAAAGATAATAGGCATTCCCCTAAGTCAAAAGCATTTAAAGTAGCTGAAGTAACAAAATATTTTTATTTTATTAAAAAATTTTTTATTATTTTACAAAATCATTTGCTGTGGAGCCTGTCTTTAATAATAATATTTTTAAATATCTTTTATAATATGTAAAGTAGCTGAAGTAATAAAATCTTTAATTCTTACCATGCTCTCTAGAAGCTTACTTTCTAGAAGATAGTCTAGTCTTATTTGGTGGTGGCTAGGCCTAATTCTAGGCAGCTTTCCTATAACTTTATTAGGCCTACTCTTGACTTAATTTAAGCCTCCACCATCCTAACCACAATGTGTAATGTATATATGGTGTCAAAAAGTTTTTTGAGTCCTTAACCTAGTGAGTTAAAAGCTTTCCTTGTATTAAAAATAAAAACTTTTATCTTAAATTAGCCCCTTTATCGTAGGGGGCCATAGCCCAGCAGTCTAGTGCAGGCTCTGGTATGCGTTGCATGCTTGTGCTTATTGAAAAATGGAAGTACCTCATTTCTCTTCCCTTTTCCTACCTTCACTCTCTTTCCCGATTGATTTATCATTCACTTATTCACTTATATACAGTACTAAACTGCACTGTACCCTGTACCCTGTAGGCTATACTGTACTGTATGTCTGGCAAACTAACTTGTATATATACACTCATGCACTCATATATATATGAATATATGATTCGCATACAGTTCCTCTCGATTGCGACTTAGTTCCTCCCGATTGCGACTTAGTTCCTCTCGATTGCGACTTAGTTCCTCCCGATTGCGACTTAGTTCCTCCCAATTGTGACTTAGTTTTCACTTTGTATATGACTTTTCTTGCCTTTTTCTCTTTTCTTTTATTTCTCTTTCTTTCTCCTCTTCCCCTCTCTCTCTCTTTCTTCTCCCTCCTTTCTTTTCCTTTTCTCTTCTCCTTTTTTTCTTCTCCCAATTTTTCGTTTTTGTGTTTTCAATTTTGCGACTTACCTTGGCCAGAAGCCATTTCACCTGTCTAGTTCGGACAGGTCGGACAGGTGTTGGGCATGTATGCCTGTGTGAGTGTGTGCCTGCATACTTATCCGCGTGCTTGTATGCCTGCTCAGGGGAGTCGGTGGAATGGGCAGTAATGCCTCTCGCCAGTTGTGTGCCTATGTCACTTAAAGTGTGCCAAGGTACACATAACCCCCCTGCCTCTAATAAAAAAGCCCCTTATCATTCCAACCCCATACTAGTCCTAGATACTAGGGACTTAGACTTAGAGCTTCCCTTTAAAAGTGAAGTAAATTCATCTTAAATTAAGCCCTAACCACCTAAGTATAATGAAAATCGCTATTATTTGAGTCCTAAATTCTAGGGACTTATGAGTACCCCTCACTTTGAAATTAGCAACATTTATTCACCCTTACCCCTATTATATCAATAGCTCAAATGGAGTCAATAGACTTTTAAGTCTTTGTTGAGTGGTAATACTGTATATTGGAACAAAGTATTGGAAATATGTGTTTTTATATAACCATATCTATATCCATATGCTTTGTAAAGTCCCTAGTGCACATGGAAACCAGATTTGCTAGCATAATTAGCATGAATTCTAAGACTTAGTATAAATCTTGTTGTGAAAAATATATTGTTATTTGTTAATGTAGCTTTCATTTTAAAATGTTAAATTAAACATTTTTATATTAATTTACTATTAGAAGTAGTATATATATTTATATATTACATAGATAGCTCATAGATTATACCCTATCAATTTATTCCAATGCATACTCTGCTACCTTCCTAACTGTAGTCAAGAAGTGCTAGCCATCTATGCATTATCTTTGTGGTCTGTGACTGTATGCATTATTACAAGTTGTAAGGTTATAGGTTAATGCATTTTGTATTAGCAAAGGAATTGTACCATGGTTCTTTAACCTTCTGATGTTTTGATTAAAAAAATAATAATTGTGCTTTTTGATGCTACAATAATATCCTAAGTTATAACAAAATCTAGATATGCCTTAAGAAATGAACTAACCTATACTAAACCTTTCCAAATTATCTATTGATGTTAAACATGTAGTAATCAGATCTGTTTAAAAACTTAAGACAAAACTTAAGTTTGATTAGTCATGCTGCCAAGTTGCAATTGTTCTCCAGCTAGCTGGCTCATGCCTCTACGCAAACTGTTTCGCCAGCTGATTCAAATCAACCAGTAGCTGGCGATAGTAATGAATTTATTGGCCAAGTGCGAAGGTAAGTTGCTTTCGCTAGCTATGCATCCAACTAGTTATGTGTTGTTTTTTTCGTTAGCTTGTCTGACTATCGATCTCTGCCCCCCTGTCTTTGTTTCTGTTTTGTCTCTGCCTATTATTTAGTTATATTTTTTAGTGTTGCCTGCTTGTCCTTCATCTCTGCAGATATCTGGCTTTGCCTTGCTTTTCTGCATTTCTGGTCGTGTCTTAGACTTTGTGTTTTTCTATTACGTGTCTGTATCTTAATGTCTGTGTGTCTGTTATAGTGTCTGTGTATCTGTGTCTTAGTGTCTGTGTTTGTGTCTTAGTGTGTGTTTGTGTCTTAGTGTCTGTGTTTGTGTCTTAGTGTGTGTTTGTGTCTTAGTGTCTGTGTTTGTGTCTGTAGTGGAATTGGCGATGCTCGCCTCCCCGCTGCGTCTTCGGACCGCCCTGTAGCTAAGTCCAGTTTTGTCCGTCTGTCTGTCTGTCTGTCTGTCTGTCTGTCTGTCTGTCTGTCTGTGTGTCTGTCTGTCTGTCTGTGTGTCTGTCTGTCTGCCTGTCTGTCTGACTGACTGACTGACTGTCTGTCTGTCTGTCTGTCTGTCTGTCATCCCCGCTCTCCAATTTCCCGCAGTCTGGGCCATCGCAGCCTGAGCGCGCCCAGTCTGGACCATCGGCATCGCCAGCATTTATTCAATGGCGATGGCGGTGGACTTCAGCCTGATCAGCAGCAGCCACCGATGGACGCGGCCACTGGCGACTGCGGCCTGCTGTGCAGCCTCCTGCTGCCCGCCTCGCTAGCCGGCGGCAACACTTCGTGCGGCTCGCCCTGCCAGGCTGCCGCCAATTCGTCCGCTGCCCCCGCCTCTCTGGGCTCGTCCAGGAGGGTGGAGTTTCTCTATCGGGCCAGGTGCGACGATGCCCAGGCTGTGCTGCGGTTTCTGTCCAGAGGCGGCGGGCCCGTGGATCTGGTGCAGGTAGGCTGGGCGATGGTTTGGCTCTGTGTAGTGTCTGTCAAGTGTCTGTAGTGTCTGTTAAGTTTCTTACGTGTCTGTGACTTGTCTGTAGGTTCTCTGTTAATTATCTGTAGTGTCTGTCAATTGTCTGTAGTGTCTTTCAATTCTCTGTAGTGTCTAAATGTGTCCGTAGTGTCTGCCTGTCATCCCCTGTCAAGTGTCTGTTTTTTCTGTCTTTAGTGTCTCTGCCTTCCTGTTTGTCCGCCTGTGTCTGTGTGTATGTGTCTGTCTCATTCCCTGTGTTTTTATCTGCTTTTTATCAGGTGTTATTTTTTACCGGGTTCATGCTAGTTCTTTTTTGAATTATGCGCTTGTACTTTTGCACTTGGTCACGTGACTTCTGTCCCGTCTGTCGAACTGCAGGGCGGCAGCAGGCGCACCGCTCTGTGCTACGCTGCAGCCAATGGCAACAGCCGCCTGGCCGAGGAGCTCCTGGCGCTCGGCGCAGCGGTGGACGGCCTCGGCTACGAGGTGCCGCTGATCCACGCCTGCGAGCGCGGCCACCTGGACACTGTCCGGCTCCTGCTGGCCTCTGGCGCGTCGCCCGCTTGTCGAGACGCTCGCGGCTCGACGCCTCTAATTAAAGCGGTCAGTCAGGGACATCTGGAGGTTGTCCGGTTGCTATTGGATACGGCTGCGGAGTCAGCCGGTGCCTCTGTAGACGCGGTTAGCACTGAGCCCTGCTTCATCTGTCTGGAAGGTGAGGATGCCAGCTTAAAGTTGGATTTTTTGTATAGAATTGAAAAGTAAATGAAATGCATCGCCAAAGTGAACTAAGCATTTCAGCCCACCCCATAATTCATCACTCCATTCAATAATTATTCCGCCTAATAATCATCATCCTATTCAATAATCATCATCTCACCTGAAAATCATCATCTCACCTGAAAATCATCATCCTACTCAATAATCATCATCTCACCTGAAAATCATCATCCTACTCAATAATCATCTCATCTGATAATCATCATCCAACTCAATAAAAATCTTCTTTCTTGATAACTATTATCCTACTGAATAATCATCATCTCACCTGAAAATCATCATCCCACTCAATAATCATCATCTCACCTGAAAATCATCATCCTACTGAATAATAATCATCTCACCTGAAAATCATCATCCTACTCAATAATCATCATCTCACCTGAAAATCATCATCCTACTGAATAATAATCATCTCACCTGAAAATCATCATCCTACTCAATAATCATCATCTCACCTGAAAATCATCATCCCACTCAATAATCATCATCTCACCTGAAAATCATCATCCTACTGAATAATAATCATCTCACCTGAAAATCATCATCCTACTCAATAATCATCATCTCACCTGAAAATCATCATCCCACTCAATAATCATCATCTCACCTGAAAATCATCATCCTACTGAATAATCATCATCTCACCTGAAAATCATCATCCTACTCAATAATAATCATCTCACCTGAAAATCATCATCCCACTTAATAATCACATACATGCGCAACCTTGGGAATCACTCGGCCGTTTCTATTGGCAACACACACATGTAAGTCGCTATTGGCTGAGAGCAGTCACGTGACTACTATTCTGTCCAATAGCGACTTACGTGTGTGTGTTGCCGATAGAAACGGCCGGGTGAATCCCTAGGTTGCGCCCAAGCATGAATAATCATCATCTCACCTGAAAATCATCATCCCACTCAATAATCATCATCTCACCTGAAAATCATCATCTCAACTGATACTCGTAACCATCATCCCATTACGATGATAAATGATTATTCATATAATCATCGATAGTCATTATCCTACTCAATAATCTCTTCCCATACCGACATATACCGATAATCACCATCCCACACCCGGCCTCCCAGAGCAATCGGACGGTTCGAGTTTTGCGCCCGACTGCGGCGGCCTCAGCGCTCTGATGCGCGCCACCCACGCCCTTCGAGTTGACGTCGCCCGCCTGCTGCTGGACTACGGCGGAGCCAGCGTGGACCTCGCCAACAGCCGGGGCAACACGGCGCTCCACTCTTTGGCCCTCACCTGTCGGCTACCCGCCGCGCCCGTGTCTCACCTGGTGCATCATCCGCCGCTGCACTGGGCCGCCACAGGACGACTTCTGCTTAGCCGGGCTTGCCGGGTGAATCCCAGGAATCGTTGCGGAGAGACTCCGCTAGATCG
Organism: Macrostomum lignano; assembly: GCA_002269645.1. Lineage (NCBI taxonomy): Eukaryota > Metazoa > Platyhelminthes > Macrostomidae > Macrostomum > Macrostomum lignano. The sequence continues at coordinate 12,210 of NIVC01001004.1, forward strand.
GCTGGTCGCCTGCGCGCCCGCCACGCTGGAGTTAGCGCCGTTCAAAGTGAGCTTGACAACTGCATAGCAACGGGCTGTTGTTTACCTAAGCTCTGGGTTAATCTAGTAGCTTGACAACTGCATAGCAACGGGCTGTTGTTTACCTAAGCTCTGGGTTAATCTAGTAGCTTGACAACTGCATAGCAACGGGCTGTTGTTTACCTAAGCTCCGGGGTTAATCTAGTAGCTTGACAACTGCATAGCAACGGTTTGATGGCTAATTGTTAACCTAATCTCCGGGGTTAATCTAGTAGCTTGACAACTGCATAGCAACGGTTTGATGGCTAATTGTTAACCTAATCTCCGGGGTTAATCTAGTAGCTTGACAACTGCATAGCAACGGTTTGATGGCTAATTGTTAACCTAATCTCCGGGGTTAATCTAGTAGCTTGACAACTGCATAGCAACGGGCTGTCGGAGCTCCAAGTTAATCTAGTAGCTTGACAACCGCATAGCAACGGTTTGTTGTTAACCTAAGCTCCGGGGTTAATCTAGTAGCTTGACAACCGCATAGCAACGGTTTGATGGCTAATTGTTAACCTAATCTCCGGGGTTAATCTAGTAGCTTGACAACTGCATAGCAACGGTTTGATGGCTAATCCTATATACTAAAAATGGTCTGTCTGTGTCTATCTATCTATCTATCTATCTATCTATCTATGTGATCGATTAGAGAAAAAATGGCTGGACCGATTTTGTTCAAACTTGCACTGTTCGATCAGAAATTTTCCCGTGACTGTACATGCATCGCGGCTAAGAAATTGCTCGATGCTAAAGGCATTAAATATTCGAAAAACATGCTTTTTTGCAAAGGTCAAGCAAACTTTTCGACTTGAAATGCATTGTAAGAATGCTAGAGAAAAAACTGACTGGTTGAATTCTGGTTCTGAAATAGATTGCATCATCACTGAATTGTAACTCCGACTTGAATTGAAAATGCAGTGTGGAAGCGTAGCACCAGACTTGATTTAAATTGCGTAACCATATTGTTAACTGATACTGACTGACTGAGAAACTGATTATGTCATAACTGCTTCGTGTGATTTACTCTATGCTTGGATTTAAAAGTGTTGAATTATATATATATAATATAAGTGCAAAATTTGATGTTATCAAAAAGATGAGAACTAGCCTAGAGGTGAACAGACTGAACTGCTAAATGCAGCGACGATGGTTCGAATTTTCATAGAGTATAATTTTTTTAATTAAAGCTTTTCAACGTCAGGAAAACTAAAAGACTTTTTAAAAAGAAGCGTCATGTAAAAATCATAGTAGCGTCATGTAAAAAATCGTAGAAGCGTCATATAAAAAATTATAGAAGCGTCATATAAAAATCATAGATGCGTCATTTAAAAAATCATAGAAGCATCATATAAAAATCATAGATGCGTCATTTAAAAAACCATAGAAGCATCATGTAAACAATCATAGAAGCGTCATTTAAAAAATCATAGAAGCATCATATAAAAATCATAGATGCGTCATTTAAAAAATCATAGAAGCATCATGTAAACAATCATAGAAGCGTCATTTAAAAAAATCATAGAAGCGTCATATAAAAATCATAGATGCGTCATTTAAAAAATCATAGAAGCGTCATGTGAAAATCATAAAAGCGTCACGTAAAGAATCATAGAAGCGTCATGTAAACAATCATAGAAGCGTCATGTAAACAATCATAGAAGCGTCATTTAAAAAATCATAGAAGCGTCATGTAAACAATCATAGAAGCGTCATGTAAACAATCATAGAAGCGTCATGTAAACAATCATAGAAGCGTCATTTAAAAAATCATAGAAGCGTCATGTAAACAATCATAGAAGCGTCATGTAAAAAATCATAGAAGCGTCATGTAAAAAATCATAGAAGCGTCATGTAAAAATCGTAGAAGCGTCATTTAAAAATCATAGAAAATCATAAAAATCAAAAATTAAATGCAGCTATAATGCTGTGCTGGGGAGAAAAACTGAGACGTAAAGGCTCTCAGAGAATAACTGCTGAGATTACGGGGGGGGGTTTCTGAGATGTCAAAGCAAAAGTCAGAAGCTACTTCAAAGTTCATGTACTTTACTCAATTTTTTTATTGCATTCTTTGTTGGCTCGCCACGGGAGGCGCTTATAGAAGAAGAGTCATGTAAAAAATAAAAGTAGCACTACGAGCGTATGTACGAGCTATACATAAAAGAAAAGTCATGTTCAAGTTAAAAGATTCATTTGGGAATTGCTACGATGTCAAAGCTTGGTGGAAATCGTTATAGTGCTGTGATTCTTAAAGAAGGAATCACTAAAATGTCAAGGCTTAGGGGAGAAGAATTGCTGAGATTTCAAGGCTTTAGGTTGGGTTAAAGTTAGGTTTAGGTCAGGTGTGGGTTGAGGGTTATATTTTATCGGGTTTCAAGGTTAACAGAATAACAGGGGATTTTTTAGATTTCAAGGTTTATGGAGGCCATCGCTGACATGTTAAGGCTTACGGGGGAATAGCTGAGATGTCAAGGCTCACGGGGTATAAATGAGATTTCAAGGCTAAAGTCAGAAGCTACATGTAGTTTATTGAAAACTTTTTATTACATTATTTGATGCCTCCTCAGGGGAGGGATCGCTGATAAAAAAAGCGTAATGTAAAAAATAAAAGAAGCTTCATGTCGAAGTTAAGAGATTCATTTGGGAATCCCTACGATGTCGAGGCTTGCAGGAAATCGCTATAATGCTGTAGTAGTGCTATAGTGACTCTTAGAGAGAATTACTGAAATTTCAATGTTAGGTTAGGGTTAGGGTTAGGGTTAGGGCTAGGGTTAGGGTTAGGGTTAGGCTAGGGTTAGAAGGTTGACAGATATTTTTAGATTTCCAAGGCTTATTGGGGGCATTGCTGAGATGTCAAGGGGGGAAGTTGATATGTCAAAGCTTGTGGGGGGGGAATTACTGACATGTCAAGGCTTACAAGGTTTGACAGGAGATTTTTTAAGATTTCAAGGATACATGTAGCTTATTAAAAAAACGTGTATTGCATTTATTTGGCTCCCCAACGGGGGGCGTAGATTGCTAGTTGTTAACCTAATCTCCGGGGTTAATCTAGTAGCTTGACAACTGCATAGCAACGGTTTGATGGCTAATTGTTAACCTAATCTCCGGGGTTAATCTAGTAGCTTGACAACTGCATAGCAACGGTTTGATGGCTAATTGTTAACCTAAGCTCCGGGGTTAATCTAGTAGCTTGACAACCGCATAGCAACGGGCTGTCGGAGCTCCAAGTTAATCTAGTAGCTTGACAACCGCATAGCAACGGTTTGATTGCCGTTGTTAACCTAAGCTCCGGGTAAATCTAGTAGCTTGACAACGGCATAGCAACCAGCCCTAATTTCTGTTTCCTATTCGCCCCCAACACAGGCTCAAGCGGTAACAGCGTGGTGCGAAGTAGTCCGCCTACTGCTTGTGTACGGAGCCGACCTGTCCAACAAGGTGACATTCAATCACAGAGAGACCGCCCTGGACCGCCTAGTGAGAAAGCTGCTTGCCCTGATGGAGTGCAGCGCCAGCTCGCAGGAGTTCTTGGCTTTGGCCAGGCTGCTGCTCACTCTGTCCCGGTTGAGCACCCGGCGGCGCCGGCTGGCCTCGGCGGCGGCTTACCTGGCGAGCCACCAGCTGGCCGCCAGCGAGCCGCGTTTGGGCCGGTTTTTCCTGCGCCTGCGCGACGACCTCTCCGGCCCGCTGAGCTTGAAGGCGGCCTCCGCACTGAGGCTGCGTCTGGCTTGCGGAGATCCGCTGGTTGCTAGGGCTCGCCGATTGCCGTTGCCAAGGACGCTAATTCACTACGTAGTATTCGGTGTTGCCGAATCTGCGGCTAGTTAATTCTCGTACCACCTGGTATCCTGGCTCAACATTCAGGATGTCAGATTGGAAATCGGGAAGCCAACATCTCTCTGCCCTGGGCCTTTCCACGTTACCTTGACAAGAGTCGCGAAACAGTCATTTCAAACAGCTCACTAGTTACTCTAGCGACTCTGGGGGCGACTCAAAGGGCGTCACGTTGAGTCTTGAGAATTGACTCTTTGATAACTTTTTGGCGTTTCGTCGTTTTAGAGTCGTCTAGGGTCACTTTTTTCCTATTTTTACCTGTGTCATCTGCGCTACGGGTGCGGGTGCTACACAATTGACTCTGTTAGGCACCTTGGCCTATGTACCGTTTTCATCGGGTAATTGATTGACACAGTGTTGAAATCCCAGGAATCTCTATTATACTAATGGAAATATGGAACGTAAATTTGAGAAAGCGCACAACATATCTTAGTTGCTGCAAAGTGCGAATTGTCTACGACCAAAACCCCATGAATTGCCAAGAAATTTATAGTTTGTGTAGAAAACAATATTTGTCTATGGTTGGGGCTCCAACACCACACCCAAGGAAGCCTCTATGTTCGCTTCTAGGAACCCAGCCGTGGACTTTTAAGTCACACTTAGACTGGAACTGGAGTTGAATTAAGGTTTACAATAATGTTATTGATATTTGCTAACACTTTCTTAACCATAGATCTATTAAGTGAAGCATAAAAAAGTACATGATGTTCTTATTTTAAAGTTCAAAAAACAGTTCCATTTTGGCTAAGTCGATCTCTTTGCTGTTTATGAATATATAAAAATTGTCTTATTTGTGTATTGTGGTTCTTAACAATCAATAAAAATTATTAGGTGCTCTGTGCTTCTTAATAAGTCATTCTCTTGTGCATATTACTTTTATTAAAAATTTTAAATTCGCGCAAAAATTGTCGTAATGCAAAAATTCCGGGTTTTATGGTTCCCTCTTTAATTCCATTCATTCTTATATTTCATATCTCCTCATTTGCTATTTTATAATTTTAAAGTGCAAAAAATACCCTCTGAAATTCCACTATTATACCTCAATAATTTTTATTTATAAATAAATTTGTTATAATTAATATTGCTGGACAAACATTATACCTGGTATGTTATTTATGATCTCTAGAGTTGCCCACTTTTAGTGTAGTCTTTAATTATCGATTTTATTTTTAACAAAAATTATTTTACGTAATTATGTTACTTTTTATTACTTGTTAACAAAAATCATTTTATTGCATTCGCGGATAAGTGAAAAAGTCTGTCTGCTTGCTGGAACTGCAGCTGCCTTTGATCCTGGCTTTTTTGATTCGCTAATGCAATGCGCCCTACTTTCTTTGTACTATGTAATTTAATATATAATCCTTAGATTCTCTAAAGTACATTTACCATTATTTTATACCTGCCCTAAAATACATCCACTATCCAATCCTCCCCTGCCCTAAAGTACATTCAATATCCAATCCCCCTGCCCTAAAATACATCCACTATCCAATCCTCCCCTGCCCTAAAGTACATTCAATATCCAATCCCCCCTGCCCTAAAGTACATTCACTATCCAATCCTCCCCTGCCCTAAAGTACATTCACTATCCAATCCCCCTGCCCTAAAGTACATTCACTATCCAATCCCCCTGCCCTAAAGTACATTCAATATCCAATCCCCCCTGCCCTAAAGTACATTCACTATCCAATCCTCCCCTGCCCTAAAGTACATTCAATATCCAATCCCCCCTGCCCTAAAGTACATTCACTATCCAATCCTCCCCTGCCCTAAAGTACATTCACTATCCAATCCCCCTGCCCTAAAGTCAGAAATCAATAAGTTTCGGCTGTGACTAAGCTTACAATTTTTAACCATTGAACGTTTTCAGTGTTAAAACTTTAGTTTGTTTAAAAAAATTACTTTATTCGTTTATATTTAGCTGCAACTTACTGAGCCCAACAACTATGAGTTTCAAGTAGGCATTTCTGTAACCATTGGTGCTGAGTTCCTTTTAAACTCGAAGCTTAAATGTCTTTGAAATTAACTTAAATTTGAGTCAATACATGTGTTAACTCCATCTATAGTTTAGAATTCTCAAACAAGATTGCTGGAATTCCAAGAATCCCAACTATTTAGGGATCAGAATCCCAGCAATTTAGGGATCAGAATCCCAGCAATGTAGGGATCAGAATCCCAGCAATGTAGGGATAGAATCCCAGCAATTTAGGGATCAGAATCCCAGCAATGTAGGGATCAGAATCACAGCAATGTAGGGATCAGAATCCCAGCAATGTAGGGATCAGAATCCCAGCAATGTTGGGATCAGAAACCCAGAAATTTAGGGATCAGAAACCCAGAAATTTAGGGATCAGAATCCCAGCAATGTAGGGATCTGTATCCTAGGAATTTAGGGATCAGAATCCCAGGAATTTAGGGATCAGGATCCCAGGAATTTAGGGATCAGAATCCCAGGAATTTAGGGATCAGAATCCCAGGAATTTAGGGATCAGAATCCTAGGAATTTAGGGATCAGAATCCTAGGAATTTAGGGATCAGAATCCCAGGAATTTAGGGATCAGAATCCTAGGAATTTAGGGATCAGAATCCTAGGAATTTAGGGATCAGAATCCCAGGAATTTAGGGATCAGAATCCTAGGAATTTAGGGATCAGAATCCCAGGAATTTAGGGATCAGAATCCCAGAAATTTAAGGATCAGAATCCCAGGAATTTAGGGATCAGAATCCCAGGAATTTAGGGATCAGAATCCCAGGAATTTAGGGATCAGAATCCTAGGAATTTAGGGATCAGAATCCCAGGAATTTAGGGATCAGAATCCCAGGAATTTAGGGATCAGAATCCCAGGAATTTAGGGATCAGAATCCCAGGAATTTAGGGATCAGAATCCCAGGAATTTAGGGATCAGAATCCCAGAAATTTTGGGATCAGAATCCCAGGAATTTAGGGATCAGAATCCCAGAAATTTAAGGATCAGAATCCCAGGAATTTAGGGATCAGAATCCCAACTGTTTAAGGATCAGAATCCCAGGAATTTAGGGATCAGAATCCCAGGAATTTAGGGATCAGAATCCCAGGAATTTAGGGATCTGTATCCTAGGAATTTAGGGATCAGAATCCCAACTGTTTAAGGATCAGAATCCCATCTGTTTAAGGATCAGAATCCCAGGAATTTAGGGATCAGAATCCCAAGAACTTAAGGCGAGAAATTCTTCAACCTTAGGGATCGTAATTGTGCCCTCCAGTTCGAAACGCTAATTTTCACAGCCTGTATTTATTAACCCTCTCCTCAACTCAGTTCGCCATTCGCCACCTGTCAGCGCCGGCCCATCTCGGGCTGAGCACGGTTCGCTGCTGCTCGTTGAACTCCGGCAGCCTGCTGGCCGCCAACGCTCGCCAATCCCAGTTTGGCTCGCTGTTGCGCAATCGATTGCGTAATCAGAGTCGATCTCCGCTTGGCGGCAACGCCATCCGCCGGTGCCACTCGTCGGCGCCTCCGTCGGCTTCGCCGGTCTGGCACCCGATGGTGGCGCATCTTACCGCTGGCCAGAGACGCGCCGTCGGCATCTGGCTGGCCACCTGCGCCGGGATGACCGCTGGAGCCGTTGTGCTGGGCGGCCTGACCCGGCTCACGAGGTCCGGCCTGAGCATGACCAACTGGTCGCTGTTTAAGGTGTTTAAGGGTTTCTGCGTGTGTCTCTAATCTCACTCAGTCTCTGATCTCACCCAGACTCTAATCTCACCCAGGCTTATCTCATCCTTACTGTTGTCTCACCATGACTTATCTTACATGAATCTAGTCTCACCTCGACTCGAATCTCACTTTTACTCTAATCTTAACCCAGCTTTAGTTTCACACTGACTTGAATCTCACTCTGGTTTATCTCCCCCACCCCTAGTCTAATCTCAACAATAATCTAATCTAACCTTTCTCTTACCTCACTCTGACTCTAATCTTACCCTTAGCTCTAAAATCTCATCGTTGTCGCTAATTGTCCCTTTTGTCCTCAAACTCAATGCGTTTCTAATCTCACAGTGTGCCCAATCTCATCTTTAGCTCAAAAGTCATCATTACTATTGGCTCTAATCTTATCATGTTCATATTCTCTCCCACGCGCCCAATCCATTATCAATGGAATCCAGGAGCTGCCGCCAGTGACTCAGGCAGACTGGGAGCGGGAGTTCCAGCGCTACCAGGCCTACCCGGAGTACGAGTACATCGTGCGCGAGCGGGGCAGCATGTCGCTGAACGATTTCAAAGCCATCTTCTGGCTGGAGTTTCTGCACAGAACCTGGGGTCGGGCGATTGGAGCTGCCTTCCTCCTGCCGGCCGCTTACTTCTGGGCTCGGGGCCGCTTTCAGGTGGGCTGTGCCAGCCAAGATAGGGGCTCGGGTCACGTGATCTGACCATTGAATGTAACTGTACAGTCCAAATTAGGTTAGTTAGTTAGTTAGTTAGTTAGTTAGTTGGTTAGTTATTTATTTAGACAGTTAGTTTGTTAGTGAGTTACTTAGTTAGTTAGTTAGCTAGTTAGTTAGTCAATTAGTTAGTTAGTTAGTCAGTCAGCCAGTTAGTTAGTTAGTCAGTCAGCCAGTTAGTTAGTTAGTTAGCTAGTTAGTTAGTTAGTCAGTTAGTTACTTATTTATTTAGACAGTTTGTTAGTCAGTTAGTTAGCTAGTAAGTCAGTTAGTTAGTTAGTGGGTTAGTCAGTCAGTTAGTCAGTTAGTTAGTTAGTTAGTTAGTTAGTTAGTTAGTTAGTCAGTTAGTTACTTATTTATTTAGACAGTTTGTTAGTCAGTTAGTTAGCTAGTAAGTCAGTTAGTTAGTTAGTGGGTTAGTCAGTCAGTTAGTCAGTTAGTTAGTTAGTTAGTCAGTTAGTTAGTTAGTTAGTCAGTTAGTTACTTATTTATTTAGACAGTTTGTTAGTCAGTTAGTTAGCTAGTAAGTCAGTCAGTTAGTTAGTTAGTGGGTTAGTCAGTCAGTTAGTCAGTTAGTGGATTAGTCAGTTAGTTAGTTAGTTAGTTAGTTAGTTAGTTAGTTAGTTAGTTAGTTAGTTAGTCAGTGAATTGGATAGTATTTCGACACTCAAATCGCAGCCAGCATTGAGTCAAGTAGTTTTGTCAATTCTTCCACTGATCCCTAAGCAACAACATGTCACACCGCAGTGCCACATGCCGTCCCTACCACCCCCGCCCTCACCTCAGCCCGCCATGCGCAAGCGAGTGCTAATCTACGGCAGTCTAATCCTTGGCCAAGGACTGCTAGGCTGGTACATGGTCCGCAGCGGGCTGAGCAAGGACACCCTGACTCAGGACGTGCCCCGGGTCAGCCAGTACAGACTGGCCGCTCACCTGGGCTCGGCCCTGCTGCTATTCTCCCTGTTCACCTGGTCGGCCCTCACCCACCTGCTGCCGTTCACTCAATTCGGCGCCGCCGTGGCTCTGCGCGGCCGCCTGGCCGCCGCTGCCACCTGCTGACGTCGGCCGCCTTCGCCACGGCCATTTCCGGCGCGTTCGTTGCCGGTATCGACGCCGGCTTGGTGTACAACAGCTGGCCTAAGATGGCCGACCGCTGGGTGCCAACCGACTATTGGGCTCTGCAGCCGGCTTGGAGGAATCTGTTTGAGAACGCCAGTGCTACTCAGTTCAATCACCGACTGCTGGGGCACAGCACCGCCTGTGCGGTTGCCGCCGTATGGCTGTGGGCTGTGGCGGCCAAAACTCGCGGAGCCGCTCTGCCGCCTCGAACTAGGCTGGCGTTGAACAGCCTACTGGCAGTAGTGTGCACCCAGGCCGGGCTGGGCATTGCCACTCTGCTCACCTACGTGCCTATCGCTTTGGCCGCCTGTCACCAGACTGGCAGTCTGGCTCTGCTGGGCACCGCGACTTGGCTCATGCACGAGCTGAGGCGCCTGCCCAAGTGAACTGTTAGGCTGTAGCTGCTGAACTGACAGACAGTCAGACAGACAGACAGACAGACAGACAGACAGACAGACAGACAGACAGACAGACAGACAGACAGACAGACAGACACTAAGACAGACACTAAGACAGACAGACAGACAGACACTAAGACGGACAGACAGACAGAAGGACAGACAGACAGACAGACAGACACTAAGACGGACAGACAGAAGGACAGAAGGACAGACAGACAGACAGACACTAAGACGGACAGACAGAAGGACAGAAGGACAGACAGACAGACAGACACTAAGACGGACAGACAGAAGGACAGAAGGACAGACAGACAGACAGACAAACAAACAGACAGTACATTTGGCAAAAGATTTTGTGTTCGCAGTTGGCGTGTAGCAATTGGTGCACAGCACACAATATATAGCACGTGTTCAACTTATATAAATTCGATTACACGATGTGTTTTGTCGCTATCAAGAATTCACCCTATTAAGCCGCCAGTTAGCACAGCAGCTGATGCATTACCACGTCGATATTAATTAGTGGGCAATAATTGAGGAGTGCGGCATCGTGTATTCAGTATCTCTATATTGCGTCATTGTTTTTCCGGTGTTATTAGTTTAATACAAGGCGCAATCTGTTAGCTTTTAATGTACGGCGCTCAAGAAAGAACAACATAAAAATAAATACAAAAATGAACGATTGGGTGTTACTTTAATTTTTCCTATTATAATTACTTTTTCCCTAATAATTATGCTGTAGGTAAGTGTTTTATCCTAAAAAATAAAAAGGTAATGTTATGCTAGTTGTCTAGTAAGATAGTGGGGCTTGCAGCATAGGAAAAATAATAAAAATAGTTATGCTACTAAATTGCATTAAAGTGTCTCAGGTATTCAATATAACTTCAGCCTATTTTTCGACTTGCTTGCTGACAAAAATTTGACCACTGTAAATTTGAGCAAACTGCAGTCCTTGTTGCAACAATTTAATAGGTATCCGTAGCCTATGCGACCCAGCATGCCAGCAACTGAATTTGACGACTCTTTTATTGTCTCCGACGTCTTTGAAGTTGCCGCCGGCTCTTTCATTGTCTCCGACGTCTTTGAAGTTGCCCCCGACGTCTTTGAAGTTGCCGCCGACTCTTTTATTGTCTCCGACGTCTTTGAAGTTTCCGCCGGCTCTTTTATTGTCTCCAGCGTTTTTGAAGTTGCCACCGGCTCTTTTATTGTCTCCGACGTCTTTGAAGTTGCCGCCGGCTCTTTTATTGTCTCCGACGTCTTTGAAGTTGCCGCCGACGTCTTTGAAGTTGCCGCCGACGTCTTTGAAGTTGCCGCCGACTGTTTTATTGGCTCCGACGTCTTTGAAGTTGCCGCCGGCTCTTTTATTGTCTCCAGCGTTTTTAAAGTTGCCACCGGCTCTTTTATTGTCTCTGGCGTCTTTGAAGTAGCCGACACTTTTATTGTCTCCGACGTCTTTGAAGTTGCCGCCGGCTCTTTTATTGTCTCCGACGTCTTTGAAGTTGCCGCCGGCTCTTTTATTGTCTCCGACGTCTTTGAAGTTGCCGCCGACGTCTTTGAAGTTGCCGCCGACGTCTTTGAAGTTGCCGCCGACGTCTTTGAAGTTGCCGCCGACGTCTTTGAAGTTGCCGCCGACTGTTTTATTGTCTCCGACGTCTTTGAAGTTGCCGCCGGCTCTTTTATTGTCTCCGACGTCTTTGAAGTTGCCGCCGACGTCTTTGAAGTTGCCGCCGACGTCTTTGAAGTTGCCGCCGACGTCTTTGAAGTTGCCGCCGACGTCTTTGAAGTTGCCGCCGACGTCTTTGAAGTTGCCGCCGACGTCTTTGAAGTTGCCGCCGACTGTTTTATTGGCTCCGACGTCTTTGAAGTACCGGAATCTTTTATTGTCTCCGTAATATTTGAAGTTTCGAACCATTTCATTAACTCCGGCGTGCTTGAAGTTGCCGCCGACTCTTTTATTGTCTTTGAAGTCGCCGCCACCTTTGAACTTGCCGCCTTATTAATATTAGCCGTATAAAAGCCTAACAAAATGCCGTTCCGTTTGACGCTCTCCGGCCAGGCTAATAAACGAGACCGCACTGTCTGGTCAGGCTGTACGAGAGCTAATAAATGCTCATTGGACTCGACATCTCTGTCAATCTGTACCGCTAGCAACCTGCCAGTGCCAAGAGGTTGACGGCCCACGCGATTTCTGTCGCAGTAATAGATGCTAACAGTTGCTGGAGTGACGCTAGCGTTTGATATTTTCTGTGACATATCGCCGGAACTGGCAACTTGCTGCTGACTCATCGCTGGTCTTGCTTCAGCTTGTCTAATAAGCTAAGCTATGTACTTAAGTTCGCTTCGGTGATTGTAAATCAACTTCGCTTCCCAGTTCCCCTCTACGAGTTTAGTCCTAAGGCCATCACCATGCATTTGAGACCTTTTGAGAAATTACGTTTATAATCGTTTATGGTACAAAATCAACGTTCAGATCAGAACATTGTATATAGCCCATACTGATATTGGACACATTAGCTTTAGCCCATCAACATTTGCCTTCTATCATCGACAATTTTGATCTCAACGCATGGGGAAACAGAGAAAGCATATAACTTGTCAAGCATAACGCTTCAAGCACAATGAAGCAAAGAGGTGCCACTTGCAGAAGAGTGCTGTTGAGAAACTGCAAGGTTTCTTCGAACATTAACAGAGAACGGAGAAAGAGCTGTTTTAAGGCATTTATTTTTAAAATTATCCAGCTACTACCCACACAACTGAACAGTCAATTGAGGAAGTCCGTTTCCGAAAGATCGTTAAAAGAATAAAGAAATGCTATATTTCGGTTTCAATTTTTTTGCTTTTCGGTCTCCACATCCGTGTGTTTGAGTAGCGCAAATGCATCTTCAAACGCGAAATTCATAGAAATAGGGCAGTTTGAGGTGAAAGGTCAACTGTCTTTTCACCAATTATCTGTGTCTGTTATATTCTTATGATTTTAGTTCTTACTAGAAACGGATATATACTCAACAACATTAAAAAGTCGCCACCTTTGGCTTTGAGAGTGCGCAGTAAATTCCAGCTCAGTATTGACTTTTCAGTGACACAAGTTGCGCCACGCAACGCAGAGTTGGGCTGGGTGCGGAGTAATTGGGAAGAGCGGAGGGAGAAGAGAGGATAGCGTGCATGTACGGTACACATACTATAGTATAAGTTAGTTAGTGCCCAGAGCTCAGCATTACTCCAGCACCAGTCTTTTTGTAGCAATAGTGGCTCTATTCGTACTCTACTACTTTCTGAATAAGTAGCAAAATAGGCGATTGATTGGTTATGCAATTAAAACGTCACTTATTCGCTCTTTCTGTCTGCCGAAGTTGCTTCGTCCGCCGCAGCGGACCGGCCTCCAATTGAGGTGGCCGTCCTTCTGTCCGACGAGAAGGAGCGCAAGCTGCGCCTCTTCGAACGGTGCCATCAGAATCCGCCGTCTGGGGTTCGATTCCACCGACTAGATTTAGACGAACTGCTGCAGTCGGGCAGTCGCTATAGAGTTGTGCTGCACAAGATTCACTCGGAATTGACCTCGAATAAACCCGAATCGATCGATCGTGTCCGGCGGTTTAAAGCTTGGATAGAAGCAAGAGGCTCCGAGTTGGTTCTGTTGGACCCTCTGCGCGGCCTCGAGTCCATGCTGCTGTACCGCTTTGCCCAGTGCCAGGCCATGTCCAGGTGTGCTGGGGCTATATAAATTTGCCTATTGTGTTCGATTGATTAATCCGCATTTGGTTAGAATATGTTCAGTAGCCAAATCACATGCATACACATCTGTCCACGTACTTAAATGCATTCCCGCCCAAGCAGATGTACATTCGGATATCCTCCCAGTCATATGTACATCTTCGCCCATGCAAATGTAACAGTAAACTGCCACGCATATGTGATGTACATTATACGCATATCCGCCCAAGCATACGTACGCGCAAATGTACACACCCGCCCACGCACATGTACACATACCCGCCCACGAACATGTACACATACCTGCCCACGCACATGTACACCTGCCCGCCCACGCACATGTACACATACCTGCCCACGCACATGTACACCTGCCCGCCCACGCACATGTACACACACCCAGGCACTTGTACCGGTACACCTGCCCGCCAAGGTACATGTACACAGACACACACACAGGCACTTGTACCGGTACACCTGCCCGCCCACGCACGTACACAAATCCTTCCACGCCGTGAAATTTACAGATGCGTCGCCGCATGCCCCGAGCCGCTGCGCCAGCGGGTGTTCGTGCCCCGCTACGCCCTCGTCCAGAACCCTGGCGACCCCGTCGCCGACTCCGACGGCGCGCTCCGCTTCCCGCTGCTGTGCAAGCCGCATCTGGCCTCCGGAGCGGAGGCGCACAGTATGTCGCTGGTGTTCAATGCCGGACAGCTGGCCGACCTGCGGCCGCCCTTGGTGGCTCAGGAGTTTGTCAATCATGGTGCTAGGATTATCAAGGTAAGCATTGATAATTTCCTTTATTTCGGTCCGATAATCCAGACTCATTTCCTGATTCTTTACTACCAGATAATCCTCCACTTCACTACCAGATAATCCGCTCCTTCACTACCAGATAATCCGCCCCTTCACTGCCAGATAATCCACACCTTCACTACCAGATAATCCGCCCTTCACTGCCAGATAATCCACACCTTCACTACCAGATAATCCGCCCCTTCACTACCAGATAATCCGCGCCATCACCGCCCCTTCAACCGCAGGTGTACGTCCTTGGCAGCCGAATTCACGCCTGCATTCGTCCGTCAGTTCGCGATTTCCAGGCCGACCACGCCGGCCCGGCCATCCAGTTCTCCAGCCACGCCGTCTCCAAGGCCGGCTGCCAGTCCGAGCTGTCCGACGCCGCTGCCTCCGCTCAAAACGGCGATGACGGCGAGATGCTGCTGTCCCGCTACTCCGGCCTGCTGGAGCCGCTGTGCCGTGCGTGCCGCTCTGTGCTGGGCCTCGACCTGCTCAATTTGGACCTGGTGCCCGACACCCGATCTGGTAGATTAGGCCTGGTAGACATTAACCAGTTTCCCGGATTCGAGTCCATGCCCAACTATGTTGACGCTCTGGTTGAGTTGATCAAGCTGAAGGTTAATTATTAGTCAGGACATTGGGTCCCGTCGGGTGAAGGACTGTCGGACTGAGTCGATTTGAATAGGAAATCTTTTTATTCCCTGATTTATCCCCTCTCCACTCCATTCTATCCCCTCTCCTCTCCATTCTATCCTCTCTCCACTCCATTCTATCCCCTCTCCTCTCCATTCTATCCTCTCTCCACTCCATTCTATCCCCTCTCCTCTTCATTCTATCCCCTCTCCACTCCATTCTATCCCCTCTCCTCTCCATTCTATCCTCTCTCCACTTCATTCTATCCCCTCTCCTCTCCATTCTATCCTCTCTCCACTCCATTCTATCCCCTCTCCT
>NIVC01001004.1:32500-62500 GCA_002269645.1 Macrostomum lignano
CTAATTGCGGCAGAGCTGCTGTAGGCCACCACCCAGGTCATCCAGAACATGTTGCCGTGCAGGCTGCGGTAGTTTTCCCCGACCAGCTCCGTGATGAGTATGAGGCCCATGAGCAGGGCGGGGTCGCCACAGCCCATGAAGAATCTGAGCACCATCTGGGCGGTGAGGTCCTTGACGAAGACCACAGCCAGGTTGCATGCCAGGTTGAGGTAGCAGAAAGCCACAAGCACTGTCTTGCGGCCGAGCAGATCGCCCAGAGGCCCGACCAGGGTGGACAGGAAGACGCCGAACTGCAGCACCGTCTGCATTCGGTCGTTGAGATACTGCCGATCGCAGACCATTTCGTATTCGATCAGCATGGTCCACCGGTCCGGGTGGTCGGGGTTGAACTGCCACGCCTCGCACTTCTCAGTCCCGGCGGCGGCAGCGGAGCTCGAATCGTTCTGAAAGTCATCCTCCAGGTTCAACAGACCGTCAGCGCCGCGCCAGAACCTCGGCGCTCTGCAGGTGAACTGCTCGATGCTAAAATTCAACGCGAAGCTGTTTTTTGCAAGGACGTCAGTCCAGGACAAAGTCTGATTGTCCACGATCGCTTGGGCGCAGTGGAACGGCACGCTAGCCGTAGCCAAGTTCGTCACGAACATGTCGAATGCGGACTTCATGGACAGCACGGACAGCAGGATGGTGATGGTCCAGCGGTAGCCGGGCCCCGACTTGGAGATTTGCTTCAGCAGTTCTTCGTAATTCATCTCTACTGACTATTTTAATCTGGCGATCCAGCCTGTTCATATGTCTGCAATACGAGGTGGCGATGGGGTCTACGTGAAATGCCCTGGTCCGGTTCGGGCGGACTTATATATGCCCAACTGTGAAACGAGGTTAAAGTACACGCAGCCTATGTTGAGCCTCGTACAATTTAACCCCTTACAGACAGAACAGTCGGACAAAATCTTTCTATCCAACAAAAGATTACGGACACTCTGCCTTTTCCCAATGCCTCCCAGTAACCAACTTACCGTTGTTGCTTCCGATTTGCACTGCCCTCGGACTTTGATGAGTCGGATAGCTGAGCAGCCTGTACCATACGGTCTGCAAATGTTTAAGTGCTTTCAGCAATGTTTTACAGCAAAACAATGGGCTGCTGATCTACAAAACGTTTAGCGACAGCCAGAAAAAATGAGCGAGACAGAGAACGGCGAGAACAGCTGGAGCTGGGAGTGTGCAGTACTCCGCATCATTGCATTGTATTTATCTGCTGGCTATTACTGCATGATTGTACACTTGAGGTCTGCAGCCACTCAGAACACTACTTGTCCGTTTCTCTGCCCCCCCACACTGTACTCCGGAAGACCTCATCGCATCCTAGCGCTGCCTCCTCTCAAAGCTGCATGCAAGCGGCCATTAACCCACAGTTCATTCAGTCTGTCTTTCTCGCCCCTCCGCCCGGCCCGTGGGAATTTTCCATGACGCTAATTTTAGACGGGTTCTCGGGTTTTTTCCAACAAGTATGCGGGTTTTTCTCAGTGTGTGCCTGTGCGTACTTTCAACGTCTTAGTTACATTATACGGCTGCTTTCTCAGCGATGGCACAATGTCACAATGTACCCTGCATACATGCTGCACTACTGTATCCTTTTGGCTATCATAGTCGCATATTGTAACTTTCGTTCTATAAGGGAGAGAGATACGAAAAACAGCTTTGTAATCTGCCCTCTTGCCACCCTCCTTTTTGGTCTTAGTTACATTTATTGTATAATCAATCTGCTTTTATGTGTCCAATTGAAACTTGATAGGTTTACTTTTTTGTGACAAATTTCTTCATCTAGCTCGTTACAGTCCATGTGTCCACTTTGTCTATCTATATCTACCTGTCCATGTATTCAGCTTATCTACCCTGCCTACCTGTCCATGTATTCACCCTTGTCTACCCTGCCTACCTGTCCAAATATTCACCCTTGTCTACCCTGCCTACCTGTCCATATATTCACCCTTGTCTTCCTGTCCATGTATTCACCTTGTCTACCTACCTACCTGTCCATATATTCACCCTTGTCTTCCTGTCTACCTGTCCATGTATTCAGCTTGTCTATACCTGCCTACCTGTCCATGTATTCACCCTTGTCTACCCTGCCTACCTGTCCAAATATTCACCCTTGTCTACCCTGCCTACCTGCCCAAATATTCACCCTTGTTTACCCTGCCTACCTGTCCAAATATTCACCCTTGTCTACCCTGTCTACTTGTCCGTTTATTCACCTTGTCTAGCTGCCTACCTGTCCATATATTCACCCTTGTCTTCCTGTCCATGTATTCACCTTGTCTACCTGCCTACCTGTCGATATATTCACCCTTGTCTACCTGTCTACCTGTCCATGTATTCACCTTGTCTTCCTGTCTACCTGTCCATGTATTCAGCTTGTCTACCCTGCCTACCTGTCCATATATTCCCCCTTGTCTACCCTGTCTACTTGTCCGTTTATTCACCTTGTCTACCTGCCTACCTGTCCATGTATTCAGCTTATCTACCCTGCCTACCTGTCCATATATTCACCCTTGTCTACCTGTCCATGTTTTCACCTTGTCTACCTGTCTACTTTCCGTGGGTTCACTTTGTCTAATAATCTACTTGTCGATGTCTGTTCTAGTTTGCCTTTCCTTATGGTAGCTGTATATATATTTTCATATTTTTATCACTTAAAAGATCAAAAATATAAAATAGTCACGAAAATCCGGAAAATTCTGGATTTATCCGGCCCACCTTAAAAGAACGAAGATTTTTTGTTTCACTTGCACTTGAGAAAACAGTAAAATTAATTCTACGTTGCGTAGGGGGGTTGCAGAGATCCGGTTCTGTGAAATCTGATAGTGTAACTCTTTGACCTGAAGTAGCCACGGAAACGTAAACACAGCTTTCTGAATCAGCCCGTCGCGCTTCTAGAGTTCTTTCAGCCCTTTGAAAATCTGTAATTATGCGAAAGATGTCCCATATTAATTTCTCGATAATCATCCAATTGATTTCTCGATAATCATCCAATTGATTTCTCGATAATCATCCTATTGATTTCTCGATAATCACCCCATTGATTTCTCGATAATCACAACATTGATTTCTCGAAAATAACTTTAGAAATTCAACTACCATGAGTAGGCTAGTGTAGCAAATGCACGCAAGTAAAGATATTAACGAAAATATATTAATTTTAAGCATGAAGTCAATACCAGATTAATTATTTTACAGCACAGCAGTTGTCAATCAAAGAAGCTTCATACAAGCTACATGTAGCAGGTATTTATTTTAGTTTAAGAACATGGAGTGCGCAAGGTGATACTGAATGCTGCCCCCCCAAAAATTTATTCTCTGGGGGGGGGGGGGCAGAGCACCCTCTGTCTCGTTCGATGCGCGCTTACCGTGAGCAAACTCATTCATTTGGGGCTTGTGTACACGCAAATTGGCCCAGTGGGGTTGCCGTGCCAACCCCCAAGGCACACAGAGAGTGTACATTCCAGACGATTAGACAGTCAGGGTCGCTGTACACCCTGTGTGAGCGTGTGTGTGAGTGCAGTGCCTGCGTGCAGTATTGGCGCGCTTGTAGGTGCTCAGAAGTCCGCGGGATGGTCAGAATTGCCTCAGGACGTCTGCAAGTGAAGCTGGTGCTGAAGCTGTCAGATACGATTGCATCACGAGCGATGCTGGACCATGGCACAGTCTGATTGTCAATCGGGACTTCAGCGGATTCAGATACAGCTCCTCAGGTACAGTGTTAAGAAAGTGATGTCTCAACCATGAAGTGGCCGGATATCCACCACTTAAAAATCTCCGTTAAGCAATACCGCACACTCCTGAGCTGCTTGAACTGTTGAAGCCCCTTTGATGCTAAAGCCCCTTGGTGCTAAAGCCCCTTGGTGCTAAAGCCCCTTGGTGCTAAAGCCCCTCAGTACATTACTATCTCCTCGCGCTGGCGCCCGACCCCAATAAAAAATTCAGGTTTTGTCCTGCTGTCAAAAGTTACTTTTGCATTGCAAAGCCAGCTGGCAGAGAGGAAACGAAAGAACATCCCGGAGGCGCACAATTTTTTTGTTAAACTTCATGCAAGTCAGGAATATTGAAAATCTGCTAGAAGATTTTCACAGATGGTCGAATTTTATTTAGTTTGAAACATGACGATCTCGGGATTAAGGCCGCTGCACTGGCCTCTTGTCCCCGCGTGGCCCTGCAAAGCCACTACATGCAGTGACATTTTCAAAGGGCTGCGGTGCCAGACTTTGGGGAGGATTTTTGCTTCAACATCTCTGTGGACGGAAGCAAAGTCCAGGTCAGATCCGACCGAACCGGGGAGTGAATTCATTCTAATCCAGTTTTGGGCAGTTTCTGTAGGGAATGAGGGTGTTCAGCGTCTTAAGGAAATGAGATCAAGATGTAAGCATAGGAATAAATTCATATTTTCGCTTCGATGGGGCAAAATTAAGTAGGCATTATACATGTAGCAGAGGCGTATGGCAAGCCCCTGGTGCCAAAGCCCCTGGTGCTAAAGCCCCTGGTGCTAAAGCCCCTGGTGCTAAAGCCCCTGGTGCTAAAGCCCCTGGTGCTAAAGCCCCTGGTGCCAAAGCCCCTGGTGCTAAAGCCCCTGGTGCTAAAGCCCCTGGTGCTAAAGCCCCTGGTGCTAAAGCCCCTGGTGCTAAAGCCCCTGGTGCTAAAGCCCATGGTGCTAAAGCCCCTGGTGCTAATTAATTAAGCCCCTGGTGCTAAAGCTGCTGAGTTCTATTTAAAAAACTGTAAAAAACCCAGTTCAAAAAAACAAACCAGTTACATATTATCCTTATCACGCCTCTGTCAGCAAATCAGTAGTATTCTGCAAACATTAAGCTGGACATAAACATGCACACTTGAGTTCGAAAATCTTATCTAGAGCGCTTATCATCGAGCGTTTACCGCAGCTCCTTATTGGCTAAGAATAGACCATTTGAGACAGAATTCTTTCTTTGTCTCGGCCGCCGTCAGCAAAGCTAACTTAGCGAAGGCTCCGCCATATCAGACCCGAATTCTTGTTCTATCGAGTTTACTAATACATGTAAGTGCTGTCTTTTCAGATTTTGAACTGTCGGAAAGCTTACAACGACAGATACTCCAGTGATATCGTAGTTGTTTCAAACGCAAGAAGTACACCTCTTGATTGATTGTTTTTAAATGTATTAACATGTATATTTTTATCAATTTTTATTTAAACTATGTCCACTAAAGTTAAAATTGTAATGCAAAATACATTTCAATACAGTGCGTCAGTTGGGCTAATTTAAACAGCATGGTTACAGAGACCAGTAGATCGCCTGGACTCTTTCTGTTTCTGCGAAAGGGTTGCACAAACAGAAAGCATTATATGACAAGTTTGTGTTTTAGGCGCAATTGGATGATATAATTTTTAAATATGTTTTAAATACGTTAAAATTAATGTAAATATTTTTATATTTTGAATACGATCGTGTCTTAATAAAACTGATAAGCAATGATTATAACAATTAGGTACATTAAAGAAGTTGCCAGCATATACATAACAAATAGTGACGAAAAAATCAGATAAAACTAAAAACTAAAAAAACTAGCATTGTAAAACTAAAATTACCAACAAAAAAACGCAACAATTCCAAAAATTATTTTTTTACAAGTAAAAGTACAACTAATTTAAATATGATTGTTTCTTTAAATAATCCGTTTAAATTAATGAATGCTATTAAAAATCATTTAGACAAAAAAACAAAAACACTTTGTTTATATCTATAAAGTTTGAAGCGGATTAACTATGTTAAATAGAACAGCAAACATGCCTTCTAATCTACAACAGAGCAAATTTACAGAATAAAAAATGAGAACAAAGGATGAACGTTTTGAAAAGTTGCAAAAAAATTTGAGTTGATAGCTAGTTAGTTCGAACGAATACAAAATATAACAAACGTTGAGACTGCCTTTTCAAATTTTAAACAAACGGTTAAACTCAAAACATGGGGGCGTTTTATAAGCTGCGTCCCAAGACTGTTTTTTTATAAATGCTCGGTATTAAATTCGAGTCAATTTGAACCTGCATGGCCATGGGACTGCAAATAAGTACAGTGTAGAATCAGGTATTGAAACATTTTCGATGCCTCCTAAATTTAAGCTTTTGATCACCCTGTAAAATCTCTTCTGATTCATATTAGCTAAGCTAGTTTGTGCCTATCGTCTTCAGGTTAACTTTTCTTTATGAAACCGCTCACTCTCAAGTTCTGCTGGATCCTAGGATCGAACTTGGCTTTATAAAACAGCCTCCCCTGCAGACTCTCACACTCTTAGCGGCTTCATCTCTTCGCCGCCGGCCTCCCCAGCCGATGCTCCCTGCCGCTCCGCCTCATCGCTGCCCGACACGCAGCAGGGACAGCCCACCTGTTCCATCTCGGCCACGGTGTTGGGCATGGGCTTGTCCTTGGTCTCGGGCAGCAGCAGGATAGCTAGGCTGGCCAGAACCGAGATCACACCATAGAGCAGGTAGGGCAGGTGGATGTACCATTGGGCCAGAGCTCCGCCCAGCTCCGGGGCAAGGATTTGAGCCGAGCGCATCAGGAAGCAGGCGAAGAAGAATGAGCAGCTGCGAACTTTGGTTGGCAGCACCTCGGAGCCGTAGACAGCCAGGACGCTGAAGGCTACGGTGACGCTGAACTTGATGGCGATAGCCAGGACGCTGCTGCCCTGAAACACCACTTCCGGGTCGGTGGGCACATAAGGCAGAATTATGAGGCCGACACCGCAGAAAGCCATGGTGCCGAGACAGGTGTACTTGCGGCCGGCCCTGTTCGTGAGCTGCCAGGCCAGGATGTAGGCCGGCAGCTCAAGCAGGCCAGAGATCAGCACGTTCAGGTACGGATTATTGGTGATAAAATCGCGCTTGAACGACAGGGCGAAGTAGACAAGCGACACGGTGAAGAAGTTGAAGGTCACAACGCCCACGGTGACAAGGTATTCCAGGCGGCACAGGTTCTCTCGCGGTATGAACTTAAAGATGCAGCTCTGCTCCTCCGACTCGTTCGTGTGCTCTGGCGGATCAACCAGCTCGTTGTGCTCGAAGTTGAACTCATTGAGCACCTCTTTGCAGCCCGAGTACTTGCTGACCTCTTTCAGAATCTTCTTAGCTCGCTTGGTTTTACCACGAGTGAGCAGCCAACGCGGTGACTCCGGCAGCACCGGGATGTAGGTGGCGTACCCCGCTCCGATGATGAGCACGACCACCACCATTTGAATGCGCCAGTTGTAGATAAAGTAGCTGATTGCTGCTGAGCCGCTGTAAGCGAACACCCACAGAGTCCAGACTAGGTTGCCATGGATACCGCGATAGTCCTCCGCCACCAGCTCCGTGATGAGTATGATCCCAATGAGCACGGCGGGCGCGCCGAAACCCATGCAGAATCTGAGCACCATCTGCAGGGTGAGATTGCGGACGAAGATCACGGCTATGTTGCAGGTGAGATCCAGGTAGCAGAAGGCCACGAGCAGCGGCTTCCGACCGAGAATGTCGCCCAGAGGACCGAATATTGTCGACAGGCAGATGCCGAACTGCATGACGGTCTGCATGCGGTCCATCAGGTACTTGCGGTCGCACACCATCTCGTACTCCATGAACATTGTCCACCGCTCCGGCGGGTCCGGCCTGAACGTCCAGGCGCCGCAGATCTCCTCCTTGGGCGTCGCGGTCGACCCGTTGCCGCCAGCTGCTGAGGCCATGGCCATGTGCAGCGAGCCGTCCAAGCCGCGCACGAACTTCGGCCGCTGACAGGTGAAATCGTTGATGCTAAAATTGGTAGCGAAGGTGTTGTTGGCGAGCACCTCCGACCAGGGCTGCACGGCGCCGTCCACCAGCGCTTCGGCGCAGTGGTAGGGCACGCTGGCGGTGGCCAGGTTCAACACGAACATGTCGAATGCGGACTTCATGGATAGGAAGGCGATGAGCACGGTGATGATCCATCGGTAGGCCGGGCCTGACTTGGATATGTGAGTCAGCAGGTCTTCGTAAAGCATAGCTCTGCTCTGGCGCTGGGTTCTTTCCAAAGAGAAACTTACAGTAGCAGAGAAGCTCACTGGCAAGCCCGTTGTCAAGATTTCTTTTTGCCGCTCTTAACTTCTTTCGCTCGCCACTTCACTTTATTGCACTTCTCTATAGGAAGCCCCACGAGCCACACACGCTTGTGCCGCTTCTCTGTTTGCTCGCTGCGGGGGGGGGGGTCGGTGGAGGCGCTTGATTGGCTCGCAGCAACAGCTGCATAATCACGCGAGGGGGGCCGTGCATAGATAAAGTATACCATAGATTCCACCCCTGCCCAGAATGTACACACGCTCGTGTCCAAACTTTGACCACCATAAAACTCACCGTGCTCTCATTGGCTGGCGCGAAAGCCTTCCTTTCAACACCTTCGATTTCATTCCCTCACCCCTTCCACACAAGAAAGCTTTATAACTTTAATGCGCGGAACGAAAGGATGTCTTACCAGTTTCAACAGTTAAAGCGGAGATAATAGAAAAGCGGAGTTGGGGGAATGTACACACGTGGACTCAATGTGCATAGCGTGGCCCAGCCAATAGGAGCGCAGTGAATAAAGTGATGGTCACAATTTAGACACTCCGGGGGGGTAGGGGTGGAATCTATGGTATACTTTATCTATGGGGCCGTGGGACGATCCCCAACACCTCAGAAAGTGGAGAGGCCAGAAGCGCGGCTGGCGGTGCGAATAAATCGCGCCAAGAGGCGATCAGAAAAACTGAAACAAAGCCGTTTGGCCCGCCTTCACTGCTTGGCCAGGGGAGACAGAGTAAGACAGAGTATGCTGTATGTTGTCTGTTCTGTATGCTGTATGTTGTCTGTTCTGTATGCTGTATATTGTCTGTTCTGTATGCTGTATGTTGTCTGTTCTGTATGCTGTATATTGTCTGTTCTGTATGCTGTATGTTGTCTGTTCTGTATGCTGTATGTTGTCTGTTCTGTATGCTGTATGTTGTCTGTTCTGTATGCTGTATGCTGTCTGTTCTGTATGCTGTATGTTGTCTGTTCTGTATGCTGTATGCTGTCTGTTCTGTATGCTGTATGTTGTCTGTTCTGTATGCTGTATGCTGTCTGTTCTGTATGCTGTATGTTGTCTGTTCTGTATGCTGTATGTTGTCTGTTCTGTATGCTGTATGTTGTCTGTTCTGTATGCTGTATATTGTCTGTTCTGCATGCTGTATATATATTGTCTGTTCTGTATGCTGTATATTGTCTGTTCTGTATGCTGTATATTGTCTGTTCTGTATGCTGTATATTGTCTGTTCTGTATGCTGTATATTGTCTGTTCTGTATGCTGTATATTGTCTGTTCTGTATGCTGTATGTTGTCTGTTCTGTATGCTGTATGTTGTCTGTTCTGTATGCTGTATATTGCCTGTTCTGTATGCTGTATGTTGTCTGTTCTGTATGCTGTATATTGTCTGTTCTGTATGCTGTATATTGTCTGTTCTGTATGCTGTATGTTGTCTGTTCTGTATGCTGTATGTTGTCTGTTCTGTATGCTGTATATTGTCTGTTCTGTACGTTTCAACTTTTCCGTTTCTCCCAGTCAGTGTTAGAAAAAAAGTCAAACAAATAAACCGAATATGGTGGCTGCAAATGCGGTCCGTAGTTGCACACCATGTTGCATTGCTGATTTTCTAGCCTCAGGGGTTTCTGGCTTGGGGGGGACTGAAAAAACTGAACTTCCTACTCCTAATCCTCCCGCTCCCACGTCTGGCAGGAAATGCGACATGCAGCCATAATGCTGGCTTCGCAGGCAAGCAGTAAAACCATTTTAGTGCTTTTCACCTCGTGGGGAATTTTAGCACCTGCGCACCGGAGAGCCGGCCCGAACCGCAGCAGAAAAAAGTCAGAGGAGGAGACGAAGAGCGGCAAAGTGGGGTTGCAGGAAAGATTAATAAAAGCCGTCTCTCTTCTCTGGTTTCCCCCTTTGCTTGGCTCCGGCAAAGTTTGTCAGTCAGGACTGACAGGTCAGCGCGGAGTGCCTGGCGAGTGGCGATCGAAGCAATGCCAGGCTGCCAGAAGAAAAATATTGCAAACGTTTCTAAAAATTCATAGTTGCATTCGTTTTTTTAAAAATTTGATCATTTTTTAAAAAGTGAATAATTTAATATCTTAATAGCCTAATAACTTACTAACTTAACCTAATGGCCAGATGTGCAACCGACAGCTCAGCCGCAGCTATTGCGCGGCACATCTGAAGAATGCTGCGTACGGATGTTCAGTCCAAGGACTGAGGGGGTCGCCACACACACCCTCAGTTACCCCAGCTAATGCTGGCACCCATTTTTACAGCTGGGTGAACTGAAGCAATGCAGAGTTAAGTGTTTTGCTCATGGACGCAAATTGTTCCAAGTAGGTCCAGAATCGAACCCCCGACCTTTCAGTCGTGAGTTCCAGTTTCGAAAGGTTGAAATAGCGGCAAAAACCTTTAAAATACAGATTTGTGGTTCTGTTGAAAAACAGCACCAGACAAATAGACGAGAGATTTCCGTTTGAATTTCAAGTTTTAGTTGTCCCTGTGTCCTTCCTGTCGTTCATGATTCCTGTCGTTTGTGATTGCATGTCAGGCCATTAGGTTTCAACTCCAGTCCTCTAGAATTTCATGCCCCCAGCCGGAGGGTCAGACTGATCACCAAAACGGCCACCCAACCGTATTTGACTTGAGTTATGTAAAAAAATTGACGAGGAAAGGATCTTGAAAGAGTATTTTTGGCAGCAGATGTCAGCGGTTTTTTGGACTGACTGGCGAGCTGCCCTCAGTCAGAGCTCAGTTATTTGGTTTCTTTGAGTCCGTGAAGTCCCTATATTGTATGCACAGTTTTGGCCGGCGTCAGGCAGGGGCAGTTAATCTAATCCACTGGTGCTTGAGGGGCTGAACTCTGCCACTCCTGTCACAATCCTGTCACAATCCTGTCACAATCCTGTCACAATCCTGTCACAATCCTGTCACAATCCTGTCACAATCCTGTCACAATCCTGTCACAAACTGCAGGCAATTCTTGCTTAAAGAGAAATTTTGAAATTGAGGTGCCTGGATCTGGCTCTTCAGTTCTGACTTTGGCGCCTCAGTTCTGACTTTGGCGTCTCAATTCTGACTTTAGGGCCTCAGTTCTGACTATGGCGCCTCAGTTCTGACTTTAGCGCCTCAATTCTGACTCTGGCGCCTCAGTTCTGACTCTGGCGCCTCAATTCTGACTCTGGCGCCTCAATTCTGACTTTGGCGCCTCAATTCTGACTTTGGCGCCTCAATTCTGACTCTGGCGCCTCAATTCTGACTTTGGGGTCTCAATTCTGACTCTGGCGCCTCAGTTCTGACTCTGTCGCCTCAATTCTGACTTTGGCGCCTCAGTTCTGACTCTGGCGCCTCAATTCTGACTCTGGCGCCTCAGTTCTGACTTTGGCGCCTCAATTCTGACTCTGGCGCCTCAATTCTGACTCTGGCGCCTCAATTCTGACTCTGGCGCCTCAGTTCTGACTTTAGCGTCTCAATTCTGACTTTAGGGCCTCAATTCTGACTTTGGCGCCTCAATTTTGACTTTAGGGCCTCAATTCTGACTTTGGCGTCTCAATTCTGACTTTGGCGCCTCAATTCTGACTTTGGCGCCTCGATTCTGACTTTATAGAGAATTAATCTAATACTGTGATGGTAATATCAGGAGGCTGCTCTAACGACGCATTAATCGATTTTTCATGTTAAATTGGTCTGTCACTTGAAAAAACGTTTAAAATAATGACAAGACAAGGCAAGAGCCAAAACTGACGCGTTTACCACTGAACTGCCCTTGCCCACAGTCAGTGGAGATAGCAAGCCACTGCAGAATGAAAAGCCTTGGCAAAGTTTATAAAATATATGACCTAATGAACACTTCTCAAACTGGTTTGAAACTAAAAGCCATAGCAACTAGCTCAGCTCAAAAGTGAGCCATTCGAAAAGTACAACACTCCCGCTGTCTTGTTTTGGTTTTTAGTCAGAAACAAAACGTCAGAAGCAGGCCGTAGAACGGATCGGCTTTTTCCCGGATCTGGATTTGACAGCACATCGATGCTTCACAAAACATCTCTTCGCTGCACGTCAGATCCACTCAGGTTGCCTGCTTCAATTTCTTCAACAGCTGGATGCTGTTCCATGAAATCTCAGCAAAGTATTGTACATGGGTTACTTACTACTCATAGCTTCTGTCTATAGAAGTTTTTATTTGAATAATAATAACTGAATTCACCTGCCCCAATTGGGCAGCAGATGTGCAACCGACAGCTCAGCCGCAGCTATTGCGCGGCGCATCTGAAGGCTGCGTACGGCTGTTCAGTCCAAGGACTGGGGGGTCGCCACACACACCCTCAATTACCCCAGCTAATGCTGGCACCCATTTTACAGCTGGGTGAGCTGAAGCAATGCAGAGTTCCAGTAAGTGTCTTGCTCAAGGGCGCAACTTGTTCCAAGTGAGATCGGGAATCGAACCCCCGACCTTTCAGTCGTGAGTTCGACGCTCTAACTCTAAACACTAGGCTACAACCCCTTGAAAGTCTGCAACTAAAATTCGACTCAAATCAAGGACAACTTAGTCACTCAAGACGGGAGTCTAGCAATTAATGGTGAAAAAAGTACGAGGTAAAATCCAAGTACGTCGTAAAATCCCTGAGAAGGCAAACAATGTCTTGATAATAAATCGCATTACACAGCTGTAACTCATGATTAAGTTTCAAAGCGGCTATGGACCAAATTATGTGGCTATAGGTGCCAGCCTTGTAGCTGCAGACTCGCCCGAATATGAGTAAAATTATGCACTCGAAAAAATTCGTACAGTACAAGGCAAGCGTACCTTTGCGTTGCACCTTGCAAGCCATGAAGCTATGAAGCTAAGCTAATAGACAATCGCCAACCAAAAAATGCCAAAAAGTGGTCAGAAAGTATATAGCTAGTCCATTTCAACATGATTAGCAAATAAAAAGCATTTCTAGCTAAGCTCAAAAGCAGCGCTGAGATTCTGTGGCTCATCGCTCATTGCACATTCTTGCACAATTATGAGCTGGAGATCAAACTTGAGCAAAAATGAAAGGTTGACAGTCTCTGCTTGAAAAAAGGAAGATAACTGAAAAGGACAATTGAGGCTTGTTGGGCTTCTCTATATATGCTATTCTATAGGCTGTCCGTTTCTCAATGCTTTCAACCGCAGTAGAGAAGATGCAGTACGAAGAATTACTCACCAAAATTTCGAAGTCCGGACCCTGCTACCGATGGGTCATCACCAATCTTCTCGCCATGATTTCTATGAAAGCCGCATTCGACATGTTCATACTGAACCTGGTCACGGCCAGTGTGCCCTTCCACTGCGCTGAGATCACGCTTGACAACCAGACGGTGCCATGGTCCAGCATCGCTCACAATGCGAGCATGCCTGACAACTTCACCATCAACAGCTTCATCTGCAGTCGTCCTCGGTTGTTTCGAGACTCGGACGGATCGCTGCGACTCGAATCATCGTCCGAAGGAAACGCATCGACGGTTAATCGGACCAGCGTCCCGGCCGAGGCCTGCAGCGCGTGGACGTTCTTGCCTGACCCGCCAACCCGCTGGACCATGTTCATGGAGTACTCCATGGTGTGCGAGCGACAGTACTTGATGGATCGAATCCAGACGATGCTGCAGTTCGGAATCTGTCTGTCCACCGTGTTTGGTCCCCTGGGCGACATTATCGGCAGAAAGACGGTGTTGGTCGGCTTTGCCTATCTGGACATTTCCTGCAACATTGCTGTGATATTCGTCCAAGACCTGACGCTGCAGATGGTGCTGCGCTTCATCATGGGGTTCGGTGCTCCAGCGGTCATCATCAGCACCATTCTCATAACGGAGCTTGTGGCGGAGGACTACAGAGGCATCCACGGAAATCTAATGTGGATTCTGTTCTGCTTAGGATACAGCGGTTCGGCGGCCATCAGCTACTTCATTCACAACTGGAGAGTGCAGACAGCGGTGGCCTGCGCCATTGCTGGAGTCGGCTACGCCACATTTATTCCGGTCATTCCGGAGTCTCCGAGATGGCTGCTCACGCGCGGCTACACAAAAAGAGCCAAGAAAATATTAAAAGAAATCTGCAAGTTTTCCGGTTGCAAGGAGGTGCTCAACGAGTTTAACTTTGAGCACAGCGAGCTGGTTGAGCCTCCGGATGAAAACAAGCCCCCAGAGGAGAACTGTATTTTCAAAATTTTTCCCAGGGAGAACCTATGCCGGCTGGAGTACTTTGTCACTGTCGGTGTACTATCGTTCAACTTTTTCACCGTGTCCCTGGTCTACTTCGCTCTGTCGTTCAAGAGAGACTTCATCACAAAAGATATCTACCTGAACGTGCTGATCTCTGGCCTACTGGAGATTCCGGCCTACATCCTGGCCTGGCAGCTCACCAACAGGGCTGGCCGCAAGTACACCAGCATGGCTAATATGGCATTCAGTGGAGTTGGACTTATCATCATGCCTTTCATTCCAACCAACCCGAACATTGTGTTCCAAGGCAGCAGCGTGCTGGCAATCGCCGTCAAGTTCAGCGTCACCGTTGCCTTCAGTATCCTGGCCGTCTACGGATCCGAAGTTTTGCCGACTAAAGTCCGCAGCTGCTCATTCTTCGTTGCCTCCATTTTGATGCGGGGCGCTCAACTGCTGGCACCGGAGATCGGCGGTGCTCTGGCGAGTCTCTACGACAACTTGCCGTCTCTGTTGTACGGCGTGATCTGCGTCCTGGCCAGCCTGACCATCCTGCTGCTGCCCGAGAGCAAGGACAGGCCGATGCCCAACACCGTGGCTGAGATGGAGCCTGTGGGCTGTCCCTGCGGCGCCCGGAGAACTGAACTTGCAACCAATGCTTCCGGCAATGCTCAAGTTGATGAAGACGAGATGAAACCTCTGCAAGTGTTCTCCGTGGACGCTTGACGAATTGGGATCAGAAACTAATAAATTATTGTAATTTAATCTTGTATCCTCGTTTTGAACTGTTTTCTGCTTTGGAAGCTTCAGAAATGCTTGATAAAAGACGTCCATTGGTCTAAAGATTTTTGCTACCAACAAGTCCAGCCTTAGTGAAGCAAAAAGAAACTGTCCAGAAACTTCAGTTTATTCTTACTACTAATATCCGTACGAGCGTAATTTTTCTATTAAAATACACTAGAGCCAATTTTCTATCTTGGATAGCTGGTTCAATAAAAGCTTCTTATTATGCAGTACGCAGGATCGTTCCTGAGAGACGCGACTTCACGTGGCATATCTTGGACTGTACGAGCTAGATATTGCACTGTGACCGCGCCTTGCACAGTCAACCCCAGTGTACGCAATGGTACGAACTTACAGGCGCTAAATCGGGGTGCAAAATTTCCGATAAGAGCGCCGCTAGCCTTCAAACTGTTGGCTAACCAGCCTAATCTGCTTCCAGCAGTGGAAAGCCCGAAGTTAAAGAGCTGGTTAGCAGTACAAAGCTTTGGTTTGGTGCAAATCCAAAGGCTGCGAGTGTTGCCGAGTGAAGTAGAACAAACCTCGGCATGGGCAACCGTCTGGTCATGTGCCGCAGGGGCGCCAGCGGACAGGAGACCTACACAACCACGGTGATTCAAGACCGATTCTCCTCTGACATCGACGGTGGCAAAAATTTGCCTAATCGACGACGGTCAAACGATGAAGACGCCGACGATGAGGACGATGACGGTTTAGAAGAGGAAGCTGAGCACTCTGTGTACGAAATCCGCCCAGTGCAACATCAGCATCGAGCTCAAGATCTGGGCGATCAGAAATCTCCCCTGACTATTTTGACTAATCCGCTGTACGAGGACAGCCCCAATGAGAAAGACGTCCAGGACGATACGTCGCCAGTTTTCGATGAGGTAGCAGCGGCGGCGGCCGCCGAGGCCGCGCTCGAGAAGGTTCGAGCTGAGGCAGCGGCGAAGCGCAGTTTTCTGCTTGAGCAAAGCCATCCAGAGGCTAAGCAGCCCGACCCCGTGCTGCTGTGAGCACGGCCTTAGTTTATGTTGCTTGACTTGGACTTTGCATGCTAAAATTTTTGACAACAATTGCAATTCTCATCAGTTCTTTTCTAACGTCACTCAAACTATTCATATTTGCTGAAATTTACATGTAACCCGTACAGCAAGTACGACGTCGTCGATGTCGGCGAACGTTCCCGACGTCTATCGACGTCGCTGAAAAATATGTACTTTTACATTTCACCGAAATTTAGCTGGCGTGACGTCGTTATCTGTCGTATGAACTCGTAGTCTGTCGATGTAATATAAAGCGACACATTTTCAGCGACGTAGATAGACGTCAGAAGCGTCGCCGACGTCGGATTGCTGTACTGGTTAGCACATTTTGAAGAAAATTTGAAAAAAATTCTCCTCGAAATCCAAATTTACATTCTAAACGGATTTCGCAAAAACTCTGTAAAGATTACAAGCGTATTTGGTGGAAAAAATTGTCTAGAATAACAAACAACAACAAAGAACTCCTCCCACCAATCACACAAAGTGTCCACAAGGGGGAGGAATCAGATGGCACGCCCATGGGCCAGGTTCCTCAAAAAGTCTCTAGAAAGAATGCACTACGAGCTAAGGAGACAGGAACAGTGGCATTTTGCCTGCTTGTCGGTCTTTGGTATGGCATTTCAAGAAAAAACGGCTTGATAAACTTTTGAGTCTAAATGTGAGATATTTGAGGAATTTAGAAGATGCTAAAGAACTAAAAACTAGTCCTAGTTTTTGTCCTAATGGTCTTAGGGTTCTTAGGGCTCTTCGGGTGAAAGAATCCAATTTAAAAAGGATTAGGCCACCCTCTCATCGGACTGAGAGCTTGAGAACAGTTTGAGATGTGTTTTCTTCCTAGGATGAGGAAGGTAATTTTACCAATAATCATCAGTGCTACATCATCGTTTCATTTTCTTAGCTGTTCACAAGTAAGGACATGCAATGTGAAAGGACTACTTTTGTAATATGCAAATTGCTTTTATTGTTACGCTTGCAAACATACTACTTTCACTAGTCTATTGCTGCATGTTAGGCCAGAAATTATAAGCTTAAACTTTTCATGAAGAGTCAGGGTGTAAGAGAATGATTTCGATTTATTTCTTTTTTTACCAACTGACTTAGAGTATTCGCTGTATCGCTGGTGCATGCATTTAGTAAGCTCTGGCCATAGACGACTTCAGTCGTGAAATTCAGACTCTCAGTCACCGGCCGCATGGGAATCACCCAGCTGGTCACTGGATCAATTTGAATCGCCCAGTTGGTCACTGAATCAATGAGAATCGCCCAGTTGGTCACTGAATCAATGGGGATCGCCCAGTTGGTCACTGAATCAATAGGAATCGCCCAGTTGGTCACTGAATCAATGGGAATCGCCCAGTTGGTCACTGAATCAATGGGGATCGTCCAGTTGGTCACTGAATCAATGGGAATCGCCCAGTTGGTCACTGAATCAATGGGAATCGCCCATTTGGTCACTAAATCAATAGGAATCGCCCAGTTGGTCACTGAATCAATGGGAATCGCCCAGTTGGTCACTGAATCAATGGGAATCGCCCAGTTGGTCACTAAATCAATAGGAATCGCCCAGTTGGTCACTGAATCAATGGGAATCGCCCAGTTGGTCACTGAATCAATGGGAATCGCCCAGTTGGTCACTGAATCAATGGGAATCGCCCAGTTGGTCACTGAATCAATGGGAATCGCCCAGTTGGTCACTGAATCAATGGGAATCGCGCAGTTGGTCACTGGATCAATGGGAATCGCCCAGTTGGTCACTGAATCAATGGGAATCGCCCAGTTGGTCACTGAATCAATGGGGATCGCCCAGTTGGTCACTAAATCAATAGGAATCGCCCAGTTGGTCACTGAATCAATGGGAATCGCCCATTTGGTCACTGAATCAATGGGAATCGCCCAGTTGGTCACTGAATCAATGGGAATCGCCCATTTGGTCACTGAATCAATGGGAATCGCCCAGTTGGTCACTGAATCAATGGGAATCGCCCAGTTGGTCACTGAATCAATGGGAATCGCCCAGTTGGTCACTGAATCAATGGGAATCGCCCAGTTGGTCACTAAATCAATAGGAATCGCCCAGTTGGTCACTGAATCAATGGGAATCGCCCAGTTGGTCACTGGATCAATGGGAATCGCTAAGGTGGTCACTGAAATGATGGGAATCGCCCAGTTGTTCACTGGATTAATGTGAATCGCCCAGTTAGTTACTGGATCAATGGGAATCGCTAAGGTGGTCACTGGATTAATGTGAATCGCCCAGTTAGTTACTGGATCAATGGGAATCGCTAAGGTGGTCACTGAACTGATGGGAATCGCCCAGTTGTTCACTGGATTAATGTGAATCGCCCATTGAGCCCTGGTATTGATTCTGGAATTCGAATGTCTCTCATTAATCTATTCGTTCACTGATTGAATTCGCTGAGGGGTAGTTGCGGAAATGCGAAGAGGAACTCATCGATAAATAATAAGTGAGTAGAGTAAGGTCGCAACGACTTAGAGCTTCCTGAGTTACGTCGGTGAAACACGATGGCTGTGTGTACATTTAGCTTTGTCCGTCATACGAGACTGTACCGAACAGACGTAGGAAATGACGAACGTCAAAGGGTTGTAATAATTTTAAAGAAATGTTTTTGAACGTATAGCCACCAGTATTGAATTTAGTTTTAAAATTAACAGCCGCATTCTTCCAAAATAGTGCTTGACGAGTTCAGTCAACCAGCCAATCAATCAAACTATTCAACAGCAATGGCATAGCGGCCTTAACAATCCAGCCGCTCTCAGAGAGAGCTACACACAATCGCAACTATGCAACTGTCAGATCAATTCGCATGCGCTGCTCGCCATCCGTCTCCCGTCAAAAACCAGTGCTGCAGCCTCCTCCTGCATCCCTCACTGGCTGCTCCGCACAATTAATTCATCGGCCCGTGCGGCCGCTGTGCCTGCGGGCCCTTCATTAGCCAGTTCATGGAGACTCGCGTGAAGCTGCTGTTCGGTCTTCCCTGCCAGCTATTCAACTGTAACTCCCTTCCCCTAATTCTGGGAGCTGAACTGCCAAAGCTTCAGCTTGAATGCATCTGCATGGCAATGCGTGTGGACTGTCTCAATTATATTTCGGATAAGCAGAGCCATATTGCCAATTGCGCTGGCGGCTGGGCGATGCAGAACTATCGCTTGATTCTCACTGCTGTATCTGTTGTCCCAATCTCTCTTGCTTTCGCAATTATAATCTGATAGCTGCTATATTTGAGCATTTTTGACTCCGTCTTACCGTCTACCCTAGATACGAGCAAGCATCACGGATTCTATATTCCTACAGGGAGCGTCTTACCGGGGACAGAAATATCAAGGAAATCTTCAATCCTCGTTACTATAGCTGATTGGACCATACATGCAGACAACAGTTTATTTTTATAATGGCTGTCAGAATTGAACGACAGCAGTAACAACAAGCTACGTTAGCATTGAATAATAATGGTGTTATAAAGAAAACATAACTCTGACCATTTGTAGATTTGCAGATTACGTTTGCAGATCTGACCATCTGCAAACGTACCGTTTTACTTCCCATACATAAAGGCGGCTGGAGTGGCTCATCTAGGAGTATATAAAATCTGTGGATAGCACATGAGACATCACCGATGAGACACAACTCAATCATGCTAACTCGTACTTGATATCTGTTCAGAGAAAAGTTTTGCGCCTATGCTACGACTTTGGAAAACACACCCTCATTTAGTTGAGGATTTCAAGCCAACAGTTCAGAGTGAAATAGAACTTTTAGTTGACAGAATAATTTTGAATAGCTGACAGAATTGGCAAAGCCGTCTTCTTCTGCATGTGCGCCAGAGAGATCAGAGTAGCCATTGGGAGACGCAGCCTGATTGGCTGCAGCTTCCTCATCCAGTTTCTGATGCTGCAGCGCCTCGCTCCCCATGTGTGTGCTTGTCCCTAAAGGCCGTAGCTGAGAGCCGCACACTGCAGCTTAATAGTAGCAGCATAGCAAGTGCATCGCCATATTGCAGCACATCGGCTGGACCTCCAGCCAGCCTATTCCAGTATTCCAGTTGGGGCAAATACATCGGGGGGTGAAAAAAAGTGAAAACTTAGACAAAGTAGGAAACAAAATAGCGAGGGAAGAAGATTCAGGTAGGAACTTAGCAGCGGAGACCGAGACGACTAGTCAAACAGACGCAAGACGAGAAGACAAAAATTGGAAGCGACGTGCAAGAAAGTTGATTGATTAAAAGGTAAAGAGTTTTGGCAGGCAACGCTGCTGCAGACCAATTAGCTAAACATGAGCAGCCCTGCGCCTTCACTGGCGACTGCAACGTCTGCTGGAGCTAATTCAGCGGTTTATTCAGCCCCCACCCGCTCAGCACCGGAGGAGGCTCTGCTCATCGCCGGCTACTCAGCCGCAGTGCTGCTCAGCACCGTCGGCAACTTGACAGTCATTGTGGTTGTGACGCGCGGCCGCCAGTGCCGGACAGATCTGCGCGGCTTTCTACTCAGCCTGGCCGTTGCTGACCTTCTAATCGGCTGCTTCTGTCTGCCCTTCACTCTCGTGAACGTGCTCTACCGCCGCTGGCCTCTGCCTGACATTCTGTGCAAGCTGGTGTCTTACTGCCAGCTGGTGGCCGTGACGTCTTCTGTGCTGACCAACATGGCTATTGGCTTCGATCGTTTCTGGGTGGTGACGTTTCCTCTGAGCCAGCGGCTGACCTTCAATCGGTCCCGAGCAGTGATTGTCGCTCTGTGGACGGCGTCGCTGCTGCTGTCCTCGGTGCAGCTGCGCGTCAGTGGAAAGTACGCCACCGGAGGCGGCGGACCCGATGACCCTCACAACGGCGCGGCAGCTGCCTCGGACAACGAGACAGCGTCAGTTGTGGTGGTGGAAATGTGTCGCGAGCATTGGCACAGCCCCGGCATCCAGAGGGCCTACTCAGTGTTTGTCCTGGTGCTCACCTACCTGCTGCCCGTGTCCGTTCTCTGCGCCACCTACGCTGCCATCGGGAGAAAACTGTGGACCAGAACGCTGCCAGGCAATGCAGACTCGGCCAGGGATCAGCAGCACGTCAGGGCCAAGCGAAAGGCAAGTTTTAGTTAGTTTTATCAATTTTCGATGATTCGATTCGGCGCTGCGCTCGTATGCTTTCTCTTGAGCATCCTAAATGCTCTGGAGATACAGCAAATATCCTTTCCTTACTGGTCTTCAGCTCATTTCTAAGAAAACCGAGTGTAGCGTCCTACTTCAGTTGTCTGCAGTACGAGTACGCAATTGCTGGCAATTGGCCCTGACGCATGGAAAATAGAAAAATAAAGAATGTCACGACGGGAAGTCAAGCTATTTTCAGTTCATGATGCAAAACTGACAAGCATCGCAAAGTAAGGCCTAAAAGTTCTTAGCCCGATGGATAAGAAAAAGGTGAATACAGTAGGGCTGCACTGAACTAAATTTGTTTATACTGTTCAAAAGTTTGACAGCACTGACCGTCAGTGCATCCCTTCCCAAAAAATCTATAGAGCAACAGCGGTAGGTCAAGTGGCTGGCTTGGAAGTCATCAGCTGGGCGCCCTCTATCTCTCAGAAGTCTCTCTAAGATCAGTATTGACAGCCTTCGGTAGTGGCGTCTCAGTTTGGTCGACTGTGTCGAATTATGGGTTGATGATTTTTAGACTCTGGTGGCCTCGGAGGTTACAGCAGGCTCTCTAGTTACTGTGCCAGTCATTCGTTCTAGGAGTCAATTGTCTGCTCACCTCAGGTGACCTTTTAAGCGATCTAACAGCCCTCTCGATCTACCTGATCGTTGGATCCAGGTTGGTAGAGTTCACAGGGTCTTGTGTGTAGCGATCCGTGACCATCTCGTCGCCAAGAGTGTATGATTCAAACGACGTATGATTCATGATTTATGGTCTTTGTAGGTCTTGCAGACCAATTTTCCCAAACTAAAGTTACCCTGTAAGCAGAATCAAACCCACGGTACTTTGGGGTGCAAGTCCCCATGTAGGCCATGTAGGCCATTACCCCATGTAGGCCATGCTGAGTACCGGTTGAGGCTGGGGTCGAACATATCGGTATAGGGCAGAGGTCAGCAAACGATCCGGCTCGTGGGCCACATTCGACGCGCAAAGCCTCTTTATCCAGCCCTCGGGTCCTTTGAAACTTCACAATAGCAATCCGACCTACTCAAGGTTTGTGTCTCCTTTCACGCACTTCTCACCTCTCCCTTTCCACTTCCCTTCTGTCTTCTCCTATTTCATCCCTTCTCTCGTCTCGTCTCCAATCTTTTTTCCTCACCTCTCCTCTCTTCCCCTTCTCTGGCCTGCAGTCATGCGAAGCTAAAAAGCTGCATAGCCTTCGTGGCTCCTTCAGCCAGCACATACTTTCTCAAGTATACTCATATCTCAAAGTGTACTCATGTACATGTATACTTTCGCAGGTATAATTGCTCATTCCTGCTACCTGCTACTTTACGCTCGTAGTAACATCAAGACATTAGCTCGCACTGCTGTGATATCAGTAGATTAACTTTCCTCAGTGCATTTGTTTGTTGTCAAAAAATGCACAGGCTTGTGCAGAGGGGCTGGTTAAGGGTTAGGATAGGACGACCTCGAATTCAATCAGTTTCTCTCTTTGCTTTCAATTGCCCAGCCTGCTCAGTCTGTTTCGAACGCTGAGCAGGGCAAGACCGTTTTAGACAAAGGTCTTTGAATGTGAAGCGCTTACAGGCTGCCCCAGTTGCTGGAACTGGAATGGCATGACTGTAGGCTCAATGGGAAGCATCTTGCTATTCCTCTTGACAATTGCGTGCAGCCTGACTGACTCTCGCTGCCAGAGAACAACTTGAGCCGCCATAAATTTGATGTCTGTTAGTCTCTCAGTCTGCTTAGGCTGATCTTCCAGCCCTTCAAGCTCTTCGAAAGCGGTTGTCGAGCATTTCCCGACGGATATATGGGCCAGACTGCCACATATGCTAAGCAAAACTGCTTGATATTTGTTTGTATAGTTTTCACAAAAAAGTCTTTAATTCTTTGTTGATTGACCTTTTTTTGCGCTAGCTAGTCACAATGTTTTATGGCCGCTAGATCATAAAAACAACCAACGAAGAAGCCAATGCATTGCATTAAATTACACGTAGAGATTACAAGTTTTTATATAGGTCAGAAGAGGAACTACCATATCTGATTTTGGTTTGGTACGGTCTAGCGCAGCAATAATCTGTTAGCGTCACTACGGTGTACCGATGTAATTTAGACTTTTTTGTCCTTTGAAAGTGGGTGCATGCAGTCACTGCTCATACAAGGACAACTTAAGTAGAAGGACGCAACACTCGAAATCAGTGGTAAATCTTTTGAAGGCAACTTTTCGCCTAAAAATACACTACAGAGA
The DNA here is from genome assembly GCA_002269645.1 of Macrostomum lignano. NCBI lineage: Eukaryota > Metazoa > Platyhelminthes > Macrostomidae > Macrostomum > Macrostomum lignano. The sequence continues at coordinate 55,964 of NIVC01001004.1, forward strand.
TAGGAGGTTTTTCATTTTTTCAACACAAAAATTGTTATTGCTTTTGATAGGAGGCAGATCCAGTGTTCATCTTTTGATATGTTGTGCCTTTCTTATTGTTCTATCGATATTAATAAAGCTTTTCGTTCAAAAATAGTTTTAAAGGCAGGTTTCACCGGAAAAATACACTACGGAGATAGGAAATTTCAAGATTTTCAACACTAAAACAGTGATCGGGTCTCTTAACAGTGTCAGAGAAAGTCCTAATCACACTATTTTGTGCCTCGCATGCTGCTCTAACGACGCATTAATCGATTTTTCATGTTAAATTGGTCTTTCACTTGAAAAAACGTTTAAATTAATTACAAAATGCGAAAAGTTGCCTTCAAAACATTTACCACAGATTTCGAGTATAGCGTCCTATATATATGTTACTTGAGTAGTCCTTGTGCTCATATTGGAAAAGGCGTTCAACCTTTCTTCTATAGTTCTAGTAGTTCTTGGTCTCTGACGCATCGCGCTTCATCAGTTCATCAGGTTGGAGACACCCATAGCACTTGTTACCTGCTTTCCGTTTCCTGACTCATCTACCTGATCCTGATCGCATTCAGATCTCCATGTAGTTCTTCTGGAATTTTAACACCCCAGAACTCGGGAAGAGCTTGTGTAATTTTTTTTCGTAAACTCGAACAGCTCTCTAAGCTCATCGATCCAGACCAGCAATCTAGTAAGTGCCTCCGGGATTACACTGTAGTTGCTGGGCTCAGACTCTCCGGAGTTCTGCGAAAGTGCATTCTTAACTTCCTCAAGACTTCCTCAATGTTGCGCAGAAAATTGCTACGAACTTGCTGTTTTATTGCAGTAATAAAGTAAAGTATTATAGTTCATTGTCGATCATCAGCATCTAATGAATACAAACTTCGCACTTATTAACAATAGGCTTGTTTGAAACTTGGCCTCTTTACGGGTTCATGTGGTTAATATTGCACTTGTAGCTTGTCAAATACGAAAGTCCCCCAGCTTATGGTCAATTTTGATTCCCATATTCAGAGTTAAAAGAGGCTTTACAATTTTTAATAAATTTCGCACACGTACAATGGGACTTCGATGTCATTAGCTTAATTGGTGAGCTCAGAGGCACGCATAATTGTACATGTTGACCATCAAGCATTGCTCAAGCACGAGTATAGGTAAACGAGTTTAGTAGCGCTTACCTAAAATGCTTTTCCTCTCCATTGCTTACTCAAGGAGGCCCAGGAATTAGAGAACGCGAAAGTTATTTGAGGTGGGAGGGACGCTAGAGTAGGTTGATTGGCTGAAGCATGTGGCAAACTAGCCATCAGCAGTTAGGCAAAACTTTAGTAGATGTGGATAGAGTGCTTAAGTGCGCCTTAGTGTGTTCGGAAAGTCTCCGGGATTCTGTGACGAATTCAGGAGTGAGTGGAGGCCCTGTTTCCGTGTTTAGTTTTCCTGTAAATTTCTCGATTTGCATTGAATCAACTCTACAAGTTTGGGTGAACTCAGTGTGTGAGCATCTGTGCACGGTTAGTTTGGGACAAGGCTCGTACCGGTTTGACTTGGAGATTTCCTTTGTACTTGTACACTCGTGTTTTTCGAACTGCTGAAAGTTGAACACCGAAAAACAAGTTAGGCCACTTTGAAACTTTGAAACTAGGAATCGAGATAGGAATCGAAAAGACGTGAAAAAAGCTAAAACCATAATTCGGATTTTAAATGGATAATCGGCGTTTTGGATTCGGATTCGGCCGGCGGCGTGGATTTCATTCGCGACCTGGCCCTGGGGCGCGCCCTGTGACGCTGACAGCGTATTTTGTTGTTGTTGTTGTCAATTCAACGACGTCAAAATAGACGCCTGCTACATCAACAGTGTAGTGTAAATGTGCTTCAGGGAATCGAATAATTCTTTATGATGAGCACTACTGACTTTGGCGCTGCAGTCATCTGCCGCTTGTGCCAAACATTAGCTATAGATCGATGCGCACTTAGCTTTGGTGCTGGTTGATTTTGCAATAGACTGGAGACAAAGTGCATAGGTACTCTGTTTGAAATAGACCGGAAGCAATGCAATGCGGCATTATACTAGGGTATGAAAAAAGTTTTTTGATAAACTCCGCTATGTGCTCTACAGATCGCTCAAATAGAGCTGTTTCCTGAATTTTTTTTTAAAGTGCACAAAACTGGTCTCAGCTGAGCATGAGCCTCAGAAATAGAGGCGGAGATCAGCACTACATGTGGACTACTGAAGCTTGACCAGGAATTAAGTAGATAAGCTTCTAGGAACAATGCATGGCTGCTTCAGGACCAAAAGTGCCACTTAAAGAACTGTAAAATCCCTATTAAGAGGCTCACTCACAGTTCCAGTAGAAAAAATTAAAGTCCACTTTAGCACCATAGTTTTACTGTGAACTTTAAGACTATTGATTCCAGCCACGCGGTTTTGAGACATTCATGAACTGTACGCACATATTTGCTCCGATCCGATCGTGTGGGAAGAAGCATAGGCGGCCAAGGATTGCCATAGACTATACCGAGGTCTCAATTCGAGGTATTTGCCTAACAACATGCATCCATGGGTAGTTTGATTGACAGGCAAGGCAAGGTCGCTACTTCTCGACGCTGGATGCCAAATCAGAGCACTATCAGATGCCACTGAATGATAAGGAAAAGGATCCTAACGAGCTTCGTGGTAACCATGGGATCAGCATAAATGGGAGCGAGGTTGTCAATTCAGCTTGTCTGTGGTATGCCGTCTAATGAGCGTCGTTTCGTGAGATCTTATGTGCTTAGCGACGCTTTATATTGCATGGATGACGTCGTCCGCCTCTATCGAACTTGTTCGGATCACATGGAAAGGTTGCGGAGAATTTTGGAGAAAATTCTGGTAGACGCAATAAAATTTTTGTTGCGAATTTTGGAAGACGCAAAATTTTGGAAGACGAAATAAAAAAGGCCACTGAATTGTGCGCTTATGGGGGTCACGGAAATCAAGTATCCAACGGTGACCAACGGGCGGTTAAGCCATTTCTTCGGATAGAGTCGAATCTTAAAAAAATTTCCTGCGGTGCCAAAATGAGTGCCTGTGGCGCTAAAATGAGTGCCTGTGGCGCTAAAATGAGTGCCTGTGGCGCTAAAATGAGTGCCTACGGCGCCAAAATGAGTGCCTGTGGCGCTAAAAGGAGTGCCTGTGGCGCTAAAATGAGTGCCTGTGGCGCTAAAATGAGTGCCTGCGGCGCCAAAATGAGTGCCTGTGGCGCTAAAATGAGTGCCTGTGGCGCCAAAATGAGTGCCTGCGGCGCCAAAATGAGTGCCTGTGGCGCTAAAAGGAATACCTGCGGCGCCAAAATGAGTGCCTGCGGCGCCAAAATGAGTGCCTGTGGCGCTAAAAGGAATACCTGCGGCGCCAAAATGAGTGTCTGCGGCGCCAAAATGAGTGCCTGCGGCGCCAAAATGAGTGCCTGCGGCGCCAAAATGAGTGCCTGTGGCGCTAAAAGGAATACCTGCGGCGCCAAAATGAGTGCCTGCGGCGCCAAAATGAGTGCCTGTGGCGCTAAAATGAGTGCCTGTGGCGCCAAAATGAGTGCCTGCGGCGCCAAAATGAGTGCCTGTGGCGCTAAAAGGAATACCTGCGGCGCCAAAATGAGTGTCTGCGGCGCCAAAATGAGTGCCTGCGGCGCCAAAATGAGTGCCTGCGGCGCCAAAATGAGTGCCTGTGGCGCTAAAAGGAATACCTGCGGCGCCGAAATGAGTGCCTGCGGCGCCAAAATGAGTGCCTGTGGCGCTAAAATGAGTGCCTGTGGCGCCAAAATGAGTGCCTGCGGCGCCAAAATGAGTGCCTTCAGCGCTAAAATGAGTGCCTGCGGCGCCAAAATGAGTGCCTGTGGCGCTAAAAGGAATACCTGCGGCGCCAAAATGAGTGCCTGCGGCGCCAAAATGAGTGCCTGCGGCGCCAAAATGAGTGCCTGAGGCGCCAAAATGAGTGCCTGCGGAATGAAAACCAACAGTTGCCACTGTTGTCGATCATTAACTATTTACTAGCCTCTGTAGTCAGCCTTCTTTACTCCTATTAGCACTGTTATTGTTTTAGTATAGTGTGGTCGACTGTCAGTCTGCGATTGGTGCACCTGTACGCTTAACCTCAGCCTTGTTTTTTGCTATTGCTATTTGCTATTTGCTATTGTAGAAATTGTAGAATCGATCGGCAATCAGTGACTGACAGTGTTGCAGAACTTGCAGCATGATAATTGACTAAATAATATCATTTTAATGATAATTACTAATTATTATAAGCTAATTAATATAGTATATATGGGCGCAGGCTATTTTAAAAAGTTCTAAAAACTTACTTTAAGATCGAAAGTATTAATTATTTCAGCTTAATTGACCTAAAAGTGAAGTATTTATCATTACTCTCTGTAAAACTACGCAACAATTTCATTCATTTTAACAAAATTTTGATTGTTTGCATACTCAAAATTTTAAAAGTAAAGGACTATCGGATTATCGGGAAAATTTGAAAATTGTATCGGAAGTTACCGAAGTCCGATAGCCGTCAAAAAGTATCGACTTCCGATACTCCGATACCCAAAAGGTATCGCCGACACTGGTAGTATCGGAGTATCGGAGTATCGGAATTGTGCCCAACACTAGTAAACATAATATACGAAAGATGTTTCATAAGCAATGAGAATGAGAGTGGATGGTGTGATAACTCCTGGATATATGGGGCAGAGTTTAGCCAACATTTTAAAGCCAACAATTTTGCAAATACTGGTAGACTCACTTAAAAGACTTCAAGGCTCATAAACCAAAAAATCCCAGGAAAATTTTCGCCCAGAGAGTCGACAGAGTAGGTAACGAGTAGACAGGTAGACAGGTTACCCATTCAAAAAGTCATGATAAAACTTTTCGTTACTTTTGGAAAACCCTCTAAAATCGCTGTCTGCAGCCAAGGCCCAGTCTCCTTTTTCCTTTTTTCCTTTTGCTTTTCTCTGGGAAAGGAAACGAAATGATGGTCACAGATACGCTCTCCGCAAATTAATTGTATATTTTCATTTATGAATATGACAAATATACGACATGCGCCCATAGTAACTAAATTGTCCCTAAACCTACACCTGCCAGGTTGTGAAAATGCTGATTATTGTGGTCCTACTGTTCGCCATCTGCTGGCTGCCGCTGCACATATTCAACGTGCTGGTGGACTATACCCAGGTGCAGGCGTGGCTGGACAGCGTCACCCTGGAGAGGATTTTTGTCGCATTCCACTGGACCGCCATGGCCAACTCGTTCGTCAATCCAATCGTCTACGGATTCCTGAACGACTCTTTTCGGGTGAGAGTTCGATGAGGAAAGACGCTGAGATTCTTTTTTAAACCCTATATTAGACACCGAAAGTCGGGCGTGCATTCATCAAGGACCTCTCAAGTACAAGGACGATAAACTATACGTTTCTTGGAAATTTCAAGAGACAGGTTTTACCGAAAAATACATTACGGAGATAGGGGGATTGATAAATTAAATTCAGAAAACTAAAATTTTAGTTTAAAAATTTCCCAAATTTTTCCAAGAAATGTAGCTTCTCGTCTAAATTGGAAGGACTTAGTGACGTACGCCAGAAACGAATGACCGCAGATCAACATTTATTACCTTGGACGCGATATCTACTGACCCAGAAAATCCAGTTAGGGACTTAGGCCTTCTGTGACTTTATCATTAAGCTTATAGAATTTTATTTACAATTTAGAGTCGATACAGGGGGGGGAGGGGCGAGATGAGGCGGTGGCTAAGGCAAAACTATGAAGAAGACTGCAAGACTTCTTACTTTTTCTCGAATCAATATTAGCCACTGATAATGTGCTTCTTAATCAACCTAGCCATGTGGAGCGACCAGATCTGCACAGTCTGATAAGCTCGCATGGTAGCGAATGTAAACAGTTCGCCATCACCCCTCTGCTTGGAGCGATTTTCCAATAGGCACCTCGCGTTTCTGTCGATTTTTTGGGAAAAGATTAAAATCTTCCCCCTGAGACGTGCGAAGAACAACAAGCAGCTTTATTGTTAGTATCATCATCAGAAAGCCAATCTGCTGCGTTATTAATCCTGCGTACGGTTTAGAACGACCTCGCCACGCTGATGAAGCCAGTCTGCCGGGCACTGCCCAGCTGCCTCCGCCGCGGCTGCCAGCTGACGCCCCTGCCCGCAGCCTCCGCAGTTGAACATTCGAGGCATCCAAGACCGATCTGCGACCGCGACCGCGACTACCGCACTCTGGGCGGGTCCGTCTTCGAGCTGCAGGACGTTCCCGGCGGCGCAGTCTCAACTGGCGTCACACAGGGGCCGATGATTCTGGCCGACCCTGACAGAGGCGATGAAGACCGGCAGCAGCTGATGCAGCACAGACAGCAGAGCAGGAGAGTTGGAACTGTTTTGACACAGTTTGTGACGCAGTTGTAGTGTTCCATGCGAGTGTTTTATGCACAGTAAATTATTTTGCGAACTTGCAGCACAGTTTTGCATATGACGCATCGCTATGTAAAG
>NIVC01001004.1:67500-136381 GCA_002269645.1 Macrostomum lignano
TTACTGATCCAGGGGCACCTCTGATATCCTTGTTGGCCAGATTGAAGGACTGCGATAGGCGACACTTTCCTAGAGACAAAACAGTGACAAGAAAGGTAAAATAGGCGCGCTTTACAGTGATAGATGGAGGATGGACAGACAGACAGACAGACAGACAGACAGACAGACACTAAGACACACAGACAGACAGACAGACAGACAGACAGACAGACAGACAGACAGACAGACAGACAGACAGACAGACAGACAGACAGACAGACACTAAGACACACAGACAGACAGACAGACAGACAGACAGACAGACAGACAGACAGACAGACAGACACTAAGACACACAGACAGACAGACAGACAGACAGACAGACAGACAGACAGACAGACAGACAGACAGACAGACAGACAGACAGACAGACAGACAGACAGACAGACAGACAGACAGACAGACAGACAGACAGACAGACAGACAGACAGACAGACACTAAGACAGACAGACAGACAGACAGATAGATAGATATAGATAGATAGATAGATAGATAGATAGATAGATAGATAGATAGATAGATAGATAGATAGATAGATAGATAGATAGATAGATAGATAGATAGATAGATATATAGATATATAGATAGATAGATAGATAGATAGATAGATAGATAGATAGATAGATAGATAGATAGATAGATAGATAGATAGATAGATAGATAGATAGATAGATAGATAGATAGATAGATAGATAGATAGATAGATAGATAGATAGATAGATAGATAGATAGATAGATAGATAGATAGATAGATAGATAGATAGATAGATCGTTAGATAGATAGATAGATAGATAGATAGATAGATAAATAGAGGTGGGTAGGTAGGTATGTAGGTAAGTAGATAGATCACTCAGGTAGATAGACGGATAGAAGCAGTGCAGGCCCATTTCACTACTTCCGCACTGCATTGCAAGCCGGTTTGCTCACGCAGGTATGCAGAGTGAGCAAGTCGAGAAAGGAAAAAACAGTGGAAATTCATCTCCCCAGGTAAATATTTCCCGAATCTCGATCTGCCTCCGCTGCGGGGGCCGGCCAAAGTAAATGGAAATTTTTCCCATTCTTGGCCAGCCCCTATGCATTTGTCTCAGTAAAGCTGCAAATCGCTGCAGACACCTGCCGTTAATTAATCTTTCTTTTGACTGCCGGCCCTTCTGCAAAAGTCTGCAAAAGTGTCGTTGTAATCGAGTTTCCGTTTTTTGGGCTATTTATTATATTTACTGTTGCCAACAGGTCTGTTTATTCACTGTTGGCATTCCATATTTGGTCAAATGAAAATGGGCTCGAAAACTGCACAGCTCATCTACAGCGCCTCATCAACACCCACAACACCTCAGTAACACCCACAACACCTCAGTAACACCCACAGCACCCCAACAACACCCCACAGCACCTCAACAACACCCCACAGCACCTCAACAACACCCCAGAGTACCTCAGTAACACCCACAACACTTCAACAACACCCACAGCACCTCAGCAACACCCACAGCACCCACGCCATTGTACGTGTATACAAACCTTTGTGTACAAATGTACAATGTACTCGTATTTCAGGGAACAGCAAAGTGCTCGAATACTCATACAAGTACTTGGCTTCAGACAACGCTGCATGGACAGCTGTCTGTCTTTTAAATATGCCAGAGATATACCAGAGCCTTCTTAATCTTCATCTGCATAACATTTACTACGACCATCTCATTACAGCTGAAGTGCTTCGCTGCATCACAACCCTGTTAATGCAGCTAATTTCCACTGGTCATCCAGCTTCCTCTTCGACGTTTATATGGTTTGACTTCTATGACCTTACATAACAGGGCAGCAATTAATTAAGCATTAAAGCATAGCCTTATTTATAATTTAGCATAGGCCCCTGCATGAAGTGTCGGCTAAGCTTCCATGATTAAAACGATAAAATTACACTTTTCTCTCAAAATAGACTGTAATTTTAGCAGACGCAATTGAAGCGGGCGCTGCTTTTATGTTTGTCACATCAGCGAGGCTTTGGTAGCTGCTACGAATGGGAACCTCGATCGATTGTCATGAAATGCGTGCGATTTTTTCCGGATTTCGCGCGCACATTGCTGTAAAAAATATATTAGGAAGACCCCAGCGGTTAACAATAAATTCTGAATTGGACTAATTTATTAGATGAAAATCCTGACACTTATAATTTAATTAGCTCTTCTGAATTACCCTGACTGCTTTTTTACTTCTGTAGGTCCTTTAGCTTGTAAGATAGCTATAAATCCTTGGAAACTTCTTGATATATAGATCTCGCAGCATCATCTGTAAATATGAATCTTACAAAATTCTTAAAAGATTTCAGTAGTTGGCCAAGCCCAGTCAGCTTTGAAATCTTAGCAATCTACGCCAGCAAGCATCAGCAAGCATCCCCCAGACAGCAAGCATCCCCCAGACAGCAAGCATCCCCCAGACAGCAAGCATCCCCCAGACAGCAAGCATCCCCCAGACAGCAAGCATCCCCCAGACAGCAAGCATCCCCCAGACAGCAAGCATCCCCCAGACAGCAAGCATCCCCCAGACAGCAAGCATCGCCCAGACAGCAAGCATCCCCAGACAGCAAGCATCCCCCAGACAGCAAGCATCCCCCAGACAGCAAGCATCGCCCAGACAGCAAGCATCGCCCAGACAGCAAGCATCGCCCAGACAGCAAGCATCGCCCAGACAGCAAGCATCCCCCAGACAGCAAGCAGCCCATAGCAAGCATCCCCAGATAGCAAGCATCCCCCAGACAGCAAGCATCGCCCAGACAGCAAGCATCCCCCAGACAGCAAGCAGCCCATAGCAAGCATTCCCCAGATAGCAAGCATCCCCCAGACAGCAAGCATCCCCTAGATAGCAAGCATTCCCCAGACAGCAAGCAAGCATCCCCCAGACAGCAAGCAAGCATCCCCCAGACAGCAAGCAAGCATCCCCCAGACAGCAAGCATCCCTCAGACAGCAAGCATTCCCCAGACAGCAAGCATCGCCCAGACAGCAAGCATCCCCCAGACAGCAAGCAGCCCACAGCAAGCATCCCCAGATAGCAAGCATCCCCCAGACAGCAAGCATCCCCCAGACAGCAAGCATCCCCCAGACAGCAAGCATCCCCCAGACAGCAAGCATCCCCCAGACAGCAAGCATCCCCAGACAGCAAGCAGCCCACAGCAAGCATCCCCCAGATAGCAAGCATCCCCCAGACAGCAAGCATCCCCAGACAGCAAGCATCCCCCAGATAGCAAGCATCCCCCAGACAGCAAGCATCCCCAAGACAGCAAGCATCCCCCAGACAGCAAGCAGCCCACAGCAAGCATCCCCCAGATAGCAAGCATCCCCAGACAGCAAGCATCCCCAGACAGCAAGCATCCCCCAGATAGCAAGCATCCCCCAGACAGCAAGCATCCCCAAGACAGCAAGCATCCCCAAGACAGCAAGCATCCCCAAGACAGCAAGCAGCCCATAGCAAGCATCCCCCAGACAGCAAGCATCCCCCAGACAGCAAGCATCGCCCAGACAGCAAGCATCCCCCAGACAGCAAGCAGCCCATAGCAAGCATTCCCCAGATAGCAAGCATCCCCCAGACAGCAAGCATCCCCTAGATAGCAAGCATTCCCCAGACAGCAAGCAAGCATCCCCCAGACAGCAAGCAAGCATCCCCAGACAGCAAGCAAGCATCCCCCAGATAGCAAGCATCCCCAGACAGCAAGCATCCCCCAGACAGCAAGCATCGCCCAGACAGCAAGCATCCCCCAGACAGCAAGCAGCCCACAGCAAGCATCCCCAGATAGCAAGCATCCCCCAGACAGCAAGCATCCCCCAGACAGCAAGCATCCCCAGACAGCAAGCATCCCCAGACAGCAAGCATCCCCCAGACAGCAAGCATCCCCCAGACAGCAAGCAGCCCACAGCAAGCATCCCCCAGATAGCAAGCATCCCCCAGACAGCAAGCATCCCCCAGACAGCAAGCATCCCCCAGATAGCAAGCATCCCCAGACAGCAAGCATCCCCAAGACAGCAAGCATCCCCAGACAGCAAGCAGCCCACAGCAAGCATCCCCCAGATAGCAAGCATCCCCAGACAGCAAGCATCCCCCAGACAGCAAGCATCCCCCAGATAGCAAGCATCCCCCAGACAGCAAGCATCCCCCAGACAGCAAGCATCCCCAGATAGCAAGCATCCCCCAGACAGCAAGCATCCCCCAGACAGCAAGCATCCCCAGACAGCAAGCATCCCCAGACAGCAAGCATCCCCAAGACAGCAAGCATCCCCCAGACAGCAAGCATCCCCAAGACAGCAAGCATCCCCCAGACAGCAAGCATCCCCAGACAGCAAGCATCCCCCAGACAGCAAGCATCCCCCAGACAGCAAGCATCCCCCAGACAGCAAGCATCCCCAATACAGCAAGCATCCCCCAGACAGCAAGCATCCCCAAGACAGCAAGCATCCCCAAGACAGCAAGCATCCCCAAGACAGCAAGCATCCCCAAGACAGCAAGCATCCCCCAGACAGCAAGCATCCCCCAGACAGCAAGCATCCCCAGACAGCAAGCATCCCCCAGACAGCAAGCATCCCCCAGACAGCAAGCATCCCCCAGACAGCAAGCATCCCCCAGACAGCAAGCATCCCCCAGACAGCAAGCATCGCCCAGACAGCAAGCATCCCCAGACAGCAAGCATCCCCAGACAGCAAGCATCCCCCAGACAGCAAGCATCGCCCAGACAGCAAGCATCGCCCAGACAGCAAGCATCGCCCAGACAGCAAGCATCCCCCAGACAGCAAGCATCCCCCAGACAGCAAGCAGCCCATAGCAAGCATCCCCCAGACAGCAAGCATCCCCCAGACAGCAAGCAGCCCATAGCAAGCATCCCCCAGACAGCAAGCAGCCCATAGCAAGCATTCCCTAGATAGAAAGCATCCCCCAGACAGCAAGCATCCCCTAGATAGCAAGCATTCCCCAGACAGCAAGCAAGCATCCCCCAGACAGCAAGCAAGCATCCCCCAGACAGCAAGCAAGCATCCCCCAGACAGCAAGCATCGCCCAGACAGCAAGCATCCCCAGACAGCAAGCATCGCCCAGACAGCAAGCATCCCCCAGACAGCAAGCATCCCCCAGACAGCAAGCATCCCCAAGACAGCAAGCATCGCCCAGACAGCAAGCATCCCCCAGACAGCAAGCATCCCCCAGACAGCAAGCATCCCCCAGACAGCAAGCATCGCCCAGACAGCAAGCATCGCCCAGACAGCAAGCATCGCCCAGACAGCAAGCATCCCCCAGACAGCAAGCATCCCCCAGACAGCAAGCAGCCCATAGCAAGCATCCCCCAGACAGCAAGCATCCCCCAGACAGCAAGCATTGCCCAGACAGCAAGCATCCCCCAGACAGCAAGCAGCCCATAGCAAGCATTCCCCAGATAGCAAGCATCCCCCAGACAGCAAGCATCCCCTAGATAGCAAGCATTCCCCAGACAGCAAGCAAGCATCCCCCAGACAGCAAGCAAGCATCCCCAGACAGCAAGCAAGCATCCCCCAGACAGCAAGCATCCCTCAGACAGCAAGCATCGCCCAGACAGCAAGCATCGCCCAGACAGCAAGCATCCCCCAGACAGCAAGCAGCCCACAGCAAGCATCCCCAGATAGCAAGCATCCCCCAGACAGCAAGCATCCCCTAGACAGCAAGCATCCCCCAGACAGCAAGCATCCCCCAGACAGCAAGCATCCCCCAGACAGCAAGCATCCCCCAGACAGCAAGCATCCCCCAGACAGCAAGCAGCCCACAGCAAGCATCCCCCAGATAGCAAGCATCCCCCAGACAGCAAGCATCCCCAGACAGCAAGCATCCCCCAGATAGCAAGCATCCCCCAGACAGCAAGCATCCCCAAGACAGCAAGCATCCCCAGACAGCAAGCAGCCCACAGCAAGCATCCCCCAGATAGCAAGCATCCCCAGACAGCAAGCATCCCCCAGACAGCAAGCATCCCCCAGATAGCAAGCATCCCCCAGACAGCAAGCATCCCCCAGACAGCAAGCATCCCCAGATAGCAAGCATCCCCCAGACAGCAAGCATCCCCAAGACAGCAAGCATCCCCAAGACAGCAAGCATCCCCAAGACAGCAAGCAGCCCATAGCAAGCATCCCCCAGACAGCAAGCATCCCCCAGACAGCAAGCATCGCCCAGACAGCAAGCATCCCCCAGACAGCAAGCATCCCCCAGACAGCAAGCATCCCCAGACAGCAAGCATCGCCCAGACAGCAAGCATCGCCCAGACAGCAAGCATCGCCCAGACAGCAAGCATCCCCCAGACAGCAAGCATCCCCCAGACAGCAAGCAGCCCATAGCAAGCATCCCCCAGACAGCAAGCATCCCCCAGACAGCAAGCATCGCCCAGACAGCAAGCATCCCCCAGACAGCAAGCAGCCCATAGCAAGCATTCCCCAGATAGCAAGCATCCCCCAGACAGCAAGCATCCCCTAGATAGCAAGCATTCCCCAGACAGCAAGCAAGCATCCCCCAGACAGCAAGCAAGCATCCCCCAGACAGCAAGCAAGCATCCCCCAGACAGCAAGCATCCCTCAGACAGCAAGCATCCCCCAGACAGCAAGCATCGCCCAGACAGCAAGCATCCCCCAGACAGCAAGCAGCCCACAGCAAGCATCCCCAGATAGCAAGCATCCCCCAGACAGCAAGCATCCCCCAGACAGCAAGCATCCCCCAGACAGCAAGCATCCCCCAGACAGCAAGCATCCCCCAGACAGCAAGCATCCCCCAGACAGCAAGCAGCCCACAGCAAGCATCCCCCAGATAGCAAGCATCCCCCAGACAGCAAGCATCCCCCAGACAGCAAGCATCCCCCAGATAGCAAGCATCCCCCAGACAGCAAGCATCCCCAAGACAGCAAGCATCCCCCAGACAGCAAGCAGCCCACAGCAAGCATCCCCAGATAGCAAGCATCCCCCAGACAGCAAGCATCCCCCAGACAGCAAGCATCCCCCAGATAGCAAGCATCCCCCAGACAGCAAGCATCCCCAAGACAGCAAGCATCCCCAAGACAGCAAGCATCCCCAAGACAGCAAGCAGCCCATAGCAAGCATCCCCCAGACAGCAAGCATCCCCCAGACAGCAAGCATCGCCCAGACAGCAAGCATCCCCCAGACAGCAAGCAGCCCATAGCAAGCATTCCCCAGATAGCAAGCATCCCCCAGACAGCAAGCATCCCCTAGATAGCAAGCATTCCCCAGACAGCAAGCAAGCATCCCCCAGACAGCAAGCAAGCATCCCCAGACAGCAAGCAAGCATCCCCCAGATAGCAAGCATCCCCAGACAGCAAGCATCCCCCAGACAGCAAGCATCGCCCAGACAGCAAGCATCCCCCAGACAGCAAGCAGCCCACAGCAAGCATCCCCAGATAGCAAGCATCCCCCAGACAGCAAGCATCCCCCAGACAGCAAGCATCCCCCAGACAGCAAGCATCCCCCAGACAGCAAGCATCCCCCAGACAGCAAGCATCCCCCAGACAGCAAGCAGCCCACAGCAAGCATCCCCCAGATAGCAAGCATCCCCCAGACAGCAAGCATCCCCCAGACAGCAAGCATCCCCAGATAGCAAGCATCCCCAGACAGCAAGCATCCCCAAGACAGCAAGCATCCCCCAGACAGCAAGCAGCCCACAGCAAGCATCCCCCAGATAGCAAGCATCCCCCAGACAGCAAGCATCCCCCAGACAGCAAGCATCCCCCAGATAGCAAGCATCCCCCAGACAGCAAGCATCCCCCAGACAGCAAGCATCCCCCAGATAGCAAGCATCCCCAGACAGCAAGCATCCCCCAGACAGCAAGCATCCCCAAGACAGCAAGCATCCCCAAGACAGCAAGCATCCCCAAGACAGCAAGCATCCCCCAGACAGCAAGCATCCCCAAGACAGCAAGCATCCCCCAGACAGCAAGCATCCCCCAGACAGCAAGCATCCCCCAGACAGCAAGCATCCCCAGACAGCAAGCATCCCCCAGACAGCAAGCATCCCCAATACAGCAAGCATCCCCCAGACAGCAAGCATCCCCAAGACAGCAAGCATCCCCAAGACAGCAAGCATCCCCAAGACAGCAAGCATCCCCAAGACAGCAAGCATCCCCCAGACAGCAAGCATCCCCCAGACAGCAAGCATCCCCAGACAGCAAGCATCCCCCAGACAGCAAGCATCCCCAGACAGCAAGCATCCCCCAGACAGCAAGCATCCCCCAGACAGCAAGCATCCCCCAGACAGCAAGCATCGCCCAGACAGCAAGCATCCCCCAGACAGCAAGCATCCCCCAGACAGCAAGCATCCCCCAGACAGCAAGCATCGCCCAGACAGCAAGCATCGCCCAGACAGCAAGCATCGCCCAGACAGCAAGCATCCCCCAGACAGCAAGCATCCCCCAGACAGCAAGCAGCCCATAGCAAGCATCCCCCAGACAGCAAGCATCCCCCAGACAGCAAGCAGCCCATAGCAAGCATCCCCCAGACAGCAAGCAGCCCATAGCAAGCATTCCCTAGATAGAAAGCATCCCCCAGACAGCAAGCATCCCCTAGATAGCAAGCATTCCCCAGACAGCAAGCAAGCATCCCCCAGACAGCAAGCAAGCATCCCCCAGACAGCAAGCAAGCATCCCCCAGACAGCAAGCATCGCCCAGACAGCAAGCATCCCCCAGACAGCAAGCATCGCCCAGACAGCAAGCATCCCCCAGACAGCAAGCATCCCCCAGACAGCAAGCATCCCCAAGACAGCAAGCATCGCCCAGACAGCAAGCATCCCCCAGACAGCAAGCATCCCCCAGACAGCAAGCATCCCCCAGACAGCAAGCATCGCCCAGACAGCAAGCATCGCCCAGACAGCAAGCATCGCCCAGACAGCAAGCATCCCCCAGACAGCAAGCATCCCCCAGACAGCAAGCAGCCCATAGCAAGCATCCCCCAGACAGCAAGCATCCCCCAGACAGCAAGCATTGCCCAGACAGCAAGCATCCCCCAGACAGCAAGCAGCCCATAGCAAGCATTCCCCAGATAGCAAGCATCCCCCAGACAGCAAGCATCCCCTAGATAGCAAGCATTCCCCAGACAGCAAGCAAGCATCCCCCAGACAGCAAGCAAGCATCCCCAGACAGCAAGCAAGCATCCCCCAGACAGCAAGCATCCCTCAGACAGCAAGCATCCCCAGACAGCAAGCATCGCCCAGACAGCAAGCATCCCCCAGACAGCAAGCAGCCCACAGCAAGCATCCCCAGATAGCAAGCATCCCCCAGACAGCAAGCATCCCCCAGACAGCAAGCATCCCCCAGACAGCAAGCATCCCCCAGACAGCAAGCATCCCCCAGACAGCAAGCATCCCCCAGACAGCAAGCATCCCCAGACAGCAAGCAGCCCACAGCAAGCATCCCCCAGATAGCAAGCATCCCCCAGACAGCAAGCATCCCCCAGACAGCAAGCATCCCCCAGATAGCAAGCATCCCCCAGACAGCAAGCATCCCCAAGACAGCAAGCATCCCCCAGACAGCAAGCAGCCCACAGCAAGCATCCCCAGATAGCAAGCATCCCCCAGACAGCAAGCATCCCCAGACAGCAAGCATCCCCCAGATAGCAAGCATCCCCCAGACAGCAAGCATCCCCCAGACAGCAAGCATCCCCCAGATAGCAAGCATCCCCCAGACAGCAAGCATCCCCAAGACAGCAAGCATCCCCAAGACAGCAAGCATCCCCAAGACAGCAAGCAGCCCATAGCAAGCATCCCCCAGACAGCAAGCATCCCCCAGACAGCAAGCATCGCCCAGACAGCAAGCATCCCCCAGACAGCAAGCAGCCCATAGCAAGCATTCCCCAGATAGCAAGCATCCCCCAGACAGCAAGCATCCCCTAGATAGCAAGCATTCCCCAGACAGCAAGCAAGCATCCCCCAGACAGCAAGCAAGCATCCCCCAGACAGCAAGCAAGCATCCCCCAGATAGCAAGCATCCCCCAGACAGCAAGCATCCCCCAGACAGCAAGCATCGCCCAGACAGCAAGCATCCCCCAGACAGCAAGCAGCCCACAGCAAGCATCCCCAGATAGCAAGCATCCCCCAGACAGCAAGCATCCCCCAGACAGCAAGCATCCCCCAGACAGCAAGCATCCCCCAGACAGCAAGCATCCCCCAGACAGCAAGCATCCCCCAGACAGCAAGCAGCCCACAGCAAGCATCCCCCAGATAGCAAGCATCCCCCAGACAGCAAGCATCCCCCAGACAGCAAGCATCCCCCAGATAGCAAGCATCCCCCAGACAGCAAGCATCCCCAAGACAGCAAGCATCCCCCAGACAGCAAGCAGCCCACAGCAAGCATCCCCCAGATAGCAAGCATCCCCCAGACAGCAAGCATCCCCAGACAGCAAGCATCCCCCAGATAGCAAGCATCCCCCAGACAGCAAGCATCCCCCAGACAGCAAGCATCCCCCAGATAGCAAGCATCCCCCAGACAGCAAGCATCCCCAAGACAGCAAGCATCCCCAAGACAGCAAGCATCCCCCAGACAGCAAGCATCCCCAAGACAGCAAGCATCCCCCAGACAGCAAGCATCCCCCAGATAGCAAGCATCCCCCAGACAGCAAGCATCCCCCAGACAGCAAGCATCCCCCAGACAGCAAGCAGCCCACAGCAAGCATCCCCCAGATAGCAAGCATCCCCCAGACAGCAAGCATCCCCCAGACAGCAAGCATCCCCAGATAGCAAGCATCCCCAGACAGCAAGCATCCCCAAGACAGCAAGCATCCCCAAGACAGCAAGCATCCCCAAGACAGCAAGCAGCCCATAGCAAGCATCCCCCAGACAGCAAGCATCCCCCAGACAGCAAGCATCGCCCAGACAGCAAGCATCCCCCAGACAGCAAGCAGCCCATAGCAAGCATTCCCCAGATAGCAAGCATCCCCCAGACAGCAAGCATCCCCTAGATAGCAAGCATTCCCCAGACAGCAAGCAAGCATCCCCCAGACAGCAAGCAAGCATCCCCCAGACAGCAAGCAAGCATCCCCCAGATAGCAAGCATCCCCCAGACAGCAAGCATCCCCCAGACAGCAAGCATCGCCCAGACAGCAAGCATCCCCTATGTTATCAGTGATGACCCAAAACAAAGAAATGACGCACATCGTAGGGGATACCCGACAGGCCACATCACAGATATGACACTCCAAAAAATATATCCGACCAGAATATTTCGAAATATGACACATAAAAGTTTCGCAAAAAACTATAAATTTTGCATTACATGCTACTAATAGTAGAAATGCGAAAATAATTCGATCGCAGCTCCAAAGGGTTTCAAATAAATCGCATTAGACACAAGTCCAGCTATTTTAGTTATATATATTATTTACTTGCAAATTTTATAATTATATTTTATGTGCATACGAATTTTAGTTATAATTAATAAGTTTTCAAATATTATATTATCTTTACATGTTTCACATGTTAGAAAATAGTTATATTAGCATGTTGAAATAGTGCATTGGTAGGCAGTCACCGAATGGGCAAATGTACTCCTGCCGGCATGCGACTTGGGCCGCTCAGCTGGGCCGGGCGGCTGCTGGGCTGCGGTGGGCGGCTGCTCAGCTGATCCGGGCTGTGACGCATCGGTCTGAGTAGAGAAATTGCAGTTATTGGTAGAGACAGGGCAGAATGGTAGAGACAGGGCAGTTATTGGTAGAGACAGGGCAGTTATTGGTAGAGACAGGGCAGAATGGTAGAGACAGGGCAGTTATTGGTAGAGAAAGGGCAGAATGGTAGAGACAGGGCAGAATGGTAGAGACAGGGCAGAATGGTAGAGACAGGGCAGAATGGTAGAGATAGGGCAGAATGGTAGAGACAGGGCAGTTATTGGTAGAGACAGGGCAGAATGGTAGAGACAGGGCAGAATGGTAGAGACAGGGCAGAATGGTAGAGACAGGGCAGAATGGTAGAGAAAGGGCAGAATGGTAGAGACAGGGCAGTATGGTAGAGACAGGGCAGAATGGTAGAGACAGGGCAGAATGGTAGAGACAGGGCAGAATGGTAGAGACAGGGCAGAATGGTAGAGACAGGGCAGAATGGTAGAGACAGGGCAGAATGGTAGAGACAGGGCAGAATGGTAGAGAAAGGGCAGAATGGTAGAGACAGGGCAGTATGGTAGAGACAGGGCAGAATGGTAGAGACAGGGCAGAATGGTAGAGACAGGGCAGAATGGTAGAGACAGGGCAGAATGGTAGAGACAGGGCAGAATGGTAGAGAAAGGGCAGAATGGTAGAGACAGGGCAGAATGGTAGAGACAGGGTAGAATGGTAGAGACAGGGCAGAATGGTAGAGACAGGGTAGAATGGTAGAGACAGGGCAGAATGGTAGAGACAGGGTAGAATGGTAGAGACAGGGCAGAATGGTAGAGAAAGGGTAGAATGGTAGAGACAGGGCAGAATGGTAGAGACAGGGCAGAATGGTAGAGAAAGGGTAGAATGGTAGAGACAGGGCAGAATGGTAGAGAAAGGGCAGAATGGTAGAGACAGGGCAGAATGGTAGAGACAGGGTAGAATGGTAGAGACAGGGCAGAATGGTAGAGACAGGGTAGAATGGTAGAGACAGGGCAGTTATTGGTAAAAATATTGCTCTTCACCTTCACTTACCATTAACTGGAATCGATCAGACGCGGCGAGCTCTTTCTCAAACGACTTTTGCCGCTTAGCGACGTCATAGCATTTGCCTTTGCGGCTTATCAGCTGTTTTATGAACTCCAATTGTTTGGACATTTGGGTTAATTTATTGAAAAAATGAAATTAATTGACAAATAGAAATCTGGCTTTTTGAAAGGCCAACTGAAGTCCCATTTTATATGAAGCGGCAGTTTGACATCAACAAGTTCACTCTAATTTTCATTGGTTCGGAATGGGGTGGTCAAAATATTTCACGTTCATAGTACGTGTCAAATCCACTATGCTTTTAGACTCGAAGGGGTGGACTGCTTCATTTCAGTAGTGACTCATTTTGACACCAAATTACTTTGATTCAAAATGAAACATGCGCATTAACCAGCATGAAACATACATTAGGTACAATATGCCCCACTCACATTCACAGCCTCATTCACAGCCTCATTCACTGCCTCATTCACAGCCTCACAGCCAGACTCACTGATCGACCCTAATCCAGTTTGGGTTTCGAATACTCAGTTATTTCTGCATTTTCAATTCATTGAGTAGCTCTGTGAGATCCGCTGCTGTCAATATACAGTGGGCAGTGGATAACAAATAAATGACACACAATGAATTGGATAGGAATTAAATGAATGATGCAAAATAGAAATTCGAGAAATAGATTAAATATGCAAGAAAAAGACGTATATGCTCAAAAATTAGGATGAAGTCAGTCATCAACAAATCAAAGAGTAGATAAAATTTCTCTTTGGTGACTAAATAAAGTTTACAATTTTACATATTTGGAACTGCTTGACACTATTCTTTACGATAATGGCGCAATCATAAGTTTGGTGCAACAAATTTGCTTAGATAGGTGTCTTCCACCATGAACCACCCATCACTGTCACCGAGCATTGCGCAATCTTGAGCATACCCAGAGCACGTATTTGCTTTTAAGCAATCGTGAGAACTGCGATTCTTATCTTTACTCAAAATCCAGCTACAGTGGAAAGATCGAGAAAAGCGCGAAACACACCTCCAAACAAACCGCTGTGCATAATACAAAACAATATATAGATAAAAAGTGGAACGCTCACAGCAGGTGACCAAACCAAAAGTAAAAGCAAAGCCCAATTGTATTTTGATAAAAAGCCATTACTAAAGAAGCTGGCGAAATATTTCTGAGCTAACCTGTCAATATCAAGTATAAGTTAAACATGTAGCGCGCTGTCTATAGTTAGAAATGACACTCAATGGGGCTGATATACACAGGTGCAAAGATGACGCAGAGCCCGCTACTCTCAGCATCTCTAACTAGCCCTGTCGCTGTCAATATATAGAATTAAATGGAGAGCTTAGAAATGACACTCAATGGGGCTGATATACACAGGTGCAAAGATGACGCAGAGCCCGCTACTCTCAGCATCTCTAACTAGCCCTGTCGCTGTCAATATATAGAATTAAATGGAGAGCTTAGAAATGACACTCAATGGGGCTGATATACACAGGTGCAAAGATGACGCAGAGCCCGCTACTCTCAGCATCTCTAACTAGCCCTGTCGCTGTCAATATATAGAATTAAATGGAGAGCTTAGAAATGACACTCAATGGGGCTGATATACACAGGTGCAAAGATGACGCAGAGCCCGCTACTCTCAGCATCTCTAACTAGCCCTGTCGCTGTCAATATATAGAATTAAATGGAGAGCTTAGAAATGACACTCAATGGGGCTGATATACACAGGTGCAAAGATGACGCAGAGCCCGCTACTCTCAGCATCTCTAACTAGCCCTGTCGCTGTCAATATATAGAATTAAATGGAGAGCTTAGAAATGACACTCAATGGGGCTGATATACACAGGTGCAAAGATGACGCAGAGCCCGCTACTCTCAGCATCTCTAACTAGCCCTGTCGCTGTCAATATATAGAATTAAATGGAGAGCTTAGAAATGACACTCAATGGGGCTGATATACACAGGTGCAAAGATGACGCAGAGCCCGCTACTCTCAGCATCTCTAACTAGCCCTGTCGCTGTCAATATATAGAATTAAATGGAGAGCTTAGAAATGACACTCAATGGGGCTGATATACACAGGTGCAAAGATGACGCAGAGCCCGCTACTCTCAGCATCTCTAACTAGCCCTGTCGCTGTCAATATATAGAATTAAATGGAGAGCTTAGAAATGACACTCAATGGGGCTGATATACACAGGTGCAAAGATGACGCAGAGCCCGCTACTCTCAGCATCTCTAACTAGCCCTGTCGCTGTCAATATATAGAATTAAATGGAGAGCTTAGAAATGACACTCAATGGGGCTGATATACACAGGTGCAAAGATGACGCAGAGCCCGCTACTCTCAGCATCTCTAACTAGCCCTGTCGCTGTCAATATATAGAATTAAATGGAGAGCTTAGAAATGACACTCAATGGGGCTGATATACACAGGTGCAAAGATGACGCAGAGCCCGCTACTCTCAGCATCTCTAACTAGCCCTGTCGCTGTCAATATATAGAATTAAATGGAGAGCTTAGAAATGACACTCAATGGGGCTGATATACACAGGTGCAAAGATGACGCAGAGCCCGCTACTCTCAGCATCTCTAACTAGCCCTGTCGCTGTCAATATATAGAATTAAATGGAGAGCTTAGAAATGACACTCAATGGGGCTGATATACACAGGTGCAAAGATGACGCAGAGCCCGCTACTCTCAGCATCTCTAACTAGCCCTGTCGCTGTCAATATATAGAATTAAATGGAGAGCTTAGAAATGACACTCAATGGGGCTGATATACACAGGTGCAAAGATGACGCAGAGCCCGCTACTCTCAGCATCTCTAACTAGCCCTGTCGCTGTCAATATATAGAATTAAATGGAGAGCTTAGAAATGACACTCAATGGGGCTGATATACACAGGTGCAAAGATGACGCAGAGCCCGCTACTCTCAGCATCTCTAACTAGCCCTGTCGCTGTCAATATATAGAATTAAATGGAGAGCTTAGAAATGACACTCAATGGGGCTGATATACACAGGTGCAAAGATGACGCAGAGCCCGCTACTCTCAGCATCTCTAACTAGCCCTGTCGCTGTCAATATATAGAATTAAATGGAGAGCTTAGAAATGACACTCAATGGGGCTGATATACACAGGTGCAAAGATGACGCAGAGCCCGCTACTCTCAGCATCTCTAACTAGCCCTGTCGCTGTCAATATATAGAATTAAATGGAGAGCTTAGAAATGACACTCAATGGGGCTGATATACACAGGTGCAAAGATGACGCAGAGCCCGCTACTCTCAGCATCTCTAACTAGCCCTGTCGCTGTCAATATATAGAATTAAATGGAGAGCTTAGAAATGACACTCAATGGGGCTGATATACACAGGTGCAAAGATGACGCAGAGCCCGCTACTCTCAGCATCTCTAACTAGCCCTGTCGCTGTCAATATATAGAATTAAATGGAGAGCTTAGAAATGACACTCAATGGGGCTGATATACACAGGTGCAAAGATGACGCAGAGCCCGCTACTCTCAGCATCTCTAACTAGCCCTGTCGCTGTCAATATATAGAATTAAATGGAGAGCTTAGAAATGACACTCAATGGGGCTGATATACACAGGTGCAAAGATGACGCAGAGCCCGCTACTCTCAGCATCTCTAACTAGCCCTGTCGCTGTCAATATATAGAATTAAATGGAGAGCTTAGAAATGACACTCAATGGGGCTGATATACACAGGTGCAAAGATGACGCAGAGCCCGCTACTCTCAGCATCTCTAACTAGCCCTGTCGCTGTCAATATATAGAATTAAATGGAGAGCTTAGAAATGACACTCAATGGGGCTGATATACACAGGTGCAAAGATGACGCAGAGCCCGCTACTCTCAGCATCTCTAACTAGCCCTGTCGCTGTCAATATATAGAATTAAATGGAGAGCTTAGAAATGACACTCAATGGGGCTGATATACACAGGTGCAAAGATGACGCAGAGCCCGCTACTCTCAGCATCTCTAACTAGCCCTGTCGCTGTCAATATATAGAATTAAATGGAGAGCTTAGAAATGACACTCAATGGGGCTGATATACACAGGTGCAAAGATGACGCAGAGCCCGCTACTCTCAGCATCTCTAACTAGCCCTGTCGCTGTCAATATATAGAATTAAATGGAGAGCTTAGAAATGACACTCAATGGGGCTGATATACACAGGTGCAAAGATGACGCAGAGCCCGCTACTCTCAGCATCTCTAACTAGCCCTGTCGCTGTCAATATATAGAATTAAATGGAGAGCTTAGAAATGACACTCAATGGGGCTGATATACACAGGTGCAAAGATGACGCAGAGCCCGCTACTCTCAGCATCTCTAACTAGCCCTGTCGCTGTCAATATATAGAATTAAATGGAGAGCTTAGAAATGACACTCAATGGGGCTGATATACACAGGTGCAAAGATGACGCAGAGCCCGCTACTCTCAGCATCTCTAACTAGCCCTGTCGCTGTCAATATATAGAATTAAATGGAGAGCTTAGAAATGACACTCAATGGGGCTGATATACACAGGTGCAAAGATGACGCAGAGCCCGCTACTCTCAGCATCTCTAACTAGCCCTGTCGCTGTCAATATATAGAATTAAATGGAGAGCTTAGAAATGACACTCAATGGGGCTGATATACACAGGTGCAAAGATGACGCAGAGCCCGCTACTCTCAGCATCTCTAACTAGCCCTGTCGCTGTCAATATATAGAATTAAATGGAGAGCTTAGAAATGACACTCAATGGGGCTGATATACACAGGTGCAAAGATGACGCAGAGCCCGCTACTCTCAGCATCTCTAACTAGCCCTGTCGCTGTCAATATATAGAATTAAATGGAGAGCTTAGAAATGACACTCAATGGGGCTGATATACACAGGTGCAAAGATGACGCAGAGCCCGCTACTCTCAGCATCTCTAACTAGCCCTGTCGCTGTCAATATATAGAATTAAATGGAGAGCTTAGAAATGACACTCAATGGGGCTGATATACACAGGTGCAAAGATGACGCAGAGCCCGCTACTCTCAGCATCTCTAACTAGCCCTGTCGCTGTCAATATATAGAATTAAATGGAGAGCTTAGAAATGACACTCAATGGGGCTGATATACACAGGTGCAAAGATGACGCAGAGCCCGCTACTCTCAGCATCTCTAACTAGCCCTGTCGCTGTCAATATATAGAATTAAATGGAGAGCTTAGAAATGACACTCAATGGGGCTGATATACACAGGTGCAAAGATGACGCAGAGCCCGCTACTCTCAGCATCTCTAACTAGCCCTGTCGCTGTCAATATATAGAATTAAATGGAGAGCTTAGAAATGACACTCAATGGGGCTGATATACACAGGTGCAAAGATGACGCAGAGCCCGCTACTCTCAGCATCTCTAACTAGCCCTGTCGCTGTCAATATATAGAATTAAATGGAGAGCTTAGAAATGACACTCAATGGGGCTGATATACACAGGTGCAAAGATGACGCAGAGCCCGCTACTCTCAGCATCTCTAACTAGCCCTGTCGCTGTCAATATATAGAATTAAATGGAGAGCTTAGAAATGACACTCAATGGGGCTGATATACACAGGTGCAAAGATGACGCAGAGCCCGCTACTCTCAGCATCTCTAACTAGCCCTGTCGCTGTCAATATATAGAATTAAATGGAGAGCTTAGAAATGACACTCAATGGGGCTGATATACACAGGTGCAAAGATGACGCAGAGCCCGCTACTCTCAGCATCTCTAACTAGCCCTGTCGCTGTCAATATATAGAATTAAATGGAGAGCTTAGAAATGACACTCAATGGGGCTGATATACACAGGTGCAAAGATGACGCAGAGCCCGCTACTCTCAGCATCTCTAACTAGCCCTGTCGCTGTCAATATATAGAATTAAATGGAGAGCTTAGAAATGACACTCAATGGGGCTGATATACACAGGTGCAAAGATGACGCAGAGCCCGCTACTCTCAGCATCTCTAACTAGCCCTGTCGCTGTCAATATATAGAATTAAATGGAGAGCTTAGAAATGACACTCAATGGGGCTGATATACACAGGTGCAAAGATGACGCAGAGCCCGCTACTCTCAGCATCTCTAACTAGCCCTGTCGCTGTCAATATATAGAATTAAATGGAGAGCTTAGAAATGACACTCAATGGGGCTGATATACACAGGTGCAAAGATGACGCAGAGCCCGCTACTCTCAGCATCTCTAACTAGCCCTGTCGCTGTCAATATATAGAATTAAATGGAGAGCTTAGAAATGACACTCAATGGGGCTGATATACACAGGTGCAAAGATGACGCAGAGCCCGCTACTCTCAGCATCTCTAACTAGCCCTGTCGCTGTCAATATATAGAATTAAATGGAGAGCTTAGAAATGACACTCAATGGGGCTGATATACACAGGTGCAAAGATGACGCAGAGCCCGCTACTCTCAGCATCTCTAACTAGCCCTGTCGCTGTCAATATATAGAATTAAATGGAGAGCTTAGAAATGACACTCAATGGGGCTGATATACACAGGTGCAAAGATGACGCAGAGCCCGCTACTCTCAGCATCTCTAACTAGCCCTGTCGCTGTCAATATATAGAATTAAATGGAGAGCTTAGAAATGACACTCAATGGGGCTGATATACACAGGTGCAAAGATGACGCAGAGCCCGCTACTCTCAGCATCTCTAACTAGCCCTGTCGCTGTCAATATATAGAATTAAATGGAGAGCTTAGAAATGACACTCAATGGGGCTGATATACACAGGTGCAAAGATGACGCAGAGCCCGCTACTCTCAGCATCTCTAACTAGCCCTGTCGCTGTCAATATATAGAATTAAATGGAGAGCTTAGAAATGACACTCAATGGGGCTGATATACACAGGTGCAAAGATGACGCAGAGCCCGCTACTCTCAGCATCTCTAACTAGCCCTGTCGCTGTCAATATATAGAATTAAATGGAGAGCTTAGAAATGACACTCAATGGGGCTGATATACACAGGTGCAAAGATGACGCAGAGCCCGCTACTCTCAGCATCTCTAACTAGCCCTGTCGCTGTCAATATATAGAATTAAATGGAGAGCTTAGAAATGACACTCAATGGGGCTGATATACACAGGTGCAAAGATGACGCAGAGCCCGCTACTCTCAGCATCTCTAACTAGCCCTGTCGCTGTCAATATATAGAATTAAATGGAGAGCTTAGAAATGACACTCAATGGGGCTGATATACACAGGTGCAAAGATGACGCAGAGCCCGCTACTCTCAGCATCTCTAACTAGCCCTGTCGCTGTCAATATATAGAATTAAATGGAGAGCTTAGAAATGACACTCAATGGGGCTGATATACACAGGTGCAAAGATGACGCAGAGCCCGCTACTCTCAGCATCTCTAACTAGCCCTGTCGCTGTCAATATATAGAATTAAATGGAGAGCTTAGAAATGACACTCAATGGGGCTGATATACACAGGTGCAAAGATGACGCAGAGCCCGCTACTCTCAGCATCTCTAACTAGCCCTGTCGCTGTCAATATATAGAATTAAATGGAGAGCTTAGAAATGACACTCAATGGGGCTGATATACACAGGTGCAAAGATGACGCAGAGCCCGCTACTCTCAGCATCTCTAACTAGCCCTGTCGCTGTCAATATATAGAATTAAATGGAGAGCTTAGAAATGACACTCAATGGGGCTGATATACACAGGTGCAAAGATGACGCAGAGCCCGCTACTCTCAGCATCTCTAACTAGCCCTGTCGCTGTCAATATATAGAATTAAATGGAGAGCTTAGAAATGACACTCAATGGGGCTGATATACACAGGTGCAAAGATGACGCAGAGCCCGCTACTCTCAGCATCTCTAACTAGCCCTGTCGCTGTCAATATATAGAATTAAATGGAGAGCTTAGAAATGACACTCAATGGGGCTGATATACACAGGTGCAAAGATGACGCAGAGCCCGCTACTCTCAGCATCTCTAACTAGCCCTGTCGCTGTCAATATATAGAATTAAATGGAGAGCTTAGAAATGACACTCAATGGGGCTGATATACACAGGTGCAAAGATGACGCAGAGCCCGCTACTCTCAGCATCTCTAACTAGCCCTGTCGCTGTCAATATATAGAATTAAATGGAGAGCTTAGAAATGACACTCAATGGGGCTGATATACACAGGTGCAAAGATGACGCAGAGCCCGCTACTCTCAGCATCTCTAACTAGCCCTGTCGCTGTCAATATATAGAATTAAATGGAGAGCTTAGAAATGACACTCAATGGGGCTGATATACACAGGTGCAAAGATGACGCAGAGCCCGCTACTCTCAGCATCTCTAACTAGCCCTGTCGCTGTCAATATATAGAATTAAATGGAGAGCTTAGAAATGACACTCAATGGGGCTGATATACACAGGTGCAAAGATGACGCAGAGCCCGCTACTCTCAGCATCTCTAACTAGCCCTGTCGCTGTCAATATATAGAATTAAATGGAGAGCTTAGAAATGACACTCAATGGGGCTGATATACACAGGTGCAAAGATGACGCAGAGCCCGCTACTCTCAGCATCTCTAACTAGCCCTGTCGCTGTCAATATATAGAATTAAATGGAGAGCTTAGAAATGACACTCAATGGGGCTGATATACACAGGTGCAAAGATGACGCAGAGCCCGCTACTCTCAGCATCTCTAACTAGCCCTGTCGCTGTCAATATATAGAATTAAATGGAGAGCTTAGAAATGACACTCAATGGGGCTGATATACACAGGTGCAAAGATGACGCAGAGCCCGCTACTCTCAGCATCTCTAACTAGCCCTGTCGCTGTCAATATATAGAATTAAATGGAGAGCTTAGAAATGACACTCAATGGGGCTGATATACACAGGTGCAAAGATGACGCAGAGCCCGCTACTCTCAGCATCTCTAACTAGCCCTGTCGCTGTCAATATATAGAATTAAATGGAGAGCTTAGAAATGACACTCAATGGGGCTGATATACACAGGTGCAAAGATGACGCAGAGCCCGCTACTCTCAGCATCTCTAACTAGCCCTGTCGCTGTCAATATATAGAATTAAATGGAGAGCTTAGAAATGACACTCAATGGGGCTGATATACACAGGTGCAAAGATGACGCAGAGCCCGCTACTCTCAGCATCTCTAACTAGCCCTGTCGCTGTCAATATATAGAATTAAATGGAGAGCTTAGAAATGACACTCAATGGGGCTGATATACACAGGTGCAAAGATGACGCAGAGCCCGCTACTCTCAGCATCTCTAACTAGCCCTGTCGCTGTCAATATATAGAATTAAATGGAGAGCTTAGAAATGACACTCAATGGGGCTGATATACACAGGTGCAAAGATGACGCAGAGCCCGCTACTCTCAGCATCTCTAACTAGCCCTGTCGCTGTCAATATATAGAATTAAATGGAGAGCTTAGAAATGACACTCAATGGGGCTGATATACACAGGTGCAAAGATGACGCAGAGCCCGCTACTCTCAGCATCTCTAACTAGCCCTGTCGCTGTCAATATATAGAATTAAATGGAGAGCTTAGAAATGACACTCAATGGGGCTGATATACACAGGTGCAAAGATGACGCAGAGCCCGCTACTCTCAGCATCTCTAACTAGCCCTGTCGCTGTCAATATATAGAATTAAATGGAGAGCTTAGAAATGACACTCAATGGGGCTGATATACACAGGTGCAAAGATGACGCAGAGCCCGCTACTCTCAGCATCTCTAACTAGCCCTGTCGCTGTCAATATATAGAATTAAATGGAGAGCTTAGAAATGACACTCAATGGGGCTGATATACACAGGTGCAAAGATGACGCAGAGCCCGCTACTCTCAGCATCTCTAACTAGCCCTGTCGCTGTCAATATATAGAATTAAATGGAGAGCTTAGAAATGACACTCAATGGGGCTGATATACACAGGTGCAAAGATGACGCAGAGCCCGCTACTCTCAGCATCTCTAACTAGCCCTGTCGCTGTCAATATATAGAATTAAATGGAGAGCTTAGAAATGACACTCAATGGGGCTGATATACACAGGTGCAAAGATGACGCAGAGCCCGCTACTCTCAGCATCTCTAACTAGCCCTGTCGCTGTCAATATATAGAATTAAATGGAGAGCTTAGAAATGACACTCAATGGGGCTGATATACACAGGTGCAAAGATGACGCAGAGCCCGCTACTCTCAGCATCTCTAACTAGCCCTGTCGCTGTCAATATATAGAATTAAATGGAGAGCTTAGAAATGACACTCAATGGGGCTGATATACACAGGTGCAAAGATGACGCAGAGCCCGCTACTCTCAGCATCTCTAACTAGCCCTGTCGCTGTCAATATATAGAATTAAATGGAGAGCTTAGAAATGACACTCAATGGGGCTGATATACACAGGTGCAAAGATGACGCAGAGCCCGCTACTCTCAGCATCTCTAACTAGCCCTGTCGCTGTCAATATATAGAATTAAATGGAGAGCTTAGAAATGACACTCAATGGGGCTGATATACACAGGTGCAAAGATGACGCAGAGCCCGCTACTCTCAGCATCTCTAACTAGCCCTGTCGCTGTCAATATATAGAATTAAATGGAGAGCTTAGAA
The DNA here is from genome assembly GCA_002269645.1 of Macrostomum lignano. Lineage (NCBI taxonomy): Eukaryota > Metazoa > Platyhelminthes > Macrostomidae > Macrostomum > Macrostomum lignano. The sequence goes on from NIVC01001004.1 coordinate 90,883, forward strand.
ATGACACTCAATGGGGCTGATATACACAGGTGCAAAGATGACGCAGAGCCCGCTACTCTCAGCATCTCTAACTAGCCCTGTCGCTGTCAATATATAGAATTAAATGGAGAGCTTAGAAATGACACTCAATGGGGCTGATATACACAGGTGCAAAGATGACGCAGAGCCCGCTACTCTCAGCATCTCTAACTAGCCCTGTCGCTGTCAATATATAGAATTAAATGGAGAGCTTAGAAATGACACTCAATGGGGCTGATATACACAGGTGCAAAGATGACGCAGAGCCCGCTACTCTCAGCATCTCTAACTAGCCCTGTCGCTGTCAATATATAGAATTAAATGGAGAGCTTAGAAATGACACTCAATGGGGCTGATATACACAGGTGCAAAGATGACGCAGAGCCCGCTACTCTCAGCATCTCTAACTAGCCCTGTCGCTGTCAATATATAGAATTAAATGGAGAGCTTAGAAATGACACTCAATGGGGCTGATATACACAGGTGCAAAGATGACGCAGAGCCCGCTACTCTCAGCATCTCTAACTAGCCCTGTCGCTGTCAATATATAGAATTAAATGGAGAGCTTAGAAATGACACTCAATGGGGCTGATATACACAGGTGCAAAGATGACGCAGAGCCCGCTACTCTCAGCATCTCTAACTAGCCCTGTCGCTGTCAATATATAGAATTAAATGGAGAGCTTAGAAATGACACTCAATGGGGCTGATATACACAGGTGCAAAGATGACGCAGAGCCCGCTACTCTCAGCATCTCTAACTAGCCCTGTCGCTGTCAATATATAGAATTAAATGGAGAGCTTAGAAATGACACTCAATGGGGCTGATATACACAGGTGCAAAGATGACGCAGAGCCCGCTACTCTCAGCATCTCTAACTAGCCCTGTCGCTGTCAATATATAGAATTAAATGGAGAGCTTAGAAATGACACTCAATGGGGCTGATATACACAGGTGCAAAGATGACGCAGAGCCCGCTACTCTCAGCATCTCTAACTAGCCCTGTCGCTGTCAATATATAGAATTAAATGGAGAGCTTAGAAATGACACTCAATGGGGCTGATATACACAGGTGCAAAGATGACGCAGAGCCCGCTACTCTCAGCATCTCTAACTAGCCCTGTCGCTGTCAATATATAGAATTAAATGGAGAGCTTAGAAATGACACTCAATGGGGCTGATATACACAGGTGCAAAGATGACGCAGAGCCCGCTACTCTCAGCATCTCTAACTAGCCCTGTCGCTGTCAATATATAGAATTAAATGGAGAGCTTAGAAATGACACTCAATGGGGCTGATATACACAGGTGCAAAGATGACGCAGAGCCCGCTACTCTCAGCATCTCTAACTAGCCCTGTCGCTGTCAATATATAGAATTAAATGGAGAGCTTAGAAATGACACTCAATGGGGCTGATATACACAGGTGCAAAGATGACGCAGAGCCCGCTACTCTCAGCATCTCTAACTAGCCCTGTCGCTGTCAATATATAGAATTAAATGGAGAGCTTAGAAATGACACTCAATGGGGCTGATATACACAGGTGCAAAGATGACGCAGAGCCCGCTACTCTCAGCATCTCTAACTAGCCCTGTCGCTGTCAATATATAGAATTAAATGGAGAGCTTAGAAATGACACTCAATGGGGCTGATATACACAGGTGCAAAGATGACGCAGAGCCCGCTACTCTCAGCATCTCTAACTAGCCCTGTCGCTGTCAATATATAGAATTAAATGGAGAGCTTAGAAATGACACTCAATGGGGCTGATATACACAGGTGCAAAGATGACGCAGAGCCCGCTACTCTCAGCATCTCTAACTAGCCCTGTCGCTGTCAATATATAGAATTAAATGGAGAGCTTAGAAATGACACTCAATGGGGCTGATATACACAGGTGCAAAGATGACGCAGAGCCCGCTACTCTCAGCATCTCTAACTAGCCCTGTCGCTGTCAATATATAGAATTAAATGGAGAGCTTAGAAATGACACTCAATGGGGCTGATATACACAGGTGCAAAGATGACGCAGAGCCCGCTACTCTCAGCATCTCTAACTAGCCCTGTCGCTGTCAATATATAGAATTAAATGGAGAGCTTAGAAATGACACTCAATGGGGCTGATATACACAGGTGCAAAGATGACGCAGAGCCCGCTACTCTCAGCATCTCTAACTAGCCCTGTCGCTGTCAATATATAGAATTAAATGGAGAGCTTAGAAATGACACTCAATGGGGCTGATATACACAGGTGCAAAGATGACGCAGAGCCCGCTACTCTCAGCATCTCTAACTAGCCCTGTCGCTGTCAATATATAGAATTAAATGGAGAGCTTAGAAATGACACTCAATGGGGCTGATATACACAGGTGCAAAGATGACGCAGAGCCCGCTACTCTCAGCATCTCTAACTAGCCCTGTCGCTGTCAATATATAGAATTAAATGGAGAGCTTAGAAATGACACTCAATGGGGCTGATATACGCAGGTGCAAATATTGTTATTTACATAGTTATTTGAATAACTATAACTTCAAATAGTTTTTCGAAGGATTGTAGTTTTGTCTCTTGAAGTCTAATATGTGTCTTTGTTTTTCTCCTTAAAGTAGTGTATCTGATTTTAGCTTTATTTTTGTTGGGATAGGGAAAATCTTGTGTTGTTTTATTGGTTTAAGTTTCGTCATTTTTTATATGGGGTATATTTAGAATATATCCTTTTTTGAAACGGTAATTTTTTGCGCGTCATTTTTAGTTACTTAGAGGATATATTCGATTGTGTCATTTCTACATTCTGCGTCATCCAAACGCCCCCAGACAGCAAGCAGCCCACAGCAAGCATCCCCAGATAGCAAGCATCCCCCAGACAGCAAGCATCCCCCAGACAGCAAGCATCCCCCAGACAGCAAGCATCCCCCAGACAGCAAGCATCCCCCAGACAGCAAGCATCCCCCAGACAGCAAGCAGCCCACAGCAAGCATCCCCCAGATAGCAAGCATCCCCCAGACAGCAAGCATCCCCAGACAGCAAGCATCCCCCAGATAGCAAGCATCCCCCAGACAGCAAGCATCCCCCAGACAGCAAGCAGCCCACAGCAAGCATCCCCCAGATAGCAAGCATCCCCCAGACAGCAAGCATCCCCAGACAGCAAGCATCCCCAGATAGCAAGCATCCCCAGACAGCAAGCATCCCCAAGACAGCAAGCATCCCCCAGACAGCAAGCAGCCCACAGCAAGCATCCCCCAGATAGCAAGCATCCCCCAGACAGCAAGCATCCCCCAGACAGCAAGCATCCCCCAGATAGCAAGCATCCCCCAGACAGCAAGCATCCCCCAGACAGCAAGCATCCCCCAGATAGCAAGCATCCCCCAGACAGCAAGCATCCCCAAGACAGCAAGCATCCCCAAGACAGCAAGCATCCCCAAGACAGCAAGCATCCCCAAGACAGCAAGCATCCCCAAGACAGCAAGCATCCCCAAGACAGCAAGCATCCCCAGACAGCAAGCATCGCCCAGACAGCAAGCATCCCCAGACAGCAAGCATCCCCAAGACAGCAAGCATCCCCAAGACAGCAAGCATCCCCAAGACAGCAAGCATCCCCAAGACAGCAAGCATCCCCAAGACAGCAAGCATCCCCAAGACAGCAAGCATCCCCAAGACAGCAAGCATCCCCAAGACAGCAAGCATCCCCAAGACAGCAAGCATCCCCAAGACAGCAAGCATCCCCAAGACAGCAAGCATCCCCCAGACAGCAAGCATCCCCCAGATAGCAAGCATCCCCCAGACAGCAAGCATCCCCCAGACAGCAAGCATCCCCCAGACAGCAAGCATCCCCCAGATAGCAAGCATCCCCCAGACAGCAAGCATCCCCAAGACAGCAAGCATCCCCAGACAGCAAGCAGCCCACAGCAAGCATCCCCAGATAGCAAGCATCCCCCAGACAGCAAGCATCCCCCAGACAGCAAGCATCCCCAGATAGCAAGCATCCCCCAGACAGCAAGCATCCCCCAGACAGCAAGCATCCCCCAGATAGCAAGCATCCCCCAGACAGCAAGCATCCCCAAGACAGCAAGCATCCCCAAGACAGCAAGCATCCCCAAGACAGCAAGCAGCCCATAGCAAGCATCCCCCAGACAGCAAGCATCCCCCAGACAGCAAGCATCGCCCAGACAGCAAGCATCCCCCAGACAGCAAGCAGCCCATAGCAAGCATTCCCCAGATAGCAAGCATCCCCCAGACAGCAAGCATCCCCTAGATAGCAAGCATTCCCCAGACAGCAAGCAAGCATCCCCCAGACAGCAAGCAAGCATCCCCCAGACAGCAAGCAAGCATCCCCCAGATAGCAAGCATCCCCCAGACAGCAAGCATCCCCAGACAGCAAGCATCGCCCAGACAGCAAGCATCCCCCAGACAGCAAGCAGCCCACAGCAAGCATCCCCAGATAGCAAGCATCCCCCAGACAGCAAGCATCCCCAGACAGCAAGCATCCCCCAGACAGCAAGCATCCCCCAGACAGCAAGCATCCCCAAGACAGCAAGCATCCCCCAGACAGCAAGCATCCCCCAGACAGCAAGCATCCCCACACAGCAAGCATCCCCCAGACAGCAAGCATCCCCCAGACAGCAAGCATCCCCAAGACAGCAAGCATCCCCAAGACAGCAAGCATCCCCAAGACAGCAAGCATCCCCAGACAGCAAGCATCCCCCAGACAGCAAGCATCCCCAGACAGCAAGCATCCGCCAGACAGCAAGCATCCCCAGACAGCAAGCATCCCCAGACAGCAAGCATCCCCAAGACAGCAAGCACCCCAAGACAGCAAGCATCCCCAAGACAGCAAGCATCCCCAGACAGCAAGCATCCCCCAGACAGCAAGCATCCCCAGACAGCAAGCATCCCCCAGACAGCAAGCATCCCCCAGACAGCAAGCATCCCCCAGACAGCAAGCATCCCCCAGACAGCAAGCATCCCCCAGACAGCAAGCATCCCCAAGACAGCAAGCATCCCCCAGACAGCAAGCATCCCCCAGACAGCAAGCATCCCCAAGACAGCAAGCATCCCCAAGACAGCAAGCATCCCCCAGACAGCAAGCATCCCCCAGACAGCAAGCATCCCCAGACAGCAAGCATCCCCCAGACAGCAAGCATCCCCAAGACAGCAAGCATCCCCAGACAGCAAGCATCCCCCAGACAGCAAGCATCCCCCAGACAGCAAGCATCCCCCAGACAGCAAGCATCCCCCAGACAGCAAGCATCCCCCAGACAGCAAGCATCCCCAAGACAGCAAGCATCCCCAAGACAGCAAGCATCCCCAAGACAGCAAGCATCCCCCAGACAGCAAGCATCCCCCAGACAGCAAGCATCCCCAGACAGCAAGCATCCCCCAGACAGCAAGCATCCCCCAGACAGCAAGCATCCCCCAGACAGCAAGCATCCCCAGACAGCAAGCATCCCCAAGACAGCAAGCATCCCCAAGACAGCAAGCATCCCCCAGACAGCAAGCATCCCCCAGACAGCAAGCATCCCCCAGACAGCAAGCATCCCCAGACAGCAAGCATCCCCAAGACAGCAAGCATCCCCAGACAGCAAGCATCCCCAGACAGCAAGCATCCCCAAGACAGCAAGCATCCCCAAGACAGCAAGCATCCCCAATACAGCAAGCATCCCCAGACAGCAAGCATCCCCCAGACAGCAAGCATCCCCCAGACAGCAAGCATCCCCAAGACAGCAAGCATCCCCCAGACAGCAAGCATCCCCCAGACAGCAAGCATCCCCCAGACAGCAAGCATCCCCCAGACAGCAAGCATCCCCAGACAGCAAGCATCCCCAGACAGCAAGCATCCCCAAGACAGCAAGCATCCCCAAGACAGCAAGCATCCCCAGACAGCAAGCATCCCCCAGACAGCAAGCATCCCCCAGACAGCAAGCATCCCCCAGACAGCAAGCATCCCCCAGACAGCAAGCATCCCCCAGACAGCAAGCATCCCCAAGACAGCAAGCATCCCCAAGACAGCAAGCATCCCCAAGACAGCAAGCATCCCCAGACAGCAAGCATCCCCCAGACAGCAAGCATCCCCCAGACAGCAAGCATCCCCCAGACAGCAAGCATCCCCCAGACAGCAAGCATCCCCCAGACAGCAAGCATCCCCCAGACAGCAAGCATCCCCCAGACAGCAAGCATCCCCAAGACAGCAAGCATCCCCCAGACAGCAAGCATCCCCCAGACAGCAAGCATCCCCCAGACAGCAAGCATCCCCCAGACAGCAAGCATCCCCCAGACAGCAAGCATCCCCAAGACAGCAAGCATCCCCAGACAGCAAGCATCCCCAGACAGCAAGCATCCCCAAGACAGCAAGCATCCCCAAGACAGCAAGCATCCCCAATACAGCAAGCATCCCCCAGACAGCAAGCATCCCCCAGACAGCAAGCATCCCCAGACAGCAAGCATCCCCCAGACAGCAAGCATCCCCCAGACAGCAAGCATCCCCAGACAGCAAGCATCCCCAGACAGCAAGCATCCCCCAGACAGCAAGCATCCCCAATACAGCAAGCATCCCCAGACAGCAAGCATCCCCCAGACAGCAAGCATCCCCAAGACAGCAAGCATCCCCCAGACAGCAAGCATCCCCCAGACAGCAAGCATCCCCAAGACAGCAAGCATCCCCAGACAGCAAGCATCCCCCAGACAGCAAGCATCCCCAAGACAGCAAGCATCCCCCAGACAGCAAGCATCCCCCAGACAGCAAGCATCCCCCACACAGCAAGCATCCCCCAGACAGCAAGCATCCCCCAGACAGCAAGCATCCCCAAGACAGCAAGCATCCCCCAGACAGCAAGCATCCCCCAGACAGCAAGCATCCCCCACACAGCAAGCATCCCCCAGACAGCAAGCATCCCCCAGACAGCAAGCATCCCCAGACAGCAAGCATCCCCCAGACAGCAAGCATCCCCCAGACAGCAAGCATCCCCCAGACAGCAAGCATCCCCCAGACAGCAAGCATCCCCAAGACAGCAAGCATCCCCCAGACAGCAAGCATCCCCAAGACAGCAAGCATCCCCAAGACAGCAAGCATCCCCAAGACAGCAAGCATCCCCAGACAGCAAGCATCCCCAAGACAGCAAGCATCCCCCAGACAGCAAGCATCCCCCAGACAGCAAGCATCCCCCAGACAGCAAGCATCCCCCAGACAGCAAGCATCCCCCAGACAGCAAGCATCCCCCAGACAGCAAGCATCCCCAAGACAGCAAGCATCCCCAGACAGCAAGCATCCCCAGACAGCAAGCATCCCCCAGACAGCAAGCATCCCCCAGACAGCAAGCATCCCCCAGACAGCAAGCATCCCCAAGACAGCAAGCATCCCCCAGACAGCAAGCATCCCCCAGACAGCAAGCATCCCCAAGACAGCAAGCATCCCCAAGACAGCAAGCATCCCCAATACAGCAAGCATCCCCCAGACAGCAAGCATCCCCCAGACAGCAAGCATCCCCAAGACAGCAAGCATCCCCCAGACAGCAAGCATCCCCCAGACAGCAAGCATCCCCAGACAGCAAGCATCCCCAGACAGCAAGCATCCCCAAGACAGCAAGCATCCCCAATACAGCAAGCATCCCCCAGACAGCAAGCATCCCCCAGACAGCAAGCATCCCCAAGACAGCAAGCATCCCCCAGACAGCAAGCATCCCCCAGACAGCAAGCATCCCCCACACAGCAAGCATCCCCCAGACAGCAAGCATCCCCCAGACAGCAAGCATCCCCAAGACAGCAAGCATCCCCCAGACAGCAAGCATCCCCCAGACAGCAAGCATCCCCACACAGCAAGCATCCCCCAGACAGCAAGCATCCCCAGACAGCAAGCATCCCCAAGACAGCAAGCATCCCCAGACAGCAAGCATCCCCAGACAGCAAGCATCCCCCACACAGCAAGCATCCCCCAGACAGCAAGCATCCCCCAGACAGCAAGCATCCCCAAGACAGCAAGCATCCCCCAGACAGCAAGCATCCCCCAGACAGCATTTGCCCGCCGGTTCGACTTTCGTTACGTCGTTGTTGCTTCGCAAGTCTACTATTCTGTGATTTAGGTTAATTCAACGGATGAATTGTTCGTATAGTCGTATAGATTTATTCTTATTCTATCATTATTCGTATAGATTTAATATATTACGAATACGAATATAAAGAAACGAAGGATCAAACAAATATGTTTTTAGTCTATGGCCCTGAGTCATAGTTGGCTCTGACTGCCAGCAAAAATGCACTGAAAGCATTAGAAAAAAGCAGGTTTTCTCAAATTTAAAGGGCCATCTTTGTGAATATCAAGAATCAAAATAGTCATGCATAGTCCCGTAAAAACTTCCAATCAAAATGGTGCAAGTTTGATAAATTTTGGTCCAACAGTCTAGGAGGAGTATTGAAATACCTACAATATGGTTTTCATCTTTAGTATTAAGAAGATTGTTGTGTAAAGACTGCATGAAATATTCATTTAGTTAAAACGGTAAAATGTATTCGACAGATATTTATTGATTATTTTCTTAGCGTATTTTCCTCGTATTTCTACTGCCAGTAGGATATTAAATTAAAGTAGTGTAATAAGTTAGAATAGGTATTTTTTAATTAGTGTACGTTGTATTTTACTTTCTCGGTCACTTAGTTTTATACAAGGACTACTAGACTACTATACTAGGAAGTGTTCCTATAGTGGTCCTTGGTTTTATATACGATAATTCGTGGCGTGTGGCGGGTCCAGCCAAGTCGTGTACGTATCATTCATTATACGAGCGCAAATTGGAGCTCTCTCTATAGCTCACTTACCCTAGCTTTTATTTTATCAATTGCAGCTACAATACACAAACATACATATGTATCTAAGAATCTCTTTGTTAAATTTTACGATTACATGTACATGTACTTTAGTGAGTTACCTATACATGTAGCTGTTTGAATTAAAACCAGTACAATATTATTGAGATATTGTACTGGTTGAGATCGGCTTTTGCACTAGCCCTAAAATCTGAATCCTTTTCGGCGCAGAGCTGCTGTTAATTATTGCGTTTGTTTTGTGGAAAAGCAATTGTCTAATTTGGCCTAAGCGTATGAAAATGTCTAATTGCACACCTGTGTATTGCATATATATACAAGGTATCATCCTGGCACTTATGGCAATTAGTTAACACATACTACGTCGGATTGCTGCAACGCTTAATTACATGTACAGTACCTACGGATCTGTATTAACTTAATTTATTCCAGCAATCACTCCCCGCAACGTACATTTGGCATTTGCTCCATGTGTTAATTTCATCACGTGACTGCCTTGCCTCGTTTATTACCCGCATCTATCCACCGCTCCTTATCTTCTTTGCTGAAAATGTATAGATCGAATGATATACATGTACATGTACGTCCGTATAACTAAGCAAAATACAGCTACAGTATAATGAGCTATATATGCCCCAGCCACGAATGGGTATTCAAGACGCCCCTTCACAGCATGCATGGCGCTTCCTCTAAGGTATAATATCATATGCCCCTATTTACAGTCTTTGCTGTGTCCCGATAAGGCAATAACTAAAACTAAACGAAAAGTAATCATGATTATATGCATGATTTTATTTGTAGAGCAATAAATGGTCGAAAAAGGAATTCAAAGTAATATAAATATCATAGTTCGCTTTGAAAATACAGTACTTAATTGCGAATGTTTTAAGAAAGCGTAATACTGAGCAAGAGAATTTAGGATATTTGTTTTTCTAGTCTAATCTATATTTCTAGGAAAACGTGAGTAGTGCGACGTCCTACCCCCGCCCGCCCCCCCCCCCCCCGCCTGAACAACTCAAACTTGATTTTTCGAGTTGTTTTGTGCTTTGTGCTAGCTAAAGAACAAACAATACTCATTTAAAATAAAGGTTGGAGATTTATACAAACAAATTAATTTTAATTCTTCAAAACCTGAAGAGTCAAAAATGAAATCCGAAGAAATTGAAGAAGCAAGGGAAAACATTGCAACCCTGTTACGTGGAATTGATAGGTAGGCCTAGTACTTGCTATTATTTCATATTTTGTGAGCAAAATGTTTCTGATAATCTTTTACTGCGTGTGTCACTGTCACCCTGTGCTGAAAATTTCTGCTAGACCTTCGCTGTGTGCACCAATTTGTAGGCCCTATACTGGCTATACACCTTACTGTTTTTATGTACCAGAATTTTCCACCATAATGTAATGTACAAGTACACCTTTCTGAGTGTGGCTTATAGCAGAGGCCTGCCTACCCTATACATTGTCTAGATCATGGTATGCATATGGTAGAATTAAAAATCTAATTTTTGATTCTATGCAAACAATAAAAGGTAGCACTGCTCATTTAGCTAGCATAAGTTTGCTACTTTTTAGCCAGCACTGGTCAAATAATAAACCCATCAATATTTAGCTGGTAGTCCTGAGCCATTGCCAGTCCAATAAACCTGTCACTATTTAGCCAGCAATCAAGTCCTACCAATTGCTGATCAAATAAACCTGTCACTATTTAGCCATTAGTATTGCCCTACTGCCAGTCAAATAATTAAACCCATCAATATTTAGAAGCAGTCTTGCCTCATTGCCAGTCAATTTTAGTCAAATAGGCTCGTCAAAAATAAGCTTAAATTATAAAATTTTCATATTGGATATTAAAAATATATTTTGAGGTTTTCTTGATACAGGTATATTATTACAATGACTATTGTATAAACTTTATATACAGTAGTCCTTGTTAAGGTGTTGAGCAAAGGCCATAGTTTTTTTGCTTTAATAAATAATTTCAAATAATAATAAATTGAAAATATAATGCATCAATTTTGAATTTATTTCTCTGTATCTAGATGCTACAAATTATTTATTATCTAGAATATTTAAGGCCACTCTGAAAAGAATTAAACAAAAAGGCAAGTAATAAAATTAGACTAATTGTATCTTTTATGACTATCAGCTGCTACAATGTACTTAATAATTTGTTAGCAGTGGGCATATGTCTAAGCCATAATTGAAGGCAGTAGAATTCACCAAATTTATTGGTGCAAATTAGCCATTTGTCCGGCATACTCTGCACATTTGGTACAAAAAAATGACAGCTTGCAACTTGGCGCAGTTGGTGCATGGGATAGATTCCTTTGATCAATAAATAATAATATAATCAAGTAGCCTTCACTATAGGCTTGTATATTTTTTGTATTTTCGAATATTTTGTTGTTAAAATTATAGTAACTGTAACAATAATCATTTATTTACCTAAAACAATTTTATGGAACATTTACAAAAATTGTTATTTTTTTATGAACATTAAAGACTGCTCAAAGTTCAAAGTCAAATTTCCATTTATTATTTGATGTTTGCCATTTGCTATCTTATTGCTAAATCATCATTGTTATAATATTATAAACAACATTTTTAACTATTCCAAGCACTGGCGCATGGTGCAAGGAAAAAAATTGCTTTGGCGCATGGTGCATTAGAAAAAAAATAGGAGAAATTCATTCTGGCACACATGGTGCACCTTCTTGACTATGGAGCATAAGTAGGACTACCGGATAAATAGTGATAGGTTTATTTGACCAGCAGTGGTCGGGACTGCTAGCTAGATAGTGATAGGTTTATTTGACCAGTGCTAGCTAAATAGTAACAAACTTATTTGACCAATGCTGGCAAAATAAGCATTGCCATAAAAATTGTTAATAAAAAGTTGCTTGTATGTCTTTGTTAACTTTTTTTACTACAATATAATCTTTTAAAAATAATATAATAACAAAATGAATCATAAATTCAGTGTTCAGCAATTTTTTGTTTTATTCTGTCTCTATATGTTATATACTGTTTAAATTTTAGTTTAGGCCCAATTTCTGTTGATTTACAAAAATATCTTTTTGGTCAAAATTTGGCTATATATAGGCTATATTAAACTTCAATATGGTCATTTTTATGGCCTATGCCAATATTATATAGGCCCTACAAAGTTTAGACCTAAAAATTAATATATGCCAAGACTCAAGAGTCATTAAAAGGCCATAGTTCAGAAGGCAACATATATGCCATGATTTCCCAGCATACAAGGGTCTTACCATTTTTTAGTATATACGAGGGGTGATCAAAAAGTTCTGCAAGTGACCTCACAACTCTGTGCTACAGCAGCCGAGGCGTCTAATCAGTGTCACATTCCCTCAAAGTACTTTCCACCACTATCTATGCACCGTCGCATCCGTGTGCACCATGTCTGAAAGCAGTCCTGGTACTCCGAAGTTGGTATACCCTGTAGAGCTGAATGTACCACTTGGGCAAGGTCTTGCATGCGTGAAAACGGCCTCCCAGAAATGACGGATTTGATCCTCGGGAACAGCCAAAAGTCGCAAGGTGCTAGGTCTAGAGAGTAGGGTGGATGGGGCAGCAGCCGGACCCCCTGCTGCTCCAGGTACGCCATGGTTGATGCCGCTCTGTGCGGTGCCACATTGTCATGGTGCAGCAGGAGTCGAGGTCCATGCCTGGTTCGCGCACGTTCCTGCCGCTCCTGCAGCACGCCTAGCAGAACAGTGTCTGTGTAGTACCTGGCAGTCACTGTGGCACCCGCTGGAAGGATGTTCACCGATACAACACCCTGAGAGTTGAAAAAATGGTGAACATCCGCTTCTGACTGCGGAATCCGGTCTTCAGCACCTCAGGCCTTGGCTCATCTTCTGCCAGCCAGACCATGTTGGACTGTTTATCCTTCATGGTAAAAGAAGGAGATCCAACATTCGTCTCTTGTGATGACATCCGACAGTTGTCGTGGGCCGTGGGGCTCAAACATTTGTAGCCACAAGCGACAGATGCGCCCCCTCTCTGCTTGCTGCTCCGGAGTGAGAAGATGGGGTACCCACCGAGCGCAGGTCTTTGTGCGGCTTAGTTGCCCATGCATGATGTTATGAGCACTTCCATAGCTTGACACCAAGCTCATAGGCAATGAATCTTAGCATAATGCTCCAATCCTCACGAATTATTGCATCGGCATGGGCCACGACATCTTCGGTCACAGATGTCCGGGGTCGGCCAGACCTCGGTTCATAGTTGAAGCTGTCCCAGCCTTCCAAGAAATGGCGCAGCCAGCGGGCAACCGTGTCAAATGATGGAGCAGAGTCAGCTAAAACATTCACCAGATTGGTGTGAATCTCAGTCACTTTGCAACCAAGTTGCATGCACATAAAGATATAGAAGCGAACACTGTCTTTTGATGTTTCCATCAGCTACTGAAAACACATGGAAAATATATGGCTGTGAAATTTTACTGGAGCACATTTGGAAGCCAAAAATGCATATAAATATAGCAAACAGATACAGCCGCATATGTGTAAGTTTTTGGCTTTTGCCGATTCTATAACTAAAAGCTATAACAAAAGGTTGCAGAACTTTTTGATCACCCCTCGTATTAGAGTATGTCCTGGCATACATGACACAGCAGATACATTGTGTCAAATGACAATTTTTTGTATTGGCTCATAAACCTGGCATACAAGTGAGGTCTCGTCATTTTTTTGACATTAAACCTAGTGTACACTAATACACAATCCAAACTATGGTTAAAAGGCAAAAATATGCTAGAATTTCTGGCATGAAAACCATATTTTAGATTATGGCTTGTATTTAAGTACTTAGTACCTAGCTTAATAAGATATAAATATAATGCTTAGTATAACTTAATGATATTTTGATATAAGAGGCCTAGCTTAGTACTTTCAATTCAAGTTATGTTTATCCTTTACTATTTTTAGACTTAGATAGCTTAGCTTGTATAAAAGCTTCTTCCCTTCTAGCCTTTAAAAACATTGACATTTATTATGATGCTTTTAGGCTCTATAAAGTCCTATATAGGCAAATAGCCAGTTAAATGATGAATATTAAATAATAGTTGTCTATGTTGTATGAAATTATAGTTAAGTTTATTTGAATATCTATAGACAATCCTAAACAGTTGAAATGAATTGTTCATAATATTTGTATAGGGCCTAGGGCCTATATAAAAGTAAAATAGGATCTTGATCCTAATAAACTTGATTTCTTAGTTTATAATTGTAAGTATTTCTAGTTTAGTTTGGTATCTTTAATATTTATTATAGCCAACCTAGCCATTCAGTTGCTCAAGAAATTTCTATTTCATACTCTTCCTTGTGAGTTTTCATTTAAAAAGCAGTGCAAACTGTGATCTCATTAAGTTATTCAAGCTGATTTTACCAAAGTTTATTTAAATATGAAAAATTATTTAAAAAAACATTTACCATATATATACAACTCTAGGTATAATCCTGGCAATATAGAACATCTGGAGAAGTACATTGAACTGCAAGTAACCGAGAATGTCTACGACTGCGAGGCCAACCTGGCTGTGCTGAAGCTGTGAGTTATTTTTGCACACAAGCCCCAAATTAATTTTGTCATGTGCTTACTTTTATGTACTCATGTACTTAGGAGTGTTCAAATAAAAAATCGCCAATTGTAACAGTCCCATAGTGGCGAACTTAATGTAAATTTCAAAAAGCACACTTTAAGTGACATTGTCACACAACTGGGCGAGAGGCATAACTGCCTATTCCGCCGACTCCCCTGAGCAGGCACACAAGCGCGCGGATACGTACGCAGGCACACACTCACACAGGAGTGTACAGCGGCCCTAACTTTTTTTATCGTTAGGCATGTACACTTCACTGTGCCTTGGAGGTTGGCCCTCAATGGCGTTAATTGCACGAGCAGAGCCAAGCCGAGATTCCAATTTAGCCCCAAATATTAATGTGACTGCACTTGGAATCGAGCCTGGGCCGCTGGCACATCGGAGCGCCGCACTAGACAGAGATAGGGCGCCAGCTAGAGGGGGCGCCAGCTACAGAAGAGGCGCCAGCTATAGAGGGAGTGCTGGCTACAGTGTGGGGACGCCAGCTACATAGGGGGGCGCCAGCTACAGAAGAGGCGCCAGCTATAGAGGGAGTGCCGGCTACAGTGGGGACGCCAGCTACATAGGGAGGCGCCAGCTACAGAGAGGGCGCCAGCTACAGAGTGGGCGCCAGCTACAGTGGGGACGCCAGCTACATAGGGAGGCGCCAGCTACAGAGAGGGCGCCAGCTACAGAGTGGGCGCCAGCTACAGTGGGGGCGCCAGCTACAGAGAGGGCGCCAGATACAGAGTGGGCGCCAGCTACAGAGGGGGCGCCAGCTACAGAGTGGGCGCCAGCTACAGTGGGGGCGCCAGCTACAGAGGGGGCGCCAGCTACAGAGTGGGCGCCAGCTACAGTGGGGGCGCCAGCTACAGAGAGGGCGCCAGATACAGAGGGCGCCTTTGTAGCTAGAGCACAAATGTAACAACTCGTGCACATTATTCCATTCGGTATTTAATAGCCTACTATAAGTAGAGTAGATAAAGTTTTTTGTTTGTGAAAGTCTTAATTTCAGTCTCGAACTGTCTATTTCTTTGCAGCTACCAGTTCAACCCGTCTCACTACCAGACCAACGTGACCATCAAGATCCTGTTGAAGGCCATCGCCAACCTGCCGCACCCGGACTTCTCGCTGTGCAAGTACCTCATCGAGCCAGACAAACTGCGTGAGGAGCCGCTAAGCAGCGTCGTCGCCCTTGGCAACCAGCTGGAGACGTGCGATTTCGAAGAATTCTGGCAAAATCTGGCCTCTACTAAAAGTAGCATACCAGCAATCGGCTCAGTGATGGGATTCACCGATTCTGTGCGCAAATTCATCTGTCACGTGGTAGGCATCAGCTATCAGAAGATTAAAACGGATCAGCTGTGCCGGATTCTCGACATCAAGCGCGACCAGCTGGCCGTGTACCTGGAAGAGTACGGCTGGAAGCTGGTCCCAGACGACCCCAGTCACGTGTTCGTGTTTAACTATGAGGAGACGATCAAGACTAGGAATATTAGCGAGAAGATCGGCTTTCCGCAGGTGAAGCAGTTGGCTCCGGTGCTGCAGAATGCCGCCAGCGACTGTCACAAGAGAGCCAAGTGAGCGAGGATTGACTGCTAGATTGAGACACTCTTCTGTTCATGTATTTGTTCTTGTTGAAATGGGGAAATACATGGCATTCGCTTTAGCTGCTTAGTTAATTGGTAAATCTGTGACAGTTGAAGAAGTGCTTGTTTTTCATGCTGACTTGCTTATTTGGTGGCTTAGCGTTTGCTATGCACTACTGAAAGTAGCTAAAAAGGTCGACTAAATTCAACAGGTTTCATTGAAATAAATTGGCGGTTGCTAAGCTCTAAAAATTCAGATTGTATAATTAATTTTTATCAAAGACTCAAATTATTCAGATTGTATAATTAGCTAAGACTCCAAATCATTCAGATTGTATAATTTGCTAAGACTCCAAATCATTCAGATTGTATAATTAGCTAAGACTCCAAATCATTCAGATTGTATAATTAGCTAAGACTCCAAATCATTCAGATTGTATAATTAGCTAAGACTCCAAATCATTCAGATTGTTTAATTAGCTAAGACCCCCATCATTCAGATGTATAATTAGCCAAGACTCCAATCATTCAGATTGTTTAATTAGCTAAGACCCCCATCATTCAGATGTATAATTAGCCAAGACTCCAATCATTCAGATTGTTTAATTAGCTAAGACCCCCATCATTCAGATGTATAATTAGCCAAGACTCCAATCATTCAGATGTATAATTAGCTAAGACTCCAAATCATTCAGATTGTTTAATTAGCTAAGACCCCCATCATTCAGATGTATAATTAGCCAAGACTCCAATCATTCAGATTGTTTAATTAGCTAAGACCCCCATCATTCAGATGTATAATTAGCCAAGACTCCAATCATTCAGATTGTTTAATTAGCTAAGACCCCCATCATTCAGATGTATAATTAGCCAAGACTCCAATCATTCAGATTGTTTAATTAGCTAAGACCCCCATCATTCAGATGTATAATTAGCTAAGTACAATATTTTTCTGTTTGAATTTAAAGTACCTACAGGTAAAGTCTGCAGTAGTTTAAGTACGCTCAAATTAGAATGCTCAACAAGCGCGTGCGTCATGACTGGTTGGAAAGAAAAGTTTATTTAAACAAAAAGTGCGAGCAGTGTGGAACTAGCATGGCGCGACAAACTCCATCTGTCGGACCATTTTGCTTGCCTATTGAGAGCAGTGCTCATGCTTTGTAAAGGGTTTTATATTCCGACGAGTAACCTGCACTGCTCTCTTTTGTTGGGGTCTTTTGATATTTCTTTCAAAGTATTATCTTACTCGCGCAAAACCAAAATTAAGAGCGTATTTCTCAGCCATTGCTATTCTTGAAGGAATATGATGAGAAGCGATGGCGTGCAGTCCACACTGTCTTTATAGGTGTGTAGCTGTCTTATCACCTGACTGCCCAGGCATCAAAGTAACGGTATAAACTAGTATGAGCTGAAATTTTTTAGTACAGCTCTACCGCTGCAGATGCTGTTTTTCATGTCCACCTCATCATCATTCCAAGCTAAGATTGTGTAGCTGGATTGTCTAGCCTCTCTGTAGCTGGCGCCCCCTCTGTAGCTGGCGCACCCTTGTAGCTGGTGCACCCTCTGTAGCTGGCGCCCCCTCTGTAGCTGGCGCACCCTTGTAGCTGGTGCACCCTCTGTAGCTGGCGCCCCCTCTGTAGCTGGCGCACCCTTGTAGCTGGTGCACCCTCTGTAGCTGGCGCCCCCTCTGTAGCTGGCGCACCCTCTGTAGCTGGCGCCCCCTTTGTAGCTGGCGCCTTCTCTCTGTAGCTGGCGCACCCTCTGTAGCTGGCGCACCCTTTGTAGCTGGCGCCTTCTCTCTGTAGCTGGCGCACCCTCTGTAGCTGGCGCCCCCTCTGTAGCTGGCGCACCCTCTGTAGCTGGCGCCCCCTCTGTAGCTGGCGCTCCCTCTGTAGCTGGCGCCCCCTCTGTAGCTGGCGCCTTCTCTCTGTAGCTGGCGCCCTCTCTGTAGCTGGCGCCCCCTCTCTGTAGCTGGCGCCCCCTCTGTAGCTGGCGCCCCCTCTGTAGCTGGCGCCCTCTCTGTAGCTGGCGCCCCCTCTCTGTAGCTGGCGCCCCCTCTGTAGCTGGCGCCTTCTCTCTGTAGCTGGCGCACCCTCTGTAGATGGCGCACCCTTTGTAGCTGGCGCCCCCTCTGTAGCTGGCGCCCCCTCTGTAGCTGGCGCCTTCTCTCTGTAGCTGGCGCACCCTCTGTAGATGGCGCACCCTTTGTAGCTGGCGCCCCCTTTGTAGCTGGCGCCCACTCTGTAGCTGGCGCCCTCTCTGTAGCAAGTGTAAACAAGTCTCAGTGTTATTAGCTCACTCATTATTGTGATTTGGTTTACTGAACTTTCGGGCCACAAGATCTTGCATTGTCCAATAATAAGGTTTTTTTAAAAAGCAAGCTGCTTTTTCTATTCCCAGGCTTCGAAAGCAACGAAAAACCGTACATTCCTATTCATACATTCATAAATGAGACTGTACACGAGACTCGTGAAAAAACACGCTGCTATAGACAGGTGCAGATAAAGAAACACAGACAGACCGATAGACAGCCATGCAAAGATAAGGAAACTTCGTGTCGGATTGTCGGTCACTATACTCTGCAACAAGTTGAAGGTTCCTTCTCAAGTCGTTTCACTCTTATCGGATTAAACAATTTTATATATTCTGTAGTAATTTTCTAGGTAATTTTCTATTATTCGATAACTGGACAGAGAATTAATGGAGCTGCAAAGTGTTCAAAGTCTAAATTCTGACATGGAACTGTACTCAAAACCAAATGGAGTTGCTATGACTAATAGAGGTGCCGCGGTAAGCATTATAATTATTGCATCTTGCGTGCGCTTCAGTGCTTTGGCGGCATGATGTAAATATCTGTGCCATAGATGGTTCATAAATGTCTGCCATAGATGGTTCATAAATATCTGTGCCATAGATGGTTCATAAATATCTGTGCCATAGATGGTTCATAAATATCTGTGCCATAGATGGTTCATAAATATCTGTGCCATAGATGGTTCATAAATATCTGTGCCATAGATGGTTTATAAATATCTGTGCCATAGACGGTTCATAAATATCTGTGCCATAGACGGTTCATAAATATCTGTGCCATAGATGGTTCATAAATGTCTGCCATAGACGGTTCATAAATATCTGTGCCATAGATGGTTTATAAATGTCTGCCATAGATGGTTCATAAATGTCTGCCATAGATGGTTCATAAATGTCTGCCATAGATGGTTCATAAATGTCTGCCATAGATGGTTCATAAATATCAATGCCATAAACGGATCATAAATATCATTGCCATATAGATAGTTAATAAATATCATTGCCATAATTGGGTCATAAATATCAACGCCAACTAATACGACGTACAAACGTAGTTAAGGGTGCAAAAACCCGTGCAAGATTCGACAAGCTTTTATAAAGTACACGTGTAGTTTCTACGCTAGACAGACAGCCAATAAATTGCATTGCTGGCACAACATTTGGAGCAAGTCAAATAAACGTGATATGCATTAAAATCGATAAACATTTTAGCTCGCATTCGGGAGTCAGTGGACTCAACAGGTGGTTCGTTTTTATCGAATTTTTGTAGAGCACGAGCTTTGCTGGCATTCTCCCACCAGAGCGATAGCTTCTGATGTTGGCAAGCTTAGTAGCAGCCATGTACGGCTGGCGCCCCCTCTGTAGCTGGCGCCCCCTCTGTAGCTGGCGCCCCCTCTGTAGCTGGCGCTCCCTCTAGCTGGCGCCCCTTCTGTAGCTGGCGCCCCCTCTGTAGCTGGCGCCCCCTCTGTAGCTGGCGCCCCTTTTGTAGCTGGCGCCCCCTCTGTAGCTGGCGCTCCCTCTAGCTGGCGCCCCTTCTGTAGCTGGCGCCCCCTCTGTAGCTGGCGCCCCCTCTGTAGCTGGCGCCCCTTTTGTAGCTGGCGCCCCCTCTGTAGCTGGCGCTCCCTCCAGCTGGCGCCCCTTCTGTAGCTGGTAAGACAGTAGCGCCCACCAAGAGACAGGGCTAGGGGCGCCCACCAAAAGACAGGGGCGCCCACCAAAAGAGACAGGGGCGCCCACCAAGAGACGGGGGCGCCCACCAAGAGAGACGGGGGCGCCCACCAAAAGAGACAGGGGCGCCCACCAGGAGACAGAGGGCGCCCACCAAAAGAGACAGGGGCGCCCACCAAGAGACAGGGGCGCCCACCAAGAGACAGGGGCGCCCACCAAGAGACAGGGGCGCCCACCAATCTCCATGATTGCCTGTGATCTTCCTGCCACTATAAAAGCCATTTGAACACAAGCGCTCATGGCTCAACCTCTCAGACTGGGTCAGCCGCAGATGCCTCCTGGGAACCAGCGACTCCTCAGCAGGAGCAGCGGGAGCAGAAGAGGCAGCTCAGCCTGTGCCGCATTGCTCTGTTCGGTCTGGCTGGGCCGCCACTGCAGATGACGGGCAACGTGGCAGCATTCTACTTCAGCATCTACCTGCTAGAGGTGGCCCGACTTAGCCCGGCCTACGTGTCCATCATCAGCTTCTCCGGACGGGCGTGGGACGCCGTAACGGACCCGCTGATCGGGCTGCTGCTGTCCTGCACCAACACGAGATTCGGCAAAACCCGGCCGTGGATCCTGGGCTCGAGTCTTTGCGGCAGCTGCCTATTTCTGTTCATGTGGTGGCCGGTTGCGGCAGCTGAAACGCAGGCTGGCAAGTTTGCCTACTACCTGCTGATGCACCTGGTGTACTGCACCCTCGTCACGGTGAGTCAGTTTCAGTCTGTCTACTGTTGACTAATCATTCCGGTGCACCATTCCGGTCTGACTCTCTCTCTCTCCAGCCGTCTGACACACACACACACACACACACTCTCTCTCTCTCTCTCTCTCTCTCTTTCTCTCTCTCTCTCTCTCTCTCTCTCTCTCTCTCTCTCTCTCTCTCTCTCTACAGCCGTCTGACTCTCTCTTCTCTGTCTCTCTACCTCTCTTCTTCTCTCTCTCTTTCTCTCTCTCTCTCTCTCTCTCTCTCTCTCTCTCTCTCTCTCTCTCTCTCTCTCTCTCTCTCTCTCTCCTTCCGTCTGACTCTCTCCAGCTTTCTAACTCCGTGATTTTCCCAACCTGTTGCGTGAATTGCGCCATATATTTTCATTCCAAACTTACATGCATCGAAACTCATAACTTATCAACAAGTCAAACAAATCCACACCACAGTGCTACCACATCCCGTACACCTCCGCCACGGTGCTGCTGTCGCCGCATTCGGCCGACCGCGACGCAGCCACCGCCGCCCGCATCGCCTGCGAGCTGCTGTTCACCATCGTTGGCAGCGCCGCCTTTGGCGCCGTGATCGGCTCAAAGAGAATCGCCACCGAGTGCGGCAATTTTTCCACGAATGGCACCGCCGATATGCTGCTGAGGGCTTCTGAGGAGGTGGGCTGAGTCTTTGTTAGTTCCGTGTAGGGTGCCTGGGTAGCCTACAGGTTACCTGGGTAGGTTACAGAGTACCTTCGTAGGATAAAAGATACCTTGGTAGTTTGCAGGGTACCTGGGTAGGTGACAGGGTACCCGGGTAGGTGACAGGGTACCTGGGTAGGCGACAGGGTTCTCAGGTAGGTTAGAGGGTACCTAGGTAGGTTACAGGGTACTTAGGTAGGTTAGAGGGTACCTAGATAGGTGACAGGGTTCTCAGGTAGGTTAGAGGGTTTGAACGACAAAAGAGAAATTCGAAAATTGCTATGCCGAAGTACGAGACCTAGGTAGGTTACAGGGTACTTAGGTAGGTTAGAGGGTACCTAGGTAGGTTACAGGGTACTTAGGTAGGTTAGAGGGTACCTAGGTACAGGGTATCTGTGTAGGTTGCAGGGTTTCTGAGTAGTGTCTATTCGCTGTGCTCAAGGGTACCTAGGTATTTTAGCTATAACGAGGTTGCTAAGGTGCAAGTTTCGACCGGCTATTGATAAAACATTCAGCCTTTAAGCCTCTATCAGCTCTTTTATCTGTCCGATTTCGCAATTTCGTCTGTTATAAAATACGAATACAATTTAGTTTAAAAGTGCAGAAAAACCGCGTGCACCCCTGCAGGCAGCCAGTCCAGAGTTGTGATTTGCACACAGCTGGGGTAATTTAGCTTATCTATAAAATTATTATTCAAAGTTTCAACAGACTACAAGTAAGATTTTTGCAGACTAAAAACCCGCGTTGGGTGATCATATTTACCGATAAAACTGGCTTTTTACTTTTATAGTTCAATGCATGATTACTAATAGCAGGTCCTTTAGTCGATTGAATTGAGTGACAGCCGATTGACAGATACTGGGAAACGAGGAGTGACAACCGAGTAAAAGATATTGTAAAACGAGGAGTGACAGCCGAGTGACAGATACTGGAGGGTAGAGTGACAGATGCTGGGGGGTAGAGTGACAAATACTGGAGAGAGAGTGACAGATACTGGAGGGTAGAGTGACAGATACTGGAGGGTGGAGTGACAGATACTGGAGGGTAGAGTGACAGATGCTGGGGGGTAGAGTGACAAATACTGGAGAGAGAGTGACAGATACTGGAGGGTAGAGTGACAGATACTGGAGGGTGGAGTGACAGATACTGGAGGGTAGAGTGACAGATACTGGAGGGTGGAGTGACAGATACTGGAGGGTAGAGTGACAGATACTGGAGGGTGGAGTGACAGATACTGGAGGGTAGAGTGACAGATACTGGAGGGTGGAGTGACAGATACTGGAGGGTAGAGTGACAGATACTGGAGGGTGGAGTGACAGATACTGGAGGGTAGAGTGACAGACAAGAGGGCATAGACAAAGATTTCAAACTATTTGAACCCCCGCAGAGAGACAGCTACAAGCTGGCGGCAGGAATCATCTCCCTGATTTATCTGAGCTGCGGCATTGTCGGCTTCTTGGGAATCAAAGAGCGAGTGGCTTCAGTTCGGGACAGTTCCGAGAGCTTTGCCAGCACGCTTCGGCGAATCGGCGAAGTCATCACCTTCAAGCCATACGTAGCCCTCATGATGGCCTTCCTGTTCATGTCTCTGGGCATTCAGGTGAGTAGTTCTCAAAGGTAGTTGAGACGATTCTCATCGGTAGTTAGAAGCGATTCTCATTGGTAGTTAGAAGCGATTCTCATTGGTAGTTAGAGGCGATTCTCATTGGTAGTTAGAGGCGATTCTCATTGGTAGTTAGAAGCGATTCTCATCGGTAGTTAGAAGCGATTCTCATTGGTAGTTAGAAGCGATTCTCATTGGTAGTTAGAGGCGATTCTCATTGGTAGTTAGAAGCGATTCTCATCGGTAGTTAGAAGCGATTCTCATTGGTAGTTAGAAGCGATTCTCATTGGTAGTTAGAGGCGATTCTCATTGGTAGTTAGAAGCGATTCTCATCGGTAGTTAGAAGCGATTCTCATCGGTAGTTAGAAGCGATTCTCATCGGTAGTTAGAAGCGATTTTCATCGGTAGTTAGAGGCGATTCTCATTGGTAGTTAGAGGCGATTCTCATCGGTAGTTAGAAGCGATTCTCATGGTAGTTAGAGCGATTCTCATCGGTAGTTAGAGGCGATTCTCATGGTAGTTAGAGGCGATTCTCATCGGTAGTTAGAAGCGATTCTCATTGGTAGTTAGAGGCGATTCTCATTGGTAGTTAGAGGCGATTCTCATGGTAGTTAGAGCGATTCTCATTGGTAGTTAAGCGATTCTCATTGGTAGTTAGAGGCGATTCTCATTGGTAGTTAGAGGCGATTCTCATTGGTAGTTAGAAGCGATTCTCATTGGTAGTTACAGCCGATTTTAATCGGTAGTTAAGGCGATTCTCATTGGTAGTTAGAAGGCGATTCTCATTGGTAGTTAGAAGCGATTCTCATTGGTAGTTAGAAGCGATTTCTCATTGGTAGTTAAAGGCGATTCTCATTGGTAGTTAGAAGCGATTCTCATTGGTAGTTAGAAGCGATTCTCATTGGTAGTTAGAGCGATTCTCATTGGTAGTTAGAGGCGATTCTCATTGGTAGTTAGAAGCGATTCTCATTGGTAGTTACAGCCGATTTTAATGGTAGTTAGAGGCGATTCTCATTGGTAGTTAGAAGCGATTCTCATTGGTAGTTACAGCCGATTTTAATCGGTAGTTAGAGGCGATTCTCATTGGTAGTTAGAGGCGATTTCATTGGTAGTTAGAAGCGATTCTCATTGGTAGTTACAGCCGATTTTAATCGGTAGTTAGAGGCGATTCTCATTGGTAGTTACAGCCGATTTTCATCGGTAGTTAGAGGCGATTTTAATCGGTAGTTAGAGGCGATTCTCATTGGTAGTTAGAGGCGATTCTCATTGGTAGTTAGAAGCGATTCTCATTGGTAGTTACAGCCGATTTCATCGGTAGTTAGAGGCGATTCTCATTGGTAGTTACAGCCGATTTTCATCGGTAGTTAGAGGCGATTCTCATTGGTAGTTAGAGGCGATTTCATGGTAGTTAGAGGCGATTCTCATTGGTAGTTACAGCCGATTTTAATCGGTAGTTAGAGGCGATTCTCATTGGTAGTTACAGCGATTTTAATCGGTAGTTAGAGGCGATTCTCATTGGTAGTTAGAGGCGATTCTCATTGGTAGTTAGAGGCGATTCTCATTGGTAGTTAGAGGCGATTCTCATCGGTAGTTAGAAGCGATTCTCATTGGTAGTTAGAGGCGATTCTTTGGTAGTTAGAAGCGATTCTCATTGGTAGTTAGAGCGATTCTCATTGGTAGTTAGAAGCGATTCTCATTGGTAGTTACAGCCGATTTTAATCGGTAGTTAGAGGCGATTCTCATTGGTAGTTAGAGGCGATTCTCATTGGTAGTTAGAAGCGATTCTCATTGGTAGTTACAGCCGATTTTAATCGGTAGTTAGAGGCGATTCTCATTGGTAGTTAGAAGCGATTCTCATTGGTAGTTAGAAGCGATTCTCATTGGTAGTTAGAAGCGATTCTCATTGGTAGTTAGAGGCGATTCTCATTGGTAGTTAGAAGCGATTCTCATTGGTAGTTACAGCCGATTTTAATCGGTAGTTAGAGGCGATTCTCATTGGTAGTTAGAAGCGATTCTCATTGGTAGTTACAGCCGATTTTAATCGGTAGTTAGAGGCGATTCTCATTGGTAGTTAGAGGCGATTCTCATTGGTAGTTAGAAGCGATTCTCATTGGTAGTTACAGCCGATTTTAATCGGTAGTTAGAGGCGATTCTCATTGGTAGTTAGAAGCGATTCTCATTGGTAGTTAGAAGCGATTCTCATTGGTAGTTAGAAGCGATTCTCATTGGTAGTTAGAGGCGATTCTCATTGGTAGTTAGAAGCGATTCTCATTGGTAGTTACAGCCGATTTTAATCGGTAGTTAGAGGCGATTCTCATTGGTAGTTAGAAGCGATTCTCATTGGTAGTTACAGCCGATTTTAATCGGTAGTTAGAGGCGATTCTCATTGGTAGTTAGAGGCGAT
The DNA here is from genome assembly GCA_002269645.1 of Macrostomum lignano. Classification (NCBI taxonomy): domain Eukaryota; kingdom Metazoa; phylum Platyhelminthes; family Macrostomidae; genus Macrostomum; species Macrostomum lignano. The sequence continues at coordinate 116,334 of NIVC01001004.1, forward strand.
TCTCATTGGTAGTTAGAAGCGATTCTCATTGGTAGTTAGAGGCGATTCTCATTGGTAGTTAGAGGCGATTCTCATCGGTAGTTAGAGGCGATTCTCATCGGTAGTTAGAAGCGATTCTCATTGGTAGTTAGAGGCGATTCTCATTGGTAGTTAGAGGCGATTCTCATTGGTAGTTAGAAGCGATTCTCATTGGTAGTTACAGCCGATTTTAATCGGTAGTTAGAGGCGATTCTCATTGGTAGTTAGAAGCGATTCTCATTGGTAGTTACAGCCGATTTTAATCGGTAGTTAGAGGCGATTCTCATTGGTAGTTAGAAGCGATTCTCATTGGTAGTTACAGCCGATTTTAATCGGTAGTTAGAGGCGATTCTCATTGGTAGTTAGAAGCGATTCTCATTGGTAGTTAGAAGCGATTCTCATTGGTAGTTAGAAGCGATTCTCATTGGTAGTTAGAAGCGATTCTCATTGGTAGTTACAGCGATTTTAATCGGTAGTTAGAGGCGATTCTCATTGGTAGTTAGAAGCGATTCTCATTGGTAGTTAGAAGCGATTCTCATTGGTAGTTAGAAGCGATTCTCATTGGTAGTTAGAGGCGATTCTCATTGGTAGTTAGAAGCGATTCTCATTGGTAGTTACAGCCGATTTTAATCGGTAGTTAGAGGCGATTCTCATTGGTAGTTAGAGGCGATTCTCATTGGTAGTTAGAAGCGATTCTCATTGGTAGTTACAGCCGATTTTAATCGGTAGTTAGAGGCGATTCTCATTGGTAGTTAGAAGCGATTCTCATTGGTAGTTAGAAGCGATTCTCATTGGTAGTTAGAAGCGATTCTCATTGGTAGTTAGAGGCGATTCTCATTGGTAGTTAGAAGCGATTCTCATTGGTAGTTACAGCCGATTTTAATCGGTAGTTAGAGGCGATTCTCATTGGTAGTTAGAAGCGATTCTCATTGGTAGTTACAGCCGATTTTAATCGGTAGTTAGAGGCGATTCTCATTGGTAGTTAGAGGCGATTCTCATTGGTAGTTAGAAGCGATTCTCATTGGTAGTTAGAGGCGATTCTCATTGGTAGTTAGAGGCGATTCTCATCGGTAGTTAGAGGCGATTCTCATCGGTAGTTAGAAGCGATTCTCATTGGTAGTTAGAGGCGATTCTCATTGGTAGTTAGAGGCGATTCTCATTGGTAGTTAGAAGCGATTCTCATTGGTAGTTACAGCCGATTTTAATCGGTAGTTAGAGGCGATTCTCATTGGTAGTTAGAAGCGATTCTCATTGGTAGTTACAGCCGATTTTAATCGGTAGTTAGAGGCGATTCTCATTGGTAGTTAGAAGCGATTCTCATTGGTAGTTACAGCCGATTTTAATCGGTAGTTAGAGGCGATTCTCATTGGTAGTTAGAAGCGATTCTCATTGGTAGTTAGAAGCGATTCTCATTGGTAGTTAGAAGCGATTCTCATTGGTAGTTAGAAGCGATTCTCATTGGTAGTTACAGCCGATTTTAATCGGTAGTTAGAGGCGATTCTCATTGGTAGTTAGAAGCGATTCTCATTGGTAGTTAGAAGCGATTCTCATTGGTAGTTACAGCCGATTTTAATCGGTAGTTAGAGGCGATTCTCATTGGTAGTTAGAAGCGATTCTCATTGGTAGTTACAGCCGATTTTAATCGGTAGTTAGAGGCGATTCTCATTGGTAGTTAGAGGCGATTCTCATTGGTAGTTAGAAGCGATTCTCATTGGTAGTTACAGCCGATTTTAATCGGTAGTTAGAGGCGATTCTCATTGGTAGTTACAGCCGATTTTCATCGGTAGTTAGAGGCGATTCTCATTGGTAGTTAGAGGCGATTCTCATTGGTAGTTAGAAGCGATTCTCATTGGTAGTTACAGCCGATTTTAATCGGTAGTTAGAGGCGATTCTCATTGGTAGTTACAGCCGATTTTCATCGGTAGTTAGAGGCGATTCTCATTGGTAGTTAGAGGCGATTCTCATTGGTAGTTAGAGGCGATTCTCATTGGTAGTTAGAGGCGATTCTCATCGGTAGTTAGAAGCGATTCTCATTGGTAGTTAGAGGCGATTCTCATTGGTAGTTAGAGGCGATTCTCATTGGTAGTTAGAAGCGATTCTCATTGGTAGTTAGAGGCGATTCTCATTGGTAGTTAGAAGCGATTCTCATTGGTAGTTAGAAGCGATTCTCATTGGTAGTTAGAAGCGATTCTCATTGGTAGTTAGAGGCGATTCTCATTGGTAGTTAGAAGCGATTCTCATTGGTAGTTACAGCCGATTTTAATCGGTAGTTAGAGGCGATTCTCATTGGTAGTTAGAAGCGATTCTCATTGGTAGTTAGAAGCGATTCTCATTGGTAGTTAGAAGCGATTCTCATTGGTAGTTAGAGGCGATTCTCATTGGTAGTTAGAAGCGATTCTCATTGGTAGTTACAGCCGATTTTAATCGGTAGTTAGAGGCGATTCTCATTGGTAGTTAGAAGCGATTCTCATTGGTAGTTACAGCCGATTTTAATCGGTAGTTAGAGGCGATTCTCATTGGTAGTTACAGCCGATTTTCATCGGTAGTTAGAGGCGATTCTCATTGGTAGTTACAGCCGATTTTCATCGGTAGTTAGAGGCGATTCTCATTGGTAGTTAGAGGCGATTCTCATTGGTAGTTAGAGGCGATTCTCATTGGTAGTTAGAGGCGATTCTCATCGGTAGTTAGAAGCGATTCTCATTGGTAGTTAGAGGCGATTCTCATTGGTAGTTAGAGGCGATTCTCATTGGTAGTTAGAAGCGATTCTCATTGGTAGTTAGAAGCGATTCTCATTGGTAGTTAGAAGCGATTCTCATTGGTAGTTAGAAGCGATTCTCATTGGTAGTTAGAGGCGATTCTCATTGGTAGTTAGAAGCGATTCTCATTGGTAGTTAGAGGCGATTCTCATTGGTAGTTAGAGGCGATTCTCATTGGTAGTTAGAAGCGATTCTCATTGGTAGTTAGAGGCGATTCTCATTGGTAGTTAGAGGCGATTCTCATTGGTAGTTAGAAGCGATTCTCATTGGTAGTTAGAGGCGATTCTCATTGGTAGTTAGACAATTATCATCGGTAGTTAGAAGCGATTCAGTAATTAGATGGAAATTTTAAGGGTAGTTGGTCTCTGTGACTCGCCTCCACTTTGCAGACAATCCAAGCCAACTTAGGCCTATTCACTACACACCGTTTGAAAATTGGCTGGCACATGACTTTCGGTTTCATGTGCGTCCTTGTGGTAGCCACCCTGTGCGTGCCTTTGATGCACCTGCTGAATCAGCGAATCGGAAAGAAGAAAGTCTTCATTATTGGAGTGATGGTGAGTTCCTGCTGAATGGGAATTTCTGGGGCAGCAAGTGGGGTGGCTGACTGGGTGAGGGGGGTTATTAAGAGAGGCAGGGAGTGGGGTGGCTGACTGAGTGAGGGGAGGTTATTAAGAGAGGCAGGGAGTGGGATGGCCGACTGAGTGAGGGGAGGTTATTAAGAGAGGCAGGGAGTGGGGTGGCTGACTGGGTGAGGGGAGGTTATTAGGAGGCAGAGAGTGGGGTGGCTGACTGAGTGAGGGGAGTTTATTAAGAGAGGCAGGGAGTGGGGTGGCCGACTGAGTGAGGGGAGGTTATTAAGAGAGGCAGGGAGTGGGATGGCCGACTGAGTGAGGGGAGGTTATTAAGAGAGGCAGGGAGTGGGGTGGCTGACTGGGTGAGGGGAGGTTATTAGGAGGCAGAGAGTGGGGTGGCTGACTGAGTGAGGGGAGTTTATTAAGAGAGGCAGGGAGTGGGGTGGCTGACTGGGTGAGGGGAGGTTATTAGGAGGCAGAGAGTGGGGTGGCTGACTGAGTGAGGGGAGTTTATTAAGAGAGGCAGGGAGTGGGGTGGCTGACTGGGTGAGGGGAGGTTATTAAGAGGCAGAGAGTGGGGTGGCTGACTGGGTGAGGGGAGGTTATTAAGAGGCAGAGAGTGGGGTGGCTGACTGAGTGAGGGGAGTTTATTAAGAGAGGCAGGGAGTGGGATGGCCGACTGAGTGAGGGGAGGTTATTAATAGAGGCAGGGAGTGGGGTGGCTGACTGAGTGACGGGAGGTTATTAATAGAGGCAGGGAGTGGGGTGGCTGACTGAGTGAGGGGAGGTTATTAAGAGAGGCAGGGAGGGGGATGGCCGACTGAGTGAGGGGAGGTTATTAGGAGGCAGGGAGTGGGGTGGCTGATTGGGTGAGGGGAGGTTATTAATAGAGGAAGGGAGTGGGGTGGCTGACTGGGTGAGGGGAGGTTATTAATAGAGGCAGGGAGTGGGGTGGCTGACTGGGTGAGGGGAGATTATTAATAGAGGCAGGGAGTGGGGTGGCTGACTGGGTGAGGGGAGTTTATTAAGAGAGGCAGGGAGTGGGGTGGCTGACTGGGTGAGGGGAGGTTATTAAGAGGCAGAGAGTGGGGTGGCTGACTGGGTGAGGGGAGGTTATTAGGAGGCAGAGAGTGGGGTGGCTGACTGAGTGAGGGGAGTTTATTAAGAGAGGCAGGGAGTGGGGTGGCTGACTGGGTGAGGGGAGGTTATTAAGAGGCAGAGAGTGGGGTGGCTGACTGAGTGAGGGTAGTTTATTAAGAGAGGCAGGGAGTGGGATGGCCGACTGAGTGAGGGGAGGTTATTAAGAGGCAGAGAGTGGGGGGTGGCTGACTGGGTGAGGGGAGGTTATTAGGAGGCAGAGAGTGGGGTGGCTGACTGAGTGAGGGGAGTTTATTAAGAGAGGCAGGGAGTGGGGTGGCTGACTGGGTGAGGGGAGGTTATTAGGAGGCAGAGAGTGGGGTGGCTGACTGAGTGAGGGGAGTTTATTAAGAGAGGCAGGGAGTGGGGTGGCTGACTGGGTGAGGGGAGGTTATTAAGAGGCAGAGAGTGGGGTGGCTGACTGAGTGAGGGGAGTTTATTAAGAGAGGCAGGGAGTGGGATGGCCGACTGAGTGAGGGGAGGTTATTAAGAGGCAGAGAGTGGGGTGGCTGACTGAGTGAGAGGCAGAGATTGGGGTGGCTGACTGGGTGAGGGGAGGTTATTAAGAGGCAGAGAGTGGGGTGGCCGACTGGGTGAGGGGAGGTTATTAAGAGAGGCAGAGAGTGGGGTGGCTGATTGGGTGAGGGGAGGTTATTAAGAGGCAGGGAGTGGGGTGGCTGACTGGGTGAGGGGAGGTTATTAATAGAGGAAGGGAGTGGGGTGGCTGACTGGGTGAGGGGAGGTTATTAATAGAGGCAGGGAGTGGGGTGGCTGACTGAGTGACGGGAGGTTATTAATAGAGGCAGGGAGTGGGGTGGCTGACTGAGTGAGGGGAGGTTATTAAGAGAGGCAGGGAGGGGGATGGCCGACTGAGTGAGGGGAGGTTATTAGGAGGCAGGGAGTGGGGTGGCTGATTGGGTGAGGGGAGGTTATTAATAGAGGAAGGGAGTGGGGTGGCTGACTGGGTGAGGGGAGGTTATTAATAGAGGCAGGGAGTGGGGTGGCTGACTGGGTGGGGAGATTATTAATAGAGGCAGGGAGTGGGGTGGCTGACTGGGTGAGGGGAGATTATTAATAGAGGCAGGGAGTGGGGTGGCTGACTGGGTGAGGGGAGGTTATTAGGAGGCAGAGAGTGGGGTGGCTGATTGGGTGAGGGGGGGGGGGTTATTAATAGAGGCAGGGAGTGGGGTGGCTGACTGGGTGAGGGTTTATTGATAGCGCAGGGGGTCAGTAGTGAGTGCGTTGAGACAAGTATGAACTACAATGTAAATAAACAATTGAAATGGCCAAATGCGGGCTTTACACTAACATCTACGCAACTCCTACCAGATCGTGTTCCCCTGTCTACTGCTCACCCAACTGATGGAGCCAAAGACCCTGTTCTTGTACTATTTAGTCACCAGCCTGTCCGGCGTTACAATCTCGGTAGCCATGCTGCAGCCGTGGTCGATGCTGCCAGACGTTATTGAAGTGTTCTACAAACGTCACGGTGACAGAATGGAGGCTACCTTCTATTCTCTGTACGCCTTCTTCACCAAATTTGCCGCGGGCATCAGCCTGGCAGTCTCCCAGCTGGCCCTGTGGCTCAGTAACTACGATAGCAACGCGTGCGAGCAGCCCGAGTCGGTGTCGAACACGCTGCGACTGCTGATGGGCCCCGGCCCGATCGCGTGCCTGCTGGTGTCAATGCTCATTATCATTTGCTTTTATCGGGTTCGACCAGTGGACAATGCGAGAGAAGAGTGAGTGAGGGAGGGAAGGAGGCAGTGGCGGCGCAGGGGGGGCAGCTGGGGTGACCACAGGTCACTGCCTCAAGGGGGTGGCCACCCCACCATCCCCACGGCCCTCAAAAAGACCCTAGGAAGGGAGGGAAGATGGTCACCCCCTGCTATGCAACTTGCATCAATGGTTAAAATGCATTTTTATAAGAATTTTCGTGCTGTACATTCGTTTTGTAAGAAGTGTGTCATAATTTGTTCGTAATTTTTTACTTTCTTAGAAAATTTGTGTTCTAATTCAAATGATTTTATTTGTTTAATTACGATTGGTAGGGGAAAGGGGGTGACCACCTAACTACTGCCCCCCCCCCCCGGGAAGAAGAGAGAAGAAAAAGAAGAAAAGGAGGAGAGGGGAAAAGAGGAGAGGAGGGAAGGAGGGAGGAGAGAAGGAGAGAGGAGAGGAGAGCAGGGAAGGTCCTGCAGAGGCCAAGGACCACTTAAAGATACCTAATTCGTCCCTGACAAAAGCATCAGCAGAATTTTGAAGGACACAGCTCAGTTTCCATTAATCAGCCTCACCTCACTGCTACGCTCAAAATGTTTTCCAGACCGAACACTCAGTCAGCCAACGAAACCAACATCCACGTGTCTCGAAGGGTCAGTGAACTTCAACGGCACCCACCATGCCGGGCGTTACTGCCCTCGGCAGACACCGAGCTCGGGTCCTAATGGCTGCTTGAATGCTCCCCTGAAGAGGGACAAAAGCTACTCTTAACGACTAAAACTTAGCAGAATTGTCACACAGATGAATCCCATAATATGCTTTTTATAAAAATCATTCCTTTACTTAGCAGAATTGTCACACAGATGAATCCCATAATATGCTTTTTATAAAAAATCATTCCTTTACTTAGCAGAATTGTCACACAGATGAATCCCATAATATGCTTTTTATAAAAATCATTCCTTTACTTAGCAGAATTGTCACACAGATGAATCCCATAATATGCTTTTTATAAAAATCATTCCTTTACTTAGCAGAATTGTCACACAGATGAATCCCATAATATGCTTTTTATAAAAAATCATTCCTTTACTTAGCAGAATTGTCACACAGATGAATCCCATAATATGCTTTTTATAAAAAATCATTCCTTTACTTCACGACTTTATGCCATCTAAACTATTCTTTCGCTGCAAAAATGGTTATCAATGATGTGGTAAAAATTTAATGATATCAATAAATGACTTAAAAGAAATTATTTCAATTCAATTTATTAAAAGTTTAAGGTTTTTATTAACGAATCGTGCTATTAATATTTATTGATAGTTTAAAAAATCAAATTTCGCATTACCGTTTTATACTACTTAATGAGTCATCTCTAAAAATTCAATACCAAAAACAAGTAAAACTCTATTCGTACTACTCGGCTAGCTGGGCAGCCAGTAGTCTGGTCAGCTCGTCGCGCTGATTTCGCAAAGATTCCCGACCGGCGCAGTGGAACAGCGGGCGGGCCCCTGTTGCGCAGTCCGCATCGAGCAAGGACTCCAAGGTGGCCCGATCGGCGAAGTGGCTGGCCAAGCTGCAGACGGCCTCGCAGTCTGATTGGCTACCGTCTGCCGCCTGAATCAGCGCCAGCCAATCGGCGCTCTGCAATCCTAGGCAGCCAATCAGGCGTCGACGCGTGTCCGCGGATGCGCCGTCCAATCGGATTAGCGGAAGGAGGCGGCGGGCTCGAAGCTCCGGATTGGTCAGCTCTCGACAGCCAATCAGAAGCGGCGCCTGAGAAATGCACAGAGCCAGGCTGGGGTGCGCGGAGCCGAGGCTGCGGCACAGGGCGTCAAAGCCAGATGGCGGAGGCTGACCTGGCTGCAGCCACAGCAGCTGCAGAATTGAGTTGAGAAGGGCTTTAAGAAACTCGAATTCTTAGAAAAACTGATGCTGATACTAGTGCTAAAGGCCCTGGTGCTAAAGCCTCTGCCCTCTGGTGCTGGCGCCCCGGGTGCTGGCGCCCCGGGTGCTGGCGCCCCGGGTGCTGGCGCCCGGGTGCTGGCGCCCCGGGTGCTGGCGCCCCAGGTGCTGGCGCCCCTGGTGCTGGCGCCCCGGGTGCTGGCGCCCCGGGTGCTGGCGCCTCTGTTGCTGGCGCCCCTGGTGCTGGCGCCCCTGGTGCTGGCGCCCCTGGTGCTGGCGCCTCTGGTGCTGGCGCCCCTGGTGCTGGCGCCCCTGGTGCTGGCGCCCCTGGTGCTGGCGCCCCTGGTGCTGGCGCCCCTGGTGCTGGCGCCTCTGGTGCTGGCGCCCCTGGTGCTGGCGCCCCTGGTGCTGGCGCCCCTGGTGCTGGCGCCCCTGGTGCTGGCGCCCCTGGTGCTGGCGCCCCTGGTGCTGGCGCCCCTGGTGTCACGCCTCAGTTCAAGTGGCGCCCCTCATAAAAGAACGGCGTCCCCAATGAAAGCTCCTGGCTACAGCAGCATCTGCTCACCAGAAGAACTCGCTGAGCTACAAAAGCCAGACAGCAGCACTGCCGACTCTCCATGCCTGGTAGATTGTACAGCAGAGACAGCAGCCGCTTGAGCAGGCCCTCCGGGGTGGACAAGCTCACCTGGCAGTTAGGCGGACAATTAATAACTTTTTAACAACCATGTAAAGATATTTAGTTACTACTTTCATTTTGAAGTTTTTTCTTAAGGTTTTCAGAAATTTGTCACACTTTTAATCGACGAAAAAGGTACCCAGGCCAAGAAACATCCCAAGGTCAATCGCGTCGCCCCAGGGTCGTTGCACGACGCATGTAACACAGGTAAAATAGGAAAGAAGTGACTCTGGACGACTATAAAATGAGTCGTTCAAAAGACGTCAGAGTCGCCTAAGAGTCAATTCTTATTAGAGTCAGATCTGAGGCGTGCTGGAGTCGCTGCAGAATCAGTGAGTTGCGTCTAAAGCGCACCTGCGGCACTTTATGAATCAGAATCGCATTTTCGCATTTTAAACTCTATTTAGTCTACTCGAGTCAGTAGAAAGTTAAGCGTTAAATGTTAACACAACGACTTTTACGACTGTTTTACGATTCTGCAACTTCAGATTCACTATAGTAAGTTGTTTGCAGTGGCTCTTTAGCGATTCTTGTCACAGGTAACGTTTTCAACGGGTAACAGCTTTCATGTCATTTTAAATTGGTACATTTTTGCTTTCTGATAAATTCAATCTTGCCTAAAAAGCGTTAGTTAAAAATTTTCTGATCTAGTATGGGTATGACCCGAAAATTTGAGTCGGCAAATGAGATTAAAAGAGTCGAACTTTTCGGACAACCTCTAGTGTAACTCAAAACTGCACTTCAACCAAACACTCGGCCTATTCACATTTCCGGGAAGAAATGCTTCTCTGTAAAAACAAACTTCGTTTTTTAAGTTCCAATACAGAGTAAAACAACTTAGTCTAAAACAGGGGTCGGGCAGATTTTTTACCTCAAGGGCCACAGAAAACCCAGCGCATGGCTGCGGGCCAGAGGGGAGAAATGCGAAGCAGAAGCAAGGAAATAAAATGAAGAGAGAAGAGAGAGGAGAGGAGGAGAAGAGACATAAAATAGGAGAGGAGAGAGAAGAGCAGGGAGAGAAGGAAGAGGAAAGACGAGAGGGAAGGAGAGGAGAGGGGAGAAGAGGAGAGGAGAGGAGAGGGAAGGAGAGGAGAGGAGGGAGAGAAGAGGTGAGGAAAGAAGAGATGAGAGGAGGGGAGAGGAGAGAGGAGAGGAGGGGAGAGGAGGGGAGAGGAAGGGGAGAGGAGAGAGGAGAGGAAGGTGAGAGGAGAGAGGAGAGGAAGGGGAGAGGTGGGGAGAGGAGAGAGGAGAGGAAGGGGAGAGAAGAGGTGAGGAAAGAAGAGATGAGAGGAGGGGAGAGGAGAGAGGAGAGGAGGGGAGAGGAGGGGAGAGGAAGGGGAGAGGAGAGAGGAGAGGAAGGTGAGAGGAGAGAGGAGAGGAAGGGGAGAGGTGGGGAGAGGAGAGAGGAGAGGAAGGGGAGAGAAGAGAGGAGAGGAAGGGGAGAGGAGAGAGGAGAGGGAGGGGAGAGGAGAGAGGAGAGGAAGGGGAGAGGAGAGAGGAGAGGAAGGGGAGAGGAGAGAGGAGAGGAAGGGGAGAGGAGAGAGGAGAGGAAGGTGAGAGGAGAGAGGAGAGGAAGGGAGAGGAGAGAGGAGAGGGAGGGGAGAGGAGAAAGGAGAGGAGGGGAGAGGAGAGAGGAAGGGGAGAGGAGAGAGGAGAGGAAGGGGAGAGGAGAGAGGAGAGGAGGGAGAGAGGAGAGGAGGGAGAGAGGAGAGGAGGGAGAGGAGAGAGGAGAGGAAGGGGAGAGGAGAGAGGAGAGGAGGGAGAGAGGAGAGGAGGGAGAGAGGAGAGGAGGAAAGAAGAGATGAGAGGAGGGGAGAGGAGAGAGGAGAGGAGGGAGAGGAGGGGAGAGGAGAGAGGAGAGGAAGGTGAGAGGAGAGAGGAGAGGAAGGGGAGAGGAGGGAGAGGAGAGAGGAGAGGAAGGGGAGAGAAGAGAGGAGAGGAAGGGGAGAGGAGAGAGGAGAGGGAGGGGAGAGAGAGAGGAGAGGAAGGGGAGAGGAGAGAGGAGAGGAAGGGGAGAGGAGAGAGGAGAGGAGGGGAGAGGAGGAGAGAGGAGAGATAAGAGAAGATAGAGGGAGAGCAGAGGAGATTGTAGAGAAGGTAGCTGAGAAGAGACTCAAACCCTGAGCAGGCGGGATTGCACTGTGAAGTTTCAAAGGACCTGAGGGCTGGATAGAGGTGGGCCGCACGGGGCGCGCAGGCCGAACTTGTCCGACCCCTGGTCTAAACCATTATCTTTTCACTGAATAGATTGCGAGTGTTTCAAATGCGTTTTAGCAAATTATAAAAGCAAACAATTAAAATTGAAAGCGGACATCAAAGCCAGGCACCAACATCAATAGGCAGTTTACAGCCGCTGCCGCCATTTTGGCACTGGCGTACAGCTTGATTTAGCAAATCCATCAGCAGGTCAGACCACTGTTTGAACTGATCCATGCTATTACTATTAGTAATATCGATATCCGGCAGGTCTGTCATCTGTTGGAGCCAGCGAACTTCCACGAAGTAGATAGACAGAGGCCAGGGTAGCTGCGGGTGAAACATTGGGGCTTTTGGTTAACTAACAGTTGTTTTAATGCATGCATGCAAACAAGCTACTTTCAATTCAGTAGTATTCACTGCCAATTGTTTTCAAGCGGTGAAACGACTGCCAATGACTTAGGTTAGGGTTGGGGTTACGGCTTAGGATTTAGGTTATGGTTTTGGTTAGGGTTAATGTTCAGGTTTCGGTATAGGTTATGGTTAAGGTTTAGGTTAAGTTTAGACCTAGGGTTATGATTTAGGCTTAGAGTAGGGTTTAGGTTGGGGTAAATGTTCAATTTCAGGCTTAGGTTTACGTTACTGTTTAGAGATTTAGGTTTCCATAATTTCCACCCTTGCTAAACATTAAAAATGTCCTGTCTAATTCAGTGTTTAAACGCGGTTTTTATCCCATGCACTTGCGACCACCAATGATATGTGAAACACCTATGCAAATTTGGGACTATAGAATTGAGTAAGATGCTCTGCTCTCTCTCTCGCCCTCAAATGTCACTGACAGTCAAACCTCACTGACAGTCAAATCTCACTGACAGTCAAATGTCACTGACAGTCAAATCTCACTGACAGTCAAATCTCACTGACAGTCAAATCTCACTGACAGTCAAATCTCACTGACAGTCAAATGTCACTGACAGTCAAATGTCACTGACAGTCAAATCTCACTGACAGTCAAATCTCACTGACAGTCAAATCTCACTGACAGTCAAATGTCACTGACAGTCAAATCTCACTGACAGTCAAATGTCACTGACAGTCAAATGTCACTGACAGTCAAATGTCACTGGCACAACCTACTTATATATACTTATCAATCAATCAGTAGTCTTATCTACCTGCTTGGCAAACTGCCAATCAAACTGACTGTCTATAAGCTCCATGGCGCCACAGACTGCCAACGGTTGCTGGGCGAACAGTTTCTGCAAGCGATTGATATAAAATAAATATAATAAAACTATGATTTTTAATAGCGAACTTCACTTTCTGATCGGCCCTACCTGAAAGAACCTGCCAAACTGCTTAAGCGGAATTAGCCGGGCCAAACTGGGCAATGAATCGCAAATTTCTGCTTCGCTTAGTCCCGACATACTACTGCAGCCGTCCTCGCCAGCAGTAGTAACAGCAGGAGCATCGGCTTCTTCTGCAGCAGATGCTGTTAGACAGTACAGCAAGCTGTCGGGATTCAGTCGAGGCAGTTGATGCGAGCAGAGCCGACATAGCGTCGGTCCGTTGCTAGGCAACAGGGCGAGCAGGCGGATTAACAGATTGGCACTACTTGAGCTGGTCTCCCGGGCTAGCAGAGCTCTGAGCAGCTGCTCAAGACAGGGCCATACGGCCTTGGGAAAAGAGAAGCATTACGTTTAATTATTGGCGAATTCATATTTTGTGAATTTGACTCTTTTAGAAACCAGGTATCCTCACAGACTGATGACCAGGAAGGCAAAAATTCGCGCGCTTCAGAAGGCCGTCTCGGATGTAGCTGACGAGACTGGAGGACTTCAGCAGCTGTTGGTTGATTCCAGTATATTTACGAGTATTAGCTTCATACAACTATTTGTTCTAGTATTACGTAGTATTTCTTTCCATAGCCCCCCATGTACAATCGATGACTCATTCAATCTCTTATCTCCTCTGTCCCTCCCTGCCATCCCAATGTACACTCGATGACTCATTCAATCTCTTATCTCCTCTGTGCCTTCCTACCCCCATGTACACTCGATGACTCATTCAATCTCTTATCTCCTCTGTCCCTCCCTGCCATCCCAATGTACACTCGATGCCTCATTCAATCTCTTATCTCCTCTGTGCCTTCCTACCCCCATGTACACTCGATGACTCATTCAATCTCTTATCTCCTCTGTCCCTCCCTGCCATCCCAATGCACACTTGATGACTCATTCAATCTCTTATCTCCTGTCTCTTCCTGCCCCCAATGTACACTCGATGACTCATTCAATATCCAATCTTCTCTGTCCCTCCTTGCTCTCGCTCAATGTACTGTAAACTAAGAGAAGGCGAGAGTTAAGCGAGACCAAAAACACACGAAGTGGCTAAAGCCACGCGCAACGATTTATATATTTGCAATGTACATCAATCAATGTACATCGCGATTATTTGCAGATGAATAACTCCGACCCAATAACAACCACACAACAGCGAAAACATTCACGCCTCTTACATCACTCCTTCCCTAAATTGAGGATAATAAAAAAACTGCGAAAAGACAAAAGAGGCAGTAAAACCATGAGAATTAAAAATGCACGAATAGCAAAAATGAACCAGTAAACTAGTTTTGCGCAGCATAAAAATCAGGCGGTCTTCGAGTCCTTGCAGAACGCCGAGGGCCGACTGCGGTCGGCTCATCCAGCAAGTCCGTCCAGGTCAGCCGCAGATCGACAGCCGGGCTGGGCGGTCGGCCAGCCTCTGCAGCGGGCGGAGTCGGGGCGGACTGCCAGGAAGCGGGCTGCGGCCGCCTGCGCACGAACAGCTTGAGCCGGTCGTGATGCACCACCGTGCTTCGTCTCCGGCCGGCGGGTTTTGAGATCCGGTAGGTGACGGGGCCCAGCCTCTCGAGCACGCGGTACGGTCCCAGCCACCGCCGACGAGAGCCTTGGACTGGCCCTTCAACACCGCCGGGTTGCTGAGCATCACCAGCTGCCCGACTTGGATCGGCGTGAAGTGCTGGCGCTTGTCGTACTGCTGCTTCCGTGACCGCTGTGTCGACTGCAGGCGCTGCCGCACGAGCTGCAAGCCGGTGCGAGCGTCTGCCAGCGTATCCGTGACGAGCCTCCTTTCGCCGCCTGCAGGTAAACTGAGCTCTGCCGGGATCCTGGGGTCACATCCGTGAAGCACTGCGTAGGGCGACCTCTTGGTGGTGCAGTGCGCTGAAGAGTTGTACGCCCAGATGACGTACGGCAGGAAGTCCGCCCATTTGTTCTGCTGTTCCATGCAGTACGCCGCCAGCATGTCGCCTAATGTTCGGTTGAACCGCTCGACTGCAGGGTTGCCGCTGGGATGGAAGGGTGTCGTTCTTGTCTTGCGAATATCCAGCAGGCGGCACAGCTCTTGGAAGATGTCACTTTCAAACTGACGACCCTGATCGGAGTGGATGACTTCGGGCGCTCCGTGGCGAAGAACGACACTCCTTAGCAGCGCATCCGCAACCGTCCGGGCCTCAATGTTGGACACCGCGGTCGCCTCAACCCACTTGGAAAACACGTCTGTGAAGCAGATGATGTACCTGAGGCCGGCTTCAGTCTCTGGGAGGGGCCCTTTGATGTCCACCTGCACCATCTCCCAAGGAGCTGATGGCACGGTGTTGATCTGCAGCGGTGCCCTCTGGTGCTGATGCGGTACCTTGCGACGCTGACACACTTCGCAGCTGCTCACCCAGTGCTGGACGTCGTCCTTTAGGCCGGGCCACCAATCTCTGCTGACGACTCTGGCCAGCGTCCTTTCGGTTCCGAGGTGCCCGCTTGCAGGATCGTCGTGCAGCAGCTGCAGCAGGTCCTGGCGAAGCTGCCGCGGGATGACGGGTTGGCCACTCGTCTTGAGGACGCCATCTTCACCAAGGTCCAGCTTCTCTGTCCTCACCAGGTGTTCTGCGTCATCTGCAGCCTTGCCACGTCTTGGCCTTTGTCCGAGGAGCACTTGTCGAGCCGCCGCTAGCACTGGGTCGTCAGCCTGCGCTACACGGATGTCGTCGTCCGACCAGGCAGGGTGCAGCCGGGTCGCCGCTGCTCGGCTCAGTGCGTCCGCAACCACGTTTTCGCGACCAGGTCTGAAGAGCAGCTTGAAGTTGATCTCCTGCAGAAACGTAATCCATCTGGCTAGCCGGCCTTCTGGCTCATTGGTGTTGAGCAGCCCTTGCAACGGCTTGTGGTCGGTGAAGACGAGAATTTCGCCAGCGGACGCCAAGTAGTTCCGGAAATGCTTCATCGCCCAGACCACCGCAAGAAGCTCTCTGTGGGTAGTCGAATAATTGCGCTCCGCTTTGTTTAGGACTCTCGACGCGTAGGCTACCGGACACTCGGCATCTTCGTGGAGCTGGCTCAGGACGCCGGCGATGGCCACTCCGCTGCTGTCACAGCACAACCGGAATCCCTTGGAGAAGTCAGGCAGCTTCAGTACGGGTGGTGTCGACAGAGCTGACTTCAGCTTCCGCAGAGCGTCATCGCACTGAGTTGTCCATTGAAACTGTCGACTCTTCTGAGTCGCCTGATGAAGCGGATTAGCGATGCTGGCGAAGTGCGGAACGAAACGCCGGTAGAAGCCCAGCATGCCGACAAGCCGGCGAACATCCTCAGCGCATTCGGGTATCGGGATGGACTGGATAGCGCTGACCTTGTCCTGAGTTGGTCGAATGCCTTCTGCCGAGATTTTGTGTCCTAGGTACTCAACCTCCTGGAAGCAGAAGTAGCTCTTGCGCTTGTTCAATTTGAGGCCGGCAGACTGCAGTCTTCCCAGGACCTGTTCCAGTGTTTCCGCATGCTTCTCGAAGGTCTGACTAAACAGAATCAGATCGTCCATGTACGTGAGCACCTCTGTCCAGTTCAGGCCGGCCATCGTTAGGTCCATCAGGCGCTGAAAGGTTGCCGGGGCGTTGCAGAGGCCGAACCCGAGTTTCCTGTACTGCATCAGGTCCTGCGTGGTGTAGAAAGCGGTCTTCTCCCGGTCTTGCTCTCGCAGCTCAACCTGCAGGAACCCTTGGCGGAGGTCAAGAGTGCTGAACCAACTGCTTCCAGTGAGCGCGTCCAGCGCAGCAGACAGCGGAGGCAGCGGGTAGGCGTCCTTCACGGTGCACGAGTTGAGGGCTCTCCAGTCGGTGCAGATTCGAATCTCGTTGTTTTTCTTTCGCACCACAAGCAGATTACTCGCCCATGGACTGCAGGACGGCTCGATAATCCCGTGACGCCGCATCTCGCTAATTTTCTCGTCCACTTGCTGCCGGTAATTCAGGGGAACGGTCCGTTGCCTATGCTTGATGGGGCGACTGCCGGGTTCCAGATTAATCTCGTGTTGCAGCAGGTGTGTTGTTCCCAGGTCAAACTCGTGCCTGGCGAATGCCTGCTCTGCCTGGCACAGCAAGGATTCGATGCGCTCGCGCTGCGACTCGCTCAGCTCCGGGTTGATGTTAAAGCCAGCTTCCTCTTCACCAGGTTCACCGTCTGCTCCGTTTACTTCTGCAGCGTCGAAGTTGCCGATTGCCTGGTTCTGGTAGAGCACCACCGGGTCGGCACTCACGTTGCAGACGCCCACTGGGAGATTTCCGTCTACGCTGGAGACCACCAGAGCCCTGTTTGGCAGCAGGCCAGTCTTGTCGATAAAATCTGAGCTGGGCTCGAATAGACCCTGCTCGACAGACGATGGCACTTTGGCTGGGATGATGACGCGGCTGCGGGCTGGAATGGACACGGTGCTGGCAACTCTGGCAATCACGGCGGTGGGCACCACTCGGCAAGCCTGCGAGGAGCTCCTGTCCGGCAAGATCGAGATCCTGGTTGACCCCAGCTGGACGGAAGACGCCGGGAGATTGACGCTAAAACTTGAGCACATTTTCCCGATGGCGTCCATACCGAGCACGCATTCCGGCTGAATCCCGGCAACCACCATTACCTGGTGCTCCACGGATGGCAGTCCCTCTAGCTGTATCGCTAGCGTTGCACTCGCCGGAGACTCCAAGCGTCGACCATCGATTCCGACCGGAGTGCTGATAGGAGGATGAAGCTGAGCATCGACTTCTAGAACTCGAAGCAGCGCAGCTGAAACTAAAGTTACCTGTGCGCCAGTGTCGAACAGCCACCTGCAGGGCCGGCCAGCAATGCTGCCGGGCAGAAATATTGAGACGGTTTGGGCCTTGCTAGGCAGGGCTGGTGATGGCCCGCGCTCACCAGTCCTCAGAAGTTTCCCGAAGCCGGAGTCGGGCAGACCTCGGCCCGGTGTCCTCTGCCTGAGCAGCGGCTGCACACAGACGGCACAGCTGGAGCGACTTGCTTGCCTGGACACTGAGCAGCGAAATGACCGGGCTGAGCGCAGTTGAAGCATTTTCCACGGGTGCTGCCTCTTCCACGAGCTGCATTCCTTCGCCCACCGCGCTGTCCTCCGCGGCTGCCAATGGTGGCGACTGTCGCAGCCAGATCCGCCAACTGCTCTTGCATTTGCTCCAGCCGGTCAGTCACTTGGCTGCTCACCGATGTCACTGCGACGCTTACCGGGGCTCCTTTGCTGCCGATGCTCTCCAGCGCTGTGGCGCGGTCTGCCAGCTGTTCAGGACTGCTGCTGTCATAATCCGAAGCTTTCAACAGAGCCTCACGGATCTCTGTCGGCAGCAGAGCTAGCAGTCGGTGTCGCACTTCGCAATCTCTCACCGTTTGAGCGTGCTCCGGGCGTGCCTTTCGGTACAGAAGCTTGAGTGCGTAGCACAGCTCCCTCAGCGACTCTCCTTGGCGTCGCTTCCGGCTCTCGAACTCAGACATAGCGCGAAAAGTGTTATCCTTGCCTCTGTAGAACTTGACGAGTTCGTCCTTTAAGATCTTGTAGCTGCTCTGTTTGGCCGCTGGCAGGTCCCAGACGAACACGAGGGCTTCACCTGAAAGAAGCAGCTTGATCTTGGATGCCATCTTGGTGTCGTTCCACTCAGAATCTGCTGCAAAGTCCTCAAACATCTGCAGCCACATGTTGATATCGGTATCGTCAGAGCCAGAAAACTTTGGCGGTAAAAGTGCATTTGCGTGCGCCATGAGTGAGCCGGTTTGCAACTGAGGCCGCTGCCACCAATGTAAACTAAGAGAAGGCGAGAGTTAAGCGAGACCAAAAACACACGAAGTGGCTAAAGCCACGCGCAACGATTTATATATTTGCAATGTACATCAATCAATGTACATCGCGATTATTTGCAGATGAATAACTCCGACCCAATAACAACCACACAACAGCGAAAACATTCACGCCTCTTACAGTACACTCAATCGACATATTATCTTTAACTCCTCTCAACCCCTGCCTAACCCAGATGCATACTCACCTTAGCTGCATCCAAGCTCACCGCAGGAAGCAAAACTTCTAAATCGGGATTTAGAAATTCCAGCATTAGCCGGGCTCCAATGCAATCCTCGGGTTGATCTCTAAATCGAAAAAAAATTATTAATAATCAGTTACTAGAAACAAAAATATAGTTTAATGAATTAAAATCCCAAACAAATTTATTCAAAACATTGGCACACTCGATAAGTTCGGCGCAAAACTCAAGAATTTTTTGCTTCTGCAACTGGCTGGCATTCTGGGCGCTTTCAGAAGTCTGCAAGATGAACGCGGCTTCTCGGGCCAAGTGCTGGCAGATGTCTTCGCTGTCCTGCTTGAATTCCAGGCACTTGTCAATCTGCAGTGCAAATTTAGTACAGTAGTATATCGTAATTTATTAGGTTATAAGTATATTATTTGGATTTCTCTATCAACCGCCCGTTATTTCTAGTTATCCACTCAACTTTCCCAAGTTATCCGCCCCCCTTTTTAAAGTTATCCGCCCATTTCTCAGGTTACCGCGCAATTTCCCAAGTTATCCCCGCCTTTCCGAAGTTATCCGCCTTTCTCAGGTTATCCGCCAATTTTCCCAAATTATCCGCCGCCTTTCCGAAGTTATCCGCTCCGGCTCCCATTCCCAAGTTATCCGCCGCCTTTCCCAAGTTATCCGCTCCGGCATTCCCAAGTTATCCGCCGCCTTTCCCAAGTTATCCGCTCCATTCCAAGTTATCCGCCAATTTCCCAAGTTATCCGCCACTTTCACAAGTTATCCGCTCCCATTCCAAGTTATCCGCCAATTTCCCAAGTTATCCGCCACTTTCACAAGTTATCCGTTATCTGTCCAACTTTCTAGTTATTAAAAAAACTACTTAATGCAAATTACAACTTTATTTTCTCAGAATCCAACCTTATTCACCCATTCTCCCAGCAAAGCTCTCACAAGGTCTTCCACTAGATTACCGGCGGACTCAAACACCAGGGTGTACAAGGTGCTCAACGGCCGGCCGCCACCAGCTGTCGCCTCTTCGTCAGCGTCGGCAGCAGAGGACACCAGCAGCAGGCCGCGGTCGTGAGCTGCAACCGCAAAAATTCCAGGAAACATCTGCGACCCTATGAGCAGATTGGCACGGCAGTTGATAACGGACCGGAGTCTGAGACGACTCGGAAATGACAGAAGACAGACGACACAGGGGCTGGTGTGTCGTGTACGATTCCACTAAGTCTGTGGACATTGTGTGCAGCAGTCCGTCTGCGCCTATCACAGCCTGTCAATTTGATTATAGATAAGAATCATGACTGACACTGTCTGACCAATATGGATAGTCTATGACTGACACTGTCTGACCAATATGGATAGTCTATGACTGACACTGTCTGACCAATATGGATAGTCTATGACTGACACTGTCTGACCAATATGGATAGTCTATGACTGACACTGTCTGACCAATATGGATAGTCTATGACTGACACTGTCTGACCAATATGGATAGTCTATGACTGACACTGTCTGACCAATATGGATAGTCTATGACTGACACTGTCTGACCAATATGGATAGTCTATGACTGACACTGTCTGACCAATATGGATAGTCTATGACTGACACTGTCTGACCAATATAGATAGTCTATGACTGACAGTGTCTGACCAACAAATGCTAATTTTAATTTATACAAAACTCTCACAGAGGACACATCA